>CAJQUW010004547.1:0-90689 GCA_907163375.1 Prostheceraeus crozeri | reverse complement strand
TGTACGCATATTCATGCACAATCGAACAATGTCGATGCATAATTCATGTCTTTTTATACGGCGCAATCTTCTCTTCCTCTGCTCCGAGATTAATAACAATATTGAAAAAATTACTTCGTTGGAGTTCTTCCCCCCTTGATCTTTGGAAAGAAGAAAATATTCTTGTTCAGATCTCTTTCTATCAATTTTGTTCAAACTGTTTAGACTCACCTCGTGATACAACCACATTCCTGCCATTGTTTGTTAACATTCGATTGCTCGAAGCAAAATTTTATCATCATTTTATATATTGATGTTCGGTTCAGTTTTTGAGTGATATGACGATGTATTCCAGCGGAATACACTTGAGCTTCCTGGACTGTAGAAGTGCCCATTTTTTTGTTCTGAGTTCAGAAGAACTATCGAGGTAATCATCAATTTTTTCTTGTGGATATTTGTTTTCAATCAAATTGATATTCTGATACTCAGAAATGAAACCAATTTAGATCATTCAGTTTCCTTCTTGATTAGCACTACAGATCTGGCTTCATTTTTATTTCGGTGTCCTTCAGCATATCTTGTACTTCATTGGTAATAATGAATTCCATCGTTTAAATAATCTTCGTCAAAGGAAGGGATATCTGATACATCTTCATTCAATCAATTTCATTTATTTGCGTCAAATTTAGCCCACTTATTGCATCATTTGAGAATCTTTTAAAGTCGAGCATTGGCCAACCGTGATCCATGTTGATACAGCTTCAAATGACATGCATTATATTATTTGTATACTGTTGTCTCGTAAGAGAGATTTCAAATTTAAAGACGTATTATTTGACAGATATCTGTTATAGATATTTATAATATATCTGTTATATATATTTCATTACGTTATAGCCAAACTAATAACAATGATGTTGTTCAACTCAAAATGAATGTAGCAATCTCGTGCGCTCACGCGCACTTGATTGCTACATCCATTTTTCGTTCAACAACTCTACATTGTTGTAGACTTCTCAGAAGCTATGACTGCTTCATTGCTGGACGGTTAGCCATTTCAAATTTTAATTTCCATAGATTCATTTATTGGGCAGGTTGCTTCAATTCTTCATTCCTTATATCGTGCAAATGAAAAATCATTTTGGAGAGATTCAATACATTTCTCAAAATTACAAGCTGAAGCCATGTTTGAATTAAGAGTGCAGAAATTTTCATTGCAATAATTTCTAGGGAGTCCGCAAAACAGATGTTCGTTTTTTTCGATCTTTTATTGTCGAGATCTTTCGACCGTTCTACACGATCATCGTCAGGAAAGTGACAAGAAGCAACTTACATGAGAACTGTTAACCAAGTTCTAACAGCTTGAAACACAGATTAAAGACACAAAGAAAAAACTAACTCTGAAGTCACAAAATAAAAGATAAGGTATGCTACTGTACAAAATTAATAAGTAAGACGCTAAAACCAGAAATCAAAAAAGAGAGTCAAAACTTCCACGAATCGCACAGATGATGCTTAGTCTTGTTCTGCGACTGAAGACGATGAGACCACAGTGACTCCTTCACAATTCGCCTTCTCCAACCCGGCTCCTTGTCCACTATCTCCATCTCGCTCACTGCTACACGATGGTTCGCCTCCACTGCGTGCTGCGCCACTTCTGATCGGAGTACATCCATATTGCGAATTGAACGCTGATGCTCTTTCTGTCTTTCCTCAGCGTTCATTTCCCCACCCACTCGTCAGTGGCGCTCAATCAACCATTCTTTGATACTTCAACTCCTCGTTATTCCTGAAGAATGTAAAAATGCAGTCAACGACCCTTAGGACGTTGAAAGAACTCAATGACAGGTTTTGCGATCATAATACAAATACATAACTTTCTTGATAAAATCGTATCCAGTCTGATATGACGCCAATCAGTATCAAGTTATTGACACCATCAGAGATTGTGAATGTGAACATGGGGCATGCTAATAGTAGTTTTTACACTTTATTTAATGCATCTCTTAATTTCTGAATTATTTAATCTACTTTTTTCAGGAAATTGAGGGTTTCACTATAAAGATCCCTTTGTCAGTCCTAGATAAGTATCTTTATAGTGAAACTGTGCCTAAAAACAGAAATACGAAGCAAGACGCTATTCGGATTAACGTTCCGTATGTTAATGATCGTTGGGTTAATAAAGTGTATAACTGTATAAGGAAATCTGATCTTCCGATTCCCATCATTCCGATCTTTAGAATTAAAGCCCCTGTTTCCCAACAATTTTATCAACCAACCACCCATCAGTTGCAAAAGTCGCTGTGTTTGTAAAGGCCAGAATTTATACACAATTCTAAAAATATTGTCTACAAAATTGTCTGCAATATCTGTTCGGAAAGTTATGTAGGCGAAACGCATCGCACTTTATGAAAAAAGAATTGATGAACACCTACATACAACCAGCAGCCAAGTTTTCCATCATTTTAAAATTAAACACAATTGCTCCCCTCTGTTACGCCTTATTTCTCCTTCAATTATCTCCCGCGGGCTCTTTGATTCTTATCATCGCCGCCGTGTGGAAATGTGAACAATTGAAGCTGTTAAGCCTCAGATGAATGTGAGAAGATAATAATGCCGCGTGGGCATACACGTGTTGAACTCTTGTTACTTTTCTTTATAATGTAAATGTCATTTCACTTCATGTACATTTACTTCGTTCACCTGATGAAGTCTTAGACGAAAATTCGTGAATAAACAATTTTATCTTGAGATTTATCTTTTTTATTAAGTCTCATGGCGATTACTTATGATATATATATACTGTGTATCAAATTAGTTAGTAACCTAACTACTTGTGTACTTACTTAAGTGCGCATGTACTCTGAACTATGTTCTCATCTTGTTAAAATGCTATGGGATCTAGTATGGGATTCATTGCTGACGGTAAACATCAAATATCACTGATTTCTGAAGTCAAAATTAATGGAAAACAATTTATAGGTTAGATAAAATCTCATTACTGGGGACTTTTAAGTCTACAACAATGCAACCTGGGGCCTACTACCAGAACATTTGAGTGTAGATCGTAAATAATTGTTTGATAAGTTAACTGCACGCGATACATTTTGATTGACTGACACTCACTGAAATGAAACTTTGATGACAACTTTGGCGAGCTCATCGTTCTAGATTCATATACGTCAGGTCGCGGTCATCATGGAAAAAAATAAATGAAGCTTTAACGTCACTGCCCACCCACACTGCGGGCTTGGACTGCTGACATAGTCATCCTTCTCTGGAGCGTTGTACTTTAAGTTCGGATGTCCCTCCTGTCGACTTTCAATGACACCTTCGGGGCTCGACCTCCGGACCAAAGGATCGCAATCTAAACTCAATGTAAACTTCAAAGGTAATGGAGAGAGTTCGCCGTTGACGTTGTAAATCACTGGAATTCCCTCACAAGTGAAGAAGCAAATCTCACTTCAAATCAAGTCTGCACGTCGCAGACAAAACATTTGGTGACATCAACACAGTCAGTGTTCAAATTGTTCATCTCAGAACTTCTATCGGTAGAAAAACGTTTTAGAACTTTTAGAAAACTGACCGCTCAATGCTTTCTTGTGGAGGCGGCATATAGATATACGCATATATTATTATTGTATCAAAGCCCGCTTGAATCATTATTTTGATTATCTGTTTTCAATTTGTTTGTGTTTGATTGACTTTGAAAATGTAGTTAACATTATGAAAAATTATAATTCAACAGACAGAAAATAACCGTCTTGGTGGGTCAAGGTAGGTCTTCAACTCATTAGATCAGTAAATAAGTCATCACGCGTATTACTGCTCATCGCACAAAACATGATGTCAAAGTGCGAATAATTGCATAGTATTATATTACCTTGTAATAGGTAACTCGCTTATCTAGAGTACCGGTAGGCCTACTATTCATGCATTTCATGTATGCTATGTGGAAATGAATAATGTCTGACGATCAAAGCCTTAACCAACCGGCACAGAGACGACAGCCACCGTCTCATGCCCGACCGGCCGGTTGCAACCCTGATATACACGACCCTTGGTTCTCAAAGATGGCCTGTTGATCGTCAAGAAGAATTGCAGATCATGCAATTTACAACATTCACATCTTGTTATCGACGATACTGCTGACTTGACACTTCCAGAGCTGTCGAGAGGGTCCCCAAGAGAGGAGTAACTGTTCACACATTCAATGGGATTTATTTTCTTTCAACACATTTGGCAGTTGATTTGACAGTCGCACTTGGTCCTGATGTGCATATGACCATCTAATCTGCGCTCCTAGGTTCTACCCCGTTCCCATTATTGTCAAACTAGATGGAAGTAGAACAGGTTAAACGAAGCAACCTTCTCCAGCACCAGAGTTCAAAGGCATCCACACGCTTCCAATGTGCTTTCAACAAATTCCACGTTTCGGCAGCGTACAGGAATATCGGGAACACCAGTGCATGCACTAGTCGTACTTTGGTCGATCGAGATATGCCTCTATCCTTCCAGACCTTTGAGAGTCCCATCATGGATCGAACCCGTCGTCATAATCTTTGTCTTTGCCACATTGAGATACAGTCCTGCTGCCTTAAGTCGGGTGAGGCCTTCTTTCAGCTCTTCTTTTGAAGAAGCCAGGATCGTCGTGTCATCTGCATATCGTAAGTTTGACAATATCCTGCCTCCTTTCCAGCAATCTAAAGTTTCTCCTACAATTTTTCTGCATGGATGTTGAATAAGATGGAGGACAGGATGCAACCCTGTCGAACTCCTAATATGACCGCTGCCGACATGACGCCCCTTTATAAGTAGCGAATGAATATTTGCTAACAAGCATCGCAACTAAGCGGACATTATGCTGATGATCAAGGAAATCTAATGAACGGCATTATAATGGAAGTCTTAATGAAAAAGTCGAGATCTTATTGCGCTTTCTTGGCTGTAAAATTTCATGTTTTTGATTCAATTTTCATCGGCATGAATTTATGATTCACTAACTTCTTGAATCTGAATAGTGATGTGGAATCATTTACATCTATTTAAGTCAATTGAAATCATTGTCTTTGATTATGTTTTTTGCTCTACCAGTGGCAGGTACGCTTAAGAAGATTCTCTTGAGGTTCAGCATGAAAGCAATAGTTGTCATCGACTTGCTAATTTAACAAACATTACCTCTCCAAGGCTGTCATGACACAGACTGTCTGTAAAATAATATCATTTCCTTCTGCATTACAATCATGATAAGTCAGTTTCGTGTTAATCTCTTCAAAACTGCATAAATGTGCATGTCTCACATTTGGAAACAACTCCAACTGTATTTACCACGAGTTACCACTCCACCGAATATACTTAGTCTATGTTTCTATTATTGAATTTTGGATTATAAATTGATGAAAAAAAACGTGACTGATTCTGATTCATTGTATACGTGCCTTTGTAGGTTATTCAAGAGCCATCAATGGATGAGACACAGACACCGTGGCGATTCAACTGCACTGACTGTAACCCCTGTGAAGAGCATTCAATAAGATGTTCTTTTAAAGATGCGGCTTATTTGAATGGACTAACTCCTTTGCAAACTGAATTTCAATGGTCTTTAGAGAGCAATGGTTCTAAAGTTAAATTGACTGACTATCCGAAAATCTTCAGTAAGTTTTTTTCAAAATGTCAAAGGATTTTTAAACAGAAGGTTTCTGAGTTCTTGGTCAAAATGGCAGGGCGAACCCGAGAATTTGAAGCTTGAATCTTGGCCGCCTTGAAGTGGTCTTTTTACAAAATGGTCCTGAAACTCAGTTTTTGTAAAACTGTCACAGCACGAGGGACAGCTTCATTTTATTTGAGGGTCAGCCTCAAAATAAACTGTGAATTTCAGGAACGTGGTGCTGGTGGTGTCAACCCCTGTGTCCCAGGGGCCGCCAGTTGTTTGGTGTAGAGATGACATTTTTTAATCCTGATGGTCACGTCAAGAGGGGCAAGAAGATCAATTTTCCATTGAAAGTAATGCAAATTCAAGCCTGAATTCTGACGAATTAAATCATTGACAGCGCATTGAACGCACTCAGTCAGGAAATTTAGATCGTGAGGAGTCGAACGATGTGAATACTATTTCCTTTTCATGAATTTATCACAGAGAAACATTCAATCCAAGATAGGTACTGTTCACTTGGCAGATGTTCAGTTTTCAATGTGACAACGACCGCTCGTGTGCTTCCTAATTCGACTCTCCTTATGCATTGCACGCGCTTGGCCAATCACGTAAGACAAAGGGAGACGAATCTCTCTACATCTTGCTACCATTGCATACAATGGCTGAGATTGAATTGCGTCACCCCTAGAGTGACACCGATAGACGAATCCATCTGTGTGGGCATGCCAATAGCCGACTCCCAGCGGCGAATGAGCTCCGCACACATGACGGGCAGCATCGGAAACCCATGTTTCTGTTGAACTTTTGCCCGGAAATTCAGTAGATTTTGGCAGGTCATGGAGACATGGCTGAAGTTGGCCTACTTTCTATCTGTCAGAGGCTTGGTCAGAATTTTCACAGAAACGTGGGTTGTAAATACTGCTGAGAACGTCCCTAAAATTCAAATTTCATCAAAGGACAGATTTATCAAGACCATTTTGTAAGAGGAACATTTTGATTTGGCACCTGCTTTTTTGTGCAATGGTATGAATTTAGCGAATATACACCTTAAATGAAATCGGTAAGAATCGTAAAGAATTCGGTGGAGAGAACCAATCAAAATCTGAAGCCTTCAGTCGATGTCTGTCATAGGAGATGATCATCACTAGGGTTTAAAAATCATGTTTTTGAAATGTTTTATACTGCAGAGCTGCTTCTACCGAAATAGTATTTGTAGAAGAGACTGCGTGAAGCAACATCTCGTCAGACGGAGATGTTATCAAGTTTTTCAACCATAACATTCTTGATTGCTGATATCTAAACTTCCCTAGTTTTCATAATCGAAAGTTAAATCAGCTGTCTCATGAATATAAACCACAATAGGGTCAAATGACCTGTGGCGAAGGTTCTCAGATTTTCTTGAAATTCACATATTTTCACTATTTGGGTCTATCTAGATGATATCCAAAATATTTCGGAAACATTCCATCGGGAAGGTGACTTGCGTGACCTTGAATTATTCGAATTTTTCTATTTTTAGAGAATTTGTGAAAAATGATGTGCATCTTTGACGGTTTACATCACCGATCTCGCAGCGAAGTTGAAGAAAATTCTTCTTGGACTGCTTAATTGATACCCAACCAGAGATGCTCCAAGCGGAATTCAACACTTTTTCGCTGCGAGAAAATTCCTGTAGGCCCTCAAAAAAAGTAAAAATTTCAGAACATTTTTGAAAAAATCGAATTTTCAAACATTTCTTAAAAAATGCAAAAGTAATTTTGCGGTCCCTTCTTCCGCAGGCGACTGCAAATACATCCAAATGATTGTAAAAAATACTAAGAAAATCACCAGGGATCGGGAAATTGGTTTTTGAATATCAAATTATATGAATAATATTTAATTATAGACATCTTTGACTTCGTGCTGACAATTTTTCGGTGCAGCTACTTCAATTCTGATAGGTCGAGTGTTTTACGCTTCACATTATCTATCTGAAACTGTAATCAGAACTAACTTTTTCCACCTAGAAATATTATTTTTTAAATTTGAAAATGTGGTAAAATTCGATAGTTTTGTGCTGCTACTATCAAATTTATAAGTAGTATGCGCTTTGTAATTCCCTAGTTTTCATAATCGAAATTAAATAAGTTGTCTCATGAAATCACTATAATAAGAAATTCTCGAAAAATGCGTTGTTCTACCTCTACTTATTACTTTCGCTGTCTCTCTGTTTTCAGAAATCAATCCCTTGTTCGGTGGCTTCGCCTCAGAGCTGAAAATAATGCCTCTGAAAACATTCAAAGAGTCTTCCTCCGCGCTCAATGATCTTTCCTGGCAGAACCTATCAATTCGCTGTCATGCCAAATTCTTTTATCCAGGAGACTTGAAGCCTTCTTACTCAAATAATGATGATAAAATAATGAAGACAGAGATCTCATTCCTAGTCAATCAGAGTTGTCCAATTCCAGAGAGTGAGAAGTATCAGAACGGCCCACAGTGTTCAATGATATGCATCATAATCGTTGTGGCGATAATTTTGGTGATTCTGATTATTTTGGTGATTTTCATCTTGCTACCATGTCTTGGTGTTTGTTTAATTGGTCCAGTAAGACGAATGCGTGAAATCTACATTGAGAAAGGCATTGTGAAAGAGGCGAGGAGGAAGGATTTTCCACTAGAAAAGAAAGACAATGAAGATGATGAGAAAGAAATTGCATTGCTGAAAGGTAGCCCTAAAGTGTAAGGAATGGCTAGCAGTTTCAGCCATTATGAATCAATAATGTGAAAAAATCAGTTTTCTCTCCCGAGTAATTTAATGCCTCTAAAATTTAGTTGCATTAAATTACTCGGGAGAGAAAACTGATTTTTTTCACATTATTGATTCATAATGGTCCTCCCGCCATCTTTTATGTTTCAACCATTTGATTTTGTCCTGTTAGCGCGCAAATCCAAACTGAATCAAAGTATATCTTCAGTCGATTCAGCTCCTTGCTGTTATCCTCAACTTATAGGTCAGCCGCTTTATCCGTGAACTTCGTGGAGAATGAATGAACATGCTAATTATCAATGCCGGTGGAGAGAGCGGGGATTGCCCTACACCTCACAATCAGATTCGTTGAGAACATGTTTCATGAGATCTCAAGACGATATGAATTACCATCATTCTTCTCGTGAGCATCAATCACAGGATGAACATCGACCTTGCGAAGCAGCAATTAGTAGTTTTACGTGTTCTAATTAAGGCAGTTGACCGTGACTTACAGGCTTCATTGAAGATGACAACATCGACTCGAATGTTATATGCCACAACGATCCTTCAACATTTATGTTTTTGATGATGGTAGGACTTTCTGAATTCTATTATAATCGCACGATTGCTTTGTTTGGAAATTCGGTGGACGCCCTCGATATCAATGCCCAGTGATAGATATTTGAATGTTGCTGATCAAGTTTTTATAAATGTATCACCCCTCCTTGCTGTATGAGCAGTTGTCTCTGCATTATTGACTTCCCTTAGCCTTTCCGACCAGAAATTCCATCTTGTTTGTCCCCAATGATTGTTTGCTCGTTGTATTCAGTTATTCAATAATTGATACTAACCGCTCAAAAGGATTGAGTCAATTATAGATAGCAGTCTTCATGTAGAATATATACGAATTTGGTTGATTTTGTCAGCTTGTTGTGAACATTTCACCTGTTTGCTGCAATGATTGGTTTTTAATGAATAGTCGTAACAGTCCTGTTGATAGCTAAATAGCTTTCTGTATGAAATTTCGGAAATGCATCCATTAATGTAACAATCATTTCAGAATACCTGTTATCATCGAGCTCCGTTAGAAACTCTGTTATAATGCTGCAGAAGACAGTGCAAATTCTGTCATTAAATTCAAAATTTCATTTGATTACACGAATATGACATTACTCTTAATGAGCAATTTAAAGAATCTGGTAATCAAAGACTATCGATTCTACTACGGGTTCCACTTGCAGTCATATCAACACGACCTTTTCAAAACCTCGATTTTGTTGCCAACACTGTTTCATTTCAATATTTCCTATGGAATTTTCAGTCAAGTATTACTACCTACTAGAAACTATTTAAGTAGAAGCAGGATGGTGTGTTTTCCATGACTGGCATCAATTTGTCGAAGTTAGTGCGTAATTTCCATTTTACACGCCAAATCTCATCTTAACCGTGTTGTTAGTATGTTTGTTTTAAATCAGAGGAGAAGAATATGCATATTTTCCTAAGAGCGTGGCAGGTGGAAGAAACAATTTGTCTTGATTGCCAATTATTTATGAAATGAGACCTGTTAATCTAAATGCATCAATTTTCGATCGTTTTTCCTAACCTAGACATCTTCTAATTCATCATTAAATTTGCATACTTTTCTGCAGTACTGCATTTGCTGGAAAAATTTGTTTTACTGGTAAAGTTTTGATTTTTAATCGAGTGGTTTCATCTACATTTTCCCCATTTTATTCGTTGTTCCATTCTGTTCGGTGAATCAACACTTGGCAAAGCTATAATTAAAGCCTTGTGGCTTTTCAGCAGTATCAATGTTCTTAGAATTAATTGTAATTTTTATTATATCACGTTTCTGTGTTATACTGTGTAGCATTGATGTGAATTTGATATGCTTTATTATGTAACGTGCTAGCTGTTTAAAATTTTCCACAACTTTCCGAATTTCACACAAACGATGATGCTTTGTATCCTTTCACTTACGATATTTTCTAACATATTGGGTGTCATTCATTCATAAAAGTGAGAATGAATGAACGTAAGCAGAAGCGCCATTTTATAATCATTCAGCAGTCATGACTTCACATATGTTGAAATGCCCTTTAAATTGTACACATTATAATTCTGATTGTATTACTGGATGAATGCTAATCATCAGATGTGGTAGGCTTGCGGATCAGTAGGCATTCCATGTCATTAATGAAATCATATCTTCGAATGAAATCCGCATTGAATGAAGTACATTCACTTTCGGCTTATGTCGATACAATTCTTGCAATGTTACCATTGTTCATCTATCAGTGTCATCATTATACAAATTTTCCATCTTTTTAAGTTTGGAATTATAAACAATAGATGTTACATTTTATTTACGGTCGGACAACCTGGTGTATACTGACCATCGTTCATGAACGTTAAAAAATATAATTGAATTTCACTTAATATTAGTTTTTATTCAACACACGCGGCTCCATCATAAGTAGGCCTAAGTTTAGCTATAGGTCAATAGTGACAAATTTCTATCGCATTTTACTCTTAATTTTTTAGAAGGGTTACTCTGTACATCCATTAATTCATACGTAGACTTATTGCGTAAAGCTCACATCACCTGACATTTGTCAAAAAATGTGTCTTTCGTGTGTAACTGTTCTTAGTTCTGAACCAATTGTCACAAGGGTAAATCCAATTTAATCCACAACATTTCTGTTTTTTCAACTTTGGGTCTCAGATTTCCGTGAAAATTTGCATATATACTTATTATATTACGCTGAACACGAAAATCTTAGCGGCGACCACATCAAATAAAAACTTTCCATAGAAATCTAACACTTAAAATGCGGACAGTAATTATTAAGCAGGGACTCTGAGTCACAGGCAACAACAGTTCGCAGCGGAAGAATATTATCGACCACTACTCTTCAGACTTCACGCAGGCGACCACGACCATCACAGGCTGCAGCAATGTGACCAAACTTCCTCAGCTGCGTGCGCGTGGCGAATTTCCTTAAAGTAGTAACGGAAAGTTATAGAAGCGAGATACGATTACGCAGACTGAGCGAGATACTTATGCAATTGTTTGGTTCAGTTACTTATATACTGATTTAATATCAAGAGTTTTGTAGATTATTGACTAAGTAATTTAGCAAGCACACGATCAAAATCGACATGCGGAACTTATAGACTTCAATAGATGTTTCAATTTGAGAAGCAAAATGTGTGCCAGTATAGACTTAGGCTACCCTAATATTGAAAATGTCATGTGTAATTGTTGACCTGATTCGTTCGTCAGTGTTGATTGATGTTGTTGCTATAGTAACTATACAGTATACATGTAGTGAATGTGAAAGATGATGAAAAATGAGAAGAAGAAAAGGGGACAGAGTGAATGAAAAAGAGAAAGGAAAATTATGAAGTCACCCGAATATCTATTTTATGCAGTCATAAAATAGATATTCGGGTGACTTCATCATTTCTTTCTGTAGGTCTACACCATTTCATCAAATAAAAAGAGCATATATATATACATACATAAAATGCTCGAAATAATAGCATCCATATCCCGCGAGAAAATAAGTCCGCGGACCCTCGAGGGCCGGCTCACAACTAAAAGACGAGGGCGAGTCCCTCGAAAAGTCGTCAAAAAGCCGAGGGCCAGCCCTTGACTTTCCAAAAAAATGCCACCCCCTTGCGTTGTACTACTAAAAAGTACAACGCAAGAAGGGTGGCAAGTGGCATAAATCTGAAAACTACTGAACCTACCTTAGATTTTTATTCGCGTAGGTCGATAGTGTCACTCCACTAGGTGTTCCATGTACTAATAGAAAAATAATAACACTCTATTAGAACCGAAACATTCGGAGGCAGTGACGAGTTCCGCGAAGACTGAAGACCATGACGTCTGAAATATGAAAGAAGGTTCTCAAGATTATGTAATATCATTGTTAGAAATAGCCTATACATCATTACCATTTTAGAAATTGTTTCCTTAGCTCTTGCTTCATAATTTTAGGTTAATGTTTATAAGAAAATGATAATATCACTTGTAGGATATTCAACTTTAACTGCATTTTACGAAAAGTGTATTACTGTGAATCTAACAAACTTTTTATCTCTATCTCTTGATAATAGTGCTACATTTGTGTTAGCTACTTCTTTCTGTTATTAAGTATCATCTTTGATGTGTATAATTGTAATAGTAGTTAAATTATCATCACCTCATCGTTAAACTATTCATGTCATAGTTATCTTCCTCAGCGTGTCCATGTATTCTTGTTTAAAACGTTTTATTATCTGAGTTTATCTAGAAAGTCGGCGGCCATGCTGCGCGCGCCTTAATTAAATAACCAACCACCAATCTTGATTGTATAAAGATGTCGGACGTGATGCGAACTTGGTATTAACATAAATAAAGAAGTGGTGACATTGTGGTGACTTGTGTTTTTCCTTTGGAGTCAAAATAATAACAAAAATTAACTACAATTGATGAGCCCGACGATCACCCAACCCTTGACGTTCAGCCCAAACAATATTGCAAGTCACATTCCCGTCGCATCGAATCATAATGACTACAACACCAACGGCATCTGTGAGTTCAGCCCCAGTGACAGTGAAAGCACCTAAATTTGACAAGGACAATGCTCAGGCATGGTTCGCCATTCTTGATGCCCAGTTTATATTATGTGGAATCACCGTTGCCTCTACCAAATTCTACCATGCATTGTCTACCCTACCTCCTGATCTTGTTGGTAAATTAGACACTGCTGTACTCAATGGTTCCAGTTATTCTGATCTCAAATCCGCAATTATACAAGAAACTCAAAAATCGAAGCCTGAATTATTCAATCACCTCCTTGATAGCGTCCCTGTGGGTAAGCCTAGTTTGTATGTGAAAGACATGCGTCGTACTGCCGAATCCTTGAAACTCGTCGACTATGAAGATCTCCTAAAACATCGTTTGATTTCTTCGCAATCTCCCGAAATTGCTGCCGTTCTCATGTCGCAATCCAGTCATTTGAGTGCTTCTCAGCTTGGTGACCTCGCAGATCAAATGTTGACACTACGTGTTCGTCCGACTCCGGTTAACAGTGTTCAAACCCGAGTTACGAATTATCACGAACTTGGTAGACCTAAATCACCCTATGCAGCAAAGCATTTTGGACTAACGCCTTTCCGACATGATCAACGTCAAGTTATCTGCAGAGCACACATCTTCTACGGACCCAAAGCCAAATCATGCAAGCCTTGGTGTAAATGGCCGAGTTCTAAGCCTACTGTTGAACATTCCGTATCTACGCATCCTAGCCGTGCTCCTAGCCCGATTCCACCAGAACATTTAAACTGAATTCCGCCCCAGTAAACGCAGCACTACCTCGGAGTGGAAGTGAACTAGCTGCACTCCTATACCATACTGACATTGTATTCCTGCGCCCTTTTCCACGCAAGCAATTATCTTTACTTGTGGACAGTGGTTCTGCTGTGAGTATTTTACCTCAATCATTCGCGCCATTTGCTTCTATTCAGTGTACCCTTCCCTTGAAGGCTGCCAATCGTAGTAGCATCGCCGTGTATGGTATTTGTCAAGCTGAATTTTCACTAATGAGACGAGTATTTCAATGGAACTTTATTGTTGCCGATGTCGAAGAACCAATTTTAGGTAATGACTTTATCTATGATCACGCTTTCCTTATTGATCCACGAAATAGACGCCTTGTCGATCCGAATGGATTATCATGCAAATTATCTCCTGTTCCTGATGCAGATCTGGCTGTGTTGTCCTCTTCAATTCATATTCGAATTCAACAAGACAGTGCACTTAATGATCTTCTCAACGAATTTTCATGTGTTTTTGGACCTATTGATTATAATCACATACCTAGCCATGGTGTTGTTCATCGCATCCAAACAACTGGACACCCTGTATACTGTCGACCACGTCCTCTTCCTCCAGCTAAACTTGCAGCTGCTAAACAAGTGTTCGATACTATGCAATCACAAGGTTTAATCCGACAATCCTCAAGTGCCTGGTCTAGCCCATTACATATGGTACCGAAGAATTCTCCCGATATGTGGCGACCAGTTGGTGATTATCGTGATCTTAACAAATCTACTGTCCCCGACAGATACCCTGTGCCTCATTTACAGCAGTTGCTCTCTTCTCTTTATGGTGCATGTATCTTTACAAAACTTGATTTAGTGAAAGCATTTTATCAAATTCCTATGTCTGATGATGATATCTGTAAAACCGCTCTAACGGTCCCTTGGGGTCTATATGAATTTTTACGTATGCCAAATGGACTACGTAATGCCGCACAGACCTTCCAACGTTTGATGGATCGATTATTTGGTCATTTGAAATATGTTAAATGCTATATTGATGACATTTTAATCGCATCTAACAGTATGAGTGAACATGTTTTGCATGTTAAGGAAGTTTTATCCATTTTGCGTACAAATAATCTTCGTGTGAGTTTTGATAAATGTTCGTTTGCTCAGTCTGAATTGCAATTTTTAGGTCACACATTGTCAGCTGATGGTCTACGTATTCCTTCTGATAAGATAAATGACATTTTGCAGTTAGACACCCCTGTTTCTTATACCCATTTGCGTCGTATGTTAGGCCTATTCAATTTTTATCGCAGATTTGTACATAACTTCTCAACAATAGTGCTACCCCTCCAATGCCTGTTAACTGAAACTCAACCTAAAGGTCGAGGTAAGCCTTCTCCATGGAATTGGAGCAATGAACATCAACATGCATTTGATTCAATCAAGAAAGCACTTGCCGATTCACTTGCCTTAACCTATCCAGATCCTAATTCTCATGCATTCACTGTAACAACCGACGCCTCTATGACTGCAATAGGAAGTGCATTACATCAGACAATAGAAGACGAATCCAGACCTATCGCATTTTTCTCCGCTAAATTGACAGCTACCGAACAGAGATACTCCACTTTCGATCGCGAATTGCTAGCTATATACCGATCAATACAACATTTCCAAAAGTACATTGAAGGACAAAATGTAACGATATTTACCGATCACAAACCGATAGTTTCTGCTTTCAAGTCAAAACAGTCTCTGAAGAATTCTTGCCCTCGGCTTGACAGACATTTTGCTTATATTCTCGAATCATGTGATGACGTTATTCATGTTGCCGGATCAGACAATGTGGTTGCCGATACCTTATCCCGCCCAGTCTCAGCAATTTCAGTCACCCTTACTGACCTACCTGCGATCGCCGAAGCTCAACAGAATGATTCCCATCTCTCAAGTCTACGTGAAAAGCATCTGCATCGATTCAAAGCCTACCCTACCGGTAGTCAACAGATCTATTGTGATGTTAGTAGTCCATACCCAAGACCTTATGTCAGCAATGTAAGCCAACGAACTGAAATAATCCGAGAATTTCATGAACTGTGCCATCCCAGCTGGAAAAGGACCTCCTCGCTTATCAAGTCTAGATATTGCTGGCCTGAAATGGATAGAACCATCAAAGAATTTTGCAAGCATTGTGAAATATGCCAGAGAAACAAAGTTACTACTCATATCCGATCGGCTCCAATAAAATTCTGCCTTCCCTCAGCTCGATTCGAATCAGTTCATATAGAATTAGTCGGCCCACTACCCTCCAGTGGTCCACACAGTTTCCGATATTTGCTGACAATGATTGATCGAGAAACAAAGTGGTTGGAAGCTGCTCCTCTAATTGACATCACTACCGAAACGATAGCAACAGCTTTCTTAGAAACATGGATTAGTCGTTTTGGTGTACCTTTGCATGTCATTACCGACAGAGGATCCCAATTTGAATCTGAATTGTTCCAACGACTCAGTAACAAGATTGGATTTGTACGATTGAGAACAACGGCATATCATCCTCAAGCAAACGGATACATTGAAAGAAGACATAGAATGATAAAGCAAGCTCTACGTGGAACTTAAACTAATTGGACAAGTTATCTGCCCTCGATTCTCATGGCTTTACGATTACTGCCATCAAACAACGGAATATCTCCCTTCTATGCAGTAACTGGCACACAAGCTATGACACCTATTCCTCAAGAACCCTTGCCTGTAGATGATCAATTCCTACACAAAATCAAACAGCACATTGAAAAAGAATTACAAAACAGTTCTGATAGATCCCACCCTGTATTACCGCCTTCTGTAGAAACTCCTACTCAATTAGTCAACGCCACTCACGTGTGGCTTCGTGTGGATAGAGTCAGGAAACCACTAGAAGCGCCTTATCAAGGTCCATATTTTCTCAAGAAGATTACCGGAAAAACAGCTCATATTGTGATGAACGGAAATGAACAAACTGTGTCTATTGACCGACTCAAACGTGCTACAATCCGACCTAAAGCAGAACTCAACTGTGACTCTTCAAACCCAACTGTGAACTCTCAAACCAAACCTCATGATTCTCAACTCCCTGAAATCTCCGAATCTCAACCTGATGTCATAAACCCACTACCTTCTCAAACTAAAGACAGCATTCTTAACCCGAATTCCAACAGTCCTTTTTCTGATCTCCCACAGACTACTCGATCAGGTCGCAAAGTCCGCTTTTCTGGTGATCCACAACTCTATTATTTTACACCGTAGCTCCGCTTTAAAAAGGGGAGCTGTGTAGGATATTCAACTTTAACTGCATTTTACGAAAAGTGTATTACTGTGAATCTAACAAACTTTTTATCTCTATCTCTTGATAATAGTGCTACATTTGTGTTAGCTACTTCTTTCTGTTATTAAGTATCATCTTTGATGTGTATAATTGTAATAGTAGTTAAATTATCATCACCTCATCGTTAAACTATTCATGTCATAGTTATCTTCCTCAGCGTGTCCATGTATTCTTGTTTAAAACGTTTTATTATCTGAGTTTATCTAGAAAGTCGGCGGCCATGCTGCGCGCGCCTTAATTAAATAACCAACCACCAATCTTGATTGTATAAAGATGTCGGACGTGATGCGAACTTGGTATTAACATAAATAAAGAAGTGGTGACATTGTGGTGACTTGTGTTTTTCCTTTGGAGTCAAAATAATAACAAAAATTTACTACACACTCACACGGCATAATTGGATGATCATATAACCCTGCAATCATAAAAAGGAAATATTTGTCTGCGGAGAGGCGATCAGGAGTGTTATAGGCCGGCATACTATCCCAAGCGAAACGGATTTCATTAAAAATGTTGGGTTGGCAATAACATCTCACGAAGACAGACTGAAAAATTGATCGATCGACCAATATCAAATATTACAATTATACATAGGAGGATATTATTACGTTCGAGTTTAAAGCTGATTAAGGACACGGTTGTTTGAAATGTAATCCACTCTGCATTATAGAGAAAGGCTTCAATAACCGAAGATTTGAAAATTCATAAATAATTCAGCGCTTTCGTTTCATTTGTTAGATACAGAATATCTACTGAGAGCACGGTAGGATGTCTGATGATAATTTGAGAAGCTCCTCGAAATCCTGTTGTATGTAAAGCAAGGGATTATATCAAGACCATGTAGGCCGTATCGTCAGGGCAGACTGTACATTGCTAAGTTCCGAAATTTCAATGCATATCAACATGGCGGTCAACGCAGTAGAGATAAAGCGGTAGATGAAACAGGACAGTAATAGCAGAATATCTGTTCACGAATCAGTATAAAAATGAATTTGTACATACCGTCAAAGCTCGATTAAATTCTGGCGACGTGACATTAGACGGGCAAAATCAATCAATACGGCATGTAAAAACCAATGAAACAGATTAACTTAACAAAGGACTTTAATTGAATATCTTTAATAAAAGTACAACGGTGTTTCCTACTTATTAAAGATAATCAATTAAAGTCCTTTGTTAACTTAATCTGTTTCATTGGTTTTCACATGCCGTATTGATTGATTTTGCCCGTCTAATGTCACGTCGCCAGAATTGACTTTATCTCATTGCAGCGAACCATCAGTTAGCGCCAACGCTGTCCAAAGTATCTTGCAGTCAAAGCTCGATAATTAAGAGCATAAATACCAGGTTTTCTATCTCTTAATTATTGAAAGTCTGAATTCAAAAGCAACTTATATAAGCCGCCAAATATACAAAAAATGCCGCGGCCGTATGATCTTAATTGACCGAAGCCTTAATTATCCGTGTCCGAATTAACGAGCTTCGACTGGATTTACTGTATTCATACAAAGCGATTCGTTTACGATGTCAGTCTGTCCGCGCGATTCGATCTGAATGGTCGTGAAATATTGGCTTGTCAAACATTTATAACCAGAGGAACATTTTTTTACATCACATCTAATTCAAAAGTTATCTGTTGAAATATTTCAGTTAATTCAGTAATTGATATAATGTGTAGTGCGCAGGTTAACCGCTAATATTTACTAAAATTATCTATCATCACTTCATTCGACTTACCTGATACGAATTTCGTTTGATAAATAATCCATTCCATCAATATTTTCGGCTCAGGATATTCCTCGCATTTTCTATATTAAATTCTCTAAGCTTAGTACTCAAGCGGTCAACAATTGCCGCAAAAAGTCAGCATTTCTTTGAGTTATAAGTATAAAAATTCCATACCTTGGATTGAAGATAAATCCTATCCTTCTCCTTTGAATAAGCATATAATTAATCTTTCGTCTCATAATTTAAATAAAGTTGAAACCCAGGCTCTAAGTCGTGGCCTAAAATTCAGCACTCCGTCTAAGCCCCACCAACCGAGTGTGGATGCCGAATTTGAAAGTTATTTTCACCAACTCCAGTCCACCAGTGCAGTAGAAGAGCATCTTCCAAAACTAAAAGCTGAGTTAGTTTCCACTGCTAAGGATTTTTTTAAAAGACGCTTCATTAAAAGTCCTATAGATAAAAATCACATGAACGCCCTAAAATCACTAAAGCAAAATAAGGATCTTGTCATCGCTAGTCCCGACAAAGGAAATGCAGTCGTCTTAATGAACAAGTTCGACTATGTTGAGAAGATGCAAGACATTTTGAATGATTCTAATAAATTCGAAGTTGATAATTTCGGGGATCGACCTCACACCTAAAATCGAAAAACAAATTAACCAAGCCATTTCAGAACTAACTAGGAATCAATAATCACTAATGCGGAGTCCAACATATTGAAAAGTCGTGGCACCGTCATACCCCGGATGTATGGGCTTCCTAAGCTTCATAAAGAAGGGATACCGTTACGCCCTATTCTTAGTATGGTTAATTCGCCATATTACAAATTAGCTAGGTGGCTCGTTGATATCCTCGCGCCCTTTCGTGGAATAGTAAATCTAAAAGACTCGTTTGATTTTATCAATCGCATTCGCTCTATAGATTTAAGTGGCAAAATATTTTGTTCGTTTGATGTCACATCACTCTTTACCAATGTGCCTCTGGTGGAAACCGTTGAATTCATAGAAGTTATTAAACACAAATATAACATTGACACTAGATATTAAAAAGCTGAAGTCCCTCATTCTTTTGTGCAGTAGTAAAATCCAATTCAAATTCAACAACAAATTATATTTTCAAAAAGATGGCGTCGCCATGGGTAGCCATCTCGGTCCTTGCTTAGCTGACATTTTTATGGGTTATGCTGAAAATCATCTTTTCAAAAATAGTCAGTGCTATAGCCCGATGCACTATTTTCGCTACGTAGATGACACCTTTGTTGTCTTTAATGATGAAAATCACATCACTAAATTCGCCTCCATGATAAATAGCGTTCATCCTAACCTTCATTTTACTAAAGAATCGGTTGAGGCCGGAAAACTTCCCTTTCTGGATGTGTTAGTCATAAAAAACAACTACAATTCTTTATTGACCTGTATTCATAGAAAACCGACGTGGACAGGTCTTTACCTTCATTTCTTTAGCTTTGTTCCTACTTCTTACAAAAGAAATTTAGTAAAAAGTCTTTTCGATCGTGCGAGACGGATCTGCAGCTGCGAGCATCTCAATGCTGAAATAGAGTTTCTCTTTGAAACTTTACGAGATACTGGCTATCCATCCTCATTCATCGAAAAGTACAGCCTGCAAAGGCCAAGAGAAGCTGTTACTGGACCTGAAAAGAAGCCAGCTTACCTGATGGTTCCGTATTTGGGAGAACAGTTCTCAAGCGAAGTGAGAATGAGAGTCCGTGCTGCAACAGCTCTGGCGTTCTATGCCATCGAGCCGAAGATCGTCTTCTCCACCACCAAGATTCCAGCTCGTCCCCTCAAGGATCCGCTGCCGCCGACCTGTGCCTCCGACATCGTTTACCAATTCACATGTAACTATGGTGACAGTTACGTCGGACGCACGGAGAGGTGGTTGGCCAAGCGAGCTGATGAACACCTTCCACAATGGCTGATGAAGGACAAGTGCAGGCGATCTTCAACAGCACCGACAAGCGCGGTCACACGTCACACGATGATGTGTACATCGTTCGATCGCGTCAACGAGAAGATCTCCTACTTCAAGCAGCTGGTTCGCGCTCGCCACCCAATGTTGCTACCATTTCTCGAAGCGACAATGATAGCATCATTGCGGCCGGTTTTATGTGTCCAGAAGCAAACTGTATTAACGCTCGCTCTTCCGTGGCAGTGACTTCAACTCCGTCCTTTCTTTCATTTTAACTGTATATAATCACTTGATTTTTCTTTTATTGTACGCGATCCGAAGTGTTGCCCGAAAAGAATCGGCGAAAGGCCTCGCAACTAATGACATCGTTTTGTCTTATCTTTGTTACGAATGGAAAAGAGATTAGTAACATGATCATAATTTCAAGTTTGAAGTCTTATCCCCATTTTCCCAATCACGGTTACTTACCATCTAATGAATTGATTTCCGGCAACACCGATGGACACGGAGGAGGCAGGAGTGGGACGCGAACCGAGGATGGAAGTATCCTGGGCTTCGGTGTCGGAGGGACGTGGTGACGAGGAGCAGGGACTGGTGCAGGGAGCGGAGCAGGCGGTGGAGGTGGGTCGATGACGATGCCCGAGAAAGGAGTTGGACCTTGAGCGGAGGTAGACGGGTGGGAAAGTAGGGCCGGAAATTCATCATCGAATCTCCGCCTCGCGGCTTCTTCCCATTTCTTCATCTTGGCCAAGTCTGTAGAGAGGAAAGAGAGATTAGATAATGAGACAAGGATGATGCAGAGGATCTGAAACAGCGTAAACATGAGATGTAAAGGATACTTACACTTGCCAAGCCGCTCATAGGCTTCCCCGATTGCTCCTTGGGGGACGGATTCCCCATTACGAATACATTCATGCACTGAAAAAGAATGACAGCAAAGATAAACAGAGGTTAAATTTGGATTCGGTTTAAACATGAACAAAATAAGGGAGGGGCTCTTGATTTTAATTAGGATGTCTGCCCTAATGATGTTAGTAATAGAGTGAGACAACCTTGATACAAATACTTACATTGCTCGATGGTGGCCTTCTCCATCTCGACAGCAATGCGGTAATTCTCAATTTTGGCGAATTCCATTTTTGATCGATTACAGACAGCAGATTACGTTATTAGATATCAATCACTGAAAATGAAAGATGAGAATCGTTTCATTTGCCTAGTCAACGTTTATCATGGGAACAATCATTGAAGTGACATCTGATGGATTACATTTCACTCTACTCCATATCATAAAGACTAACCTTTGTCGAATGGCTGAAGTACTCTGACCTGGCGAGAGAAAGCATCACGTTGAACCGTTTGAAAGGAGGTATTACAGCGATGATATGTTTTATGAGCAGAAGTGAATCTCCTGATAGCAAGAGACTATTCAACTTGATAGCAAGACAAAACAAACAAAACAACAATAGACTCAACCATGGCACCTGAAGTCAATACATTGAAACATGATGATTGCACGATTCGTTTTCATCAAGAGAGCTTCGGAGGCTTAATACAAGATTACATCCTTGAGTTTTAAAGGGAGGAGACAGAATTGGAAGGATGTTTAGACTACACACGAGAAATATTTATTGACTTGATATCTTATTTGAAGGACAGTATCATCAAGGCTCACTTAATTGCACATGTCAATTACACTCATTTTCCACAAGGTGAAGCAGCGGAAAGTTTTGACATGCAATTTCGTTCCTGCGGACAAGAATATGTTACTGATGCTTCTGAGTTTTATACACGACATCTGCAGAAGATTATTTCTCAGATGGATGCCTTTCATGGTTATGCCAATGATTTGCTCTGAATAAAATAAGCCATATTGTCATTGCTATTAGTAAAGTGGGTTTCAATGATGTTAAATCAAAGACCAAATAGAGTATATTTTCATGACACTTGTGTTGTGCTAAACTTTCTAATGCTGTTGTGAGTTCAGTCAGTCATAAAACTTCAATGATCAAACTTTACTTTCACAAACGTGTGTCACGCTAAAACTATTTAAATGCACTAACGCTTACATTTCATGACGTTTTTAAAACTATTTAACTACACTAAACGTTGCTTTTGCAAACTATGATACACTTTCTGATGACACTCACGAATAAAAATTCGATGATCAAACTTTACTTTTACAAACGTGTGTCACGGCAAAAATATTTGACTACACTAAACGTTGGTTTTGCAAACCATGATGCACTTTCTGACGACACTCACGAATAAAACTTCGATGATCAAACTTTACTTTCTCAAACGTGCGTCGCGGTAAAACTATTCAACTACAGTAACGCTTACATTTTATGACATTTGTGTTTCATAAAACGTCATGATCAAACTTTCTAACTATACATCAACCTGTGTTGCAGTAAAACGTTTGTACAACATGATAAAGTTTCTGACTACATTCACAAGAGTTTGTTCACTAGCGAAGAGGGAAATGAGCTTGTGTTTGCATGTGGTGCAAGGGTGACCTCCCATTTCATTTCATTTATCATTTCGTCTCCGTGATAGAGACAAGCAGAACGCATGGTTCATTCTCGCATGTATGCCCAACTATCGGGAGACAAGTGCAATGGAGATTTTATGAGGTAACCTGTGGCAGATAGCTAAATGTCGCCCTGGCGGTCAGAGTACAACGTTGAGACGAAAGGCAACCCATTGGAAACATGACGCAGAGAGGTTTCACAAGGATTGCCATTGCCAACGTCCCGTGCAGTACTCATCCCTACGGACTTCACCGCTGTCTCGAAAGAACGCCCACCAACAGGAAGTATGACACCGAAAATCTCCGTGACTTAAACCTTCAATGACTTGATAGCCAGACATGAAAACCGGTGGAGTTATTTGCAAGAGGAAACATCCCAAGTCGTTGCTTTGATCAGCTTGATAGCAAAGCGTAGAGAGGGATAGCAAGCCGTGATTCACAAGCGTTTTGCAATGGAGATGTTTAGATGCCACCCATGACAAGATAGCTAAGACTCAACCGATTGGCGTTCAAAGTGCTACGTTGAGAACTGTGTCAAATGCCCAACATGAGTTGCCCCAGCGGTTTCGGTCTAAAATATGACACACTCCCTTGCCACACTTATCACTACGGCATCATCCGCCGTCCCGAAGGAACACCCTGTCAGTGGAATATTACAGCAAAACTCTCCGTGTCATGCTCGGTTTCAGTGAAAAGCCGCTTGGTTCATGGAAAGATATGAGAAGACTGGCTCGTACACACTTGACCATGCCTTCATTGACTTCAGCAGGGTCGAAAACCCCAGAAATCCTCCAAAAATAGTGAATTTAAATTTTTCAACTTTTTAGCACTACTTATCAAATTTTATAAGTAGTCTGTCAATATAGGCCTGATCAATAGTAATCGACTCTTTTTTGAATCAAGTCAAACGGACTTGTAGAACCAAAGTTACAAGCTTTTAAAGTTTTGGGATCTTTTATGGCCTGGAGACGAAGGCCATCTCCTGGCGAACCTTTAAGTCTGACGCCTTAGCTGATATCAGCATTGAAATTTTTTAAGTTCGTTTCCTACGGAAACCCGAAATTTGGAATGTCCGATGCCATCATCAGAGCTCCGGAGTTCAACTACCCCAACCCAGTCGGGAGGAGAACTGATTTCAACAAGTAGAGTTTCCACTTATATAGTTTGTGGCGATCAGCTGATGACATGACGTAATATCCATCATCCAAAAACTTTGAACACGTCTATCTCCTGTTCTAGTGCTCCGATTGACTTCAAATTTTGACAGTCACGTTTTCTCGCTCTCACCTTTCATTTAAGACATCTCGCTCTCACCTTTTATTTAAGACATCCCTCGACTCTCTACGATGACCAGAAGCCGAGTTGAAAAAGCCGAGTCGTTTTTTCAAAAGTTCCAAAATCTTGGAAAATGTGTAAAAATTCAATTTTCAACATGCTCTCATTTGGAAACGAAACCTACCACGCATCTGAAAAGATAGGACCCTTGAGAACAAAGTGCGGTCTTGCCCGTAAAAGAAACCCGAGCTCTTCATTCACTTCCAATCCTCCGCTATTCATCGCCAAAGGAGGCTACAATTTAACATTTTCAGGAAAAAATCCAGTTTGGAGACCCAGTGGGAAGAAAATTTTCAACTTTTTCTCTCCGATTCACTTAAACTCACCTTCTAAATGCAGAATGGCACGCTGATTCTGAATCTGGTCTCCGTTTTCCCGTCCGAGGCTTCGTTCACCCGCTAGAGCCGTTTTCGTAAAATTTCTAACTCCAAAAATGTTCAATGGTGTCTCACATCTAAACGAAGGCAGATATGAACAAGCCGTTTCTTCCACTGAATTTTTCTCACTCTTAGCTTTCAAATGAGCTATCACACGATTTTCTACGATCTCGAGAACCAAAGTTGGAATCTCGTTCCGGAGGGGGGAGGTCAGATTTTTTCTCTCCGATTGAGCTGGAAACACGTCCCTAGACCCAACATTGGACAAAACGTCCAAATCTGCGGTCCATTTTCACGTATGAGGCTTCGTTTAGCCGCTACAGACATTTTCGTAAAAATTCTAACTCTGTCGCTTTTCGGTGATGGACAAAAATCTTGAAGTCACTCTCACATCTAAACAAAGGCAGATATGAACAAGCCGTTTCTTCCACTGAATTTGTCTTACTCTTAGCTTTCAAATGAGCTGTTGCACAACTTTCTACGATCTCTAGAACGAAAGTTGGAGGTATCGTTCCAGAGAAGGGAGGTCAGAACCTTTTCTCTCCGATTGAGCTGGTAACAAGTTTCTAGACCCAAAATTGGCCAAAAAGTCCGAATTTGCACTCCGTTTTCCATCCGAGGCCTCTTTCATGTCGAAAAATGGACTTTCTCATCCCAAAACATCCAGAACCTGCCTTTTTCTAACTCTGACGTTTTCCTGCAATTTTCCTCTCTAAACCCAGGAAAATATGACCAAACTGAGCTTTCCACTGCATTTTCTCCCTCTTAACTTTCAAATGAGCTATCACACGACGTTGGAAGTCTCGTTCCAAAGGGGGGGGGGTTAGAACTTTTTCTCTCCGATTGAGCTGGAAACAACCTCCCTAACCCATAATTTCACGTAGATTCCGAATCTGGCCTCCGTTTTTCCATCTGAGGCCTCCTTCATGTCGAATTCTGACCTTTCTCATCCCAAAACCACCAAAACCTACCCTTTTCTCACTCTATCCTTCCCACATTCCACCCCTTGCCTCACAGTTCCTCCTTCCTTCCTTCCTTCCGGAGGGGGGGGGGTAGGGAACAGTTTCTTCCTCTCGGACCATTCCTCCCAGCACATCCTTGGCAATCTCCCTCAACTTCCTTCCAGAGGGGGGAGCTGAGTCAGCATGATGACCCATCGATGACTCATCACTGCACCGCACTGTCCTTCCTTTTGCCACGGGTATTACTACTTACTTAATTGTGCTAAATGTCGTTGAATTACAAAAACATCAGATTTTCGCATGTGTTTACTAAGAAGGCTGAGAAACACTCAAGGATTTGTTATATCGACTTGCTACACACAAACATCATTGTTTTACTCAAAATCAACTTTCCTTATGGTTTGATATCGATTTTAAGCTGTTAAACTAAGAATTTTTACAAAAGGGTCCATCAGGTCTCTGAGGGTTAAAATGTCAAAGACGGAAGTTATTGAATTTCTTGAAGTGTGCAAGATAAAAGGTCAAAAAGAAAATTCCCGGTGTATTTTAGACGCTACTATTCATAATCAGCAGGATATTTGATCTCAAGAACATGTTTTATAATCCCTTCATCGCTATAACGAACCCTTTACATGGATCCCTCGAGGCTCGTTGGAGCGAGTCTCGACTGTACTGTTTTTCCAGCACTTAGGGAAATGATGACAGGTATCCATATTGCAGTTGACCTGTCATTGTATGTTCTCAGCTCCATATTGATTGTGTTAGCATGTTTGCAACGGAAGTGCGTTGATTTATTATTGTTTTAGCGTCTTCTATCGGTATGCTCGGTATGTACGGTTTTCTACATGGCGCTGCTTAAGTTAAATTTCATGGTGAGGGTTTGATCCTGCCAATTGACAGAGTCGCGTAAGTGGCTCGTAGCTCAGTTGGTTAGAGCACAGGTCTAGTTAACCTTGGTCGTAGGTTCGAATCCTACCAGCCGCACATCTTTTGCATGGCAATTTGATCTATTGTTTATTTAATTTCATTGTTGTTAAATGCTTCATAACCATTGACGATGAAATCATATGCACGTTATCGTAGTGATTTAACGCCGAAGCAGATTCTTTGTGGGAACGTCGCTCGCCAATATCAAGAGATTATCTGGTGAGTTAGCGATTCTGTGGATAATCTATCTTTTCCTCAATTTTGTAACAAAGTCATCAGAAGATGAGAAAATCGTCCTGATTTATTTAGAAATGCGTCTAAAATCCAAAAGCGGGTTGTGGCGAGCAAGTTATTAAAACTAATTGATGAATGTAATTGTCAGCTAATTTAAGCTGATTTTTCGCCGAAAAAGTGAATATTGTAGCAAATAAGAGAGAGAAAGTCAAAAATAAAAGGTGCAAAAAATATAGCGTGCAAATTCACGAATTGTCGCCGGCGAACTTCGCTAACGAATATGCCGTAAATATGACTGAACTAGCATGATATTCTGTAGCTGACATCCGCCAGCGTTTCACAAGATTTGTTCCCACACCCTAGTGATCATTTTCTATGGAAATCCCATAAAATTTCGCAGTAGAATTATCGCGCATTGTCTACTGCAAAAAGCATTAATTTTCTACTGCCAAAAAGACCTACAGACATCAATCGTCTACTGCCAAAAAGGCCTACAGACATCAATTTATAAACGCATTCAGACAAGCAACAATTTTCACGATATTTTGCGATTAATTAGGAATAATATAAATGCCGATCGAACCTCAAGCAAGCGTAATTTTAAGTCCTGTGGATACATTAAATCATCCACCAGGATTCAAAACTACCGAATTTGAGGTATTGAACAGTACCTAAAAATAATAATAAAACTCACATTATATTTTCCATTTTCTCCAATCCTCCTTCAGAGATTCAACTTGTATTATTCGATTATTTGTTCGACTGTAGCGGTGTGTGGATCGAATATTTGATTACAATATAATTTCACTTCAAATGACTTTTCAGCAATATAATCAATCACTTGTTTAATGGTTTTCAGCGAAAGTGAAAAGATATTAGGTAGTTGAGTCAGAATGATGCGAATCAAAACGTGTAGATGAAGATGATGTTGAAGGTTAGGAACAGGAGGTAGTTCAATTTGTGCTAAAAGCAAGCTGGTCTCTCGTTTGTATTTGCCTTTTATTTGAGGTTATGTGCAAGATAGAAATCCAACAAGGTAAAACCACAGCGCTTCGTGTCAGGTGGGACCGTGCAGTAAACATTCGCACTGCAAGGTTCCACCCCTTGATGTGTCTGTGACACGAAGCGCTGTGGTTTTACCTTATTGATTTTTCTATCTTGTGCATAACCTCAAAGGCCAATACAAAGGAGTGACCCGCTTGGTTTTAGTACAATGTCAGGAAAAGAGAAGATCGGGAATTATTTCCAGAATGAAAAGATGCGTCGGCGTAATCCTGAAAATGGTTGTGAAAAGTCGAATTGTACGACAGAATCCTCTGAATGTCCAAAACACAAATAACTGACTTGAGGCGTAGTTAAAAGTTTTGTAAATCCACAAGTATAAGACAGTAGTACGACATGCATTGACGCTGCTGGGACGACTGAAATACGCACGATGCACTGAGAGGAATGACTGTGCAATTGATGACGCCTGGTTGATATAGCATACACAGTCTGTCCGCTCGCATCCTCTTTGTCATGTGACTCATGGACCGAAGGTCGTTATGAGGGCATTCATTAGTCATTAACAGGCAGGCGATCGACGAGTTGTTTATTCTACAGTAGGGAGAGAGATGTGTGCAGAGGAAAATTGTGACGGATACCGGTATATACATTACGTCCTTTAGTCATCATGGTCTTGCAAATAGGGGAACAACTGATCCGCATTGTGACCTTGAATATTCCAGCTGAGATACATTCAAAATCAGAAAATCAGCTTTCAAATGGAGAAAATAAAATAAAAGAAGTTGAATGGAGAGATGGAGATAAGGAGAGAGAGAGAGTGTGTGTGTGTTTGTGTGTGTGAGAGAGAGAGAGAGAGAGATAAAAAAGAGGAAGCTTGTTCCCCTGTGCTTCGCGCACTATGGCCCCGATCAAAAGCAAACAGTTCGAGGAGACTCCGGAGTTTCCGGAAAGAGAAAGAGAGATAAGAAGAGACTAGAAGGACTTAGTTCTGTGCCTCGTGCATTGTGACACTCCATCAAAAGCGAATCATTTAGAAGAGACAAAGTAACAAGAGAAGGGACGCATGTATAAAACCAAATGTTCTTTTTACAGGTGTAAAGCAAGTAATAATTGAATATAATACATGCACATTTACATATCACATTCATTTATTCATGTGATATTTAATATAATAAGTATTAAATGTGATGTAGACATAATATCAATATATCAAATATATAAACATAACAATATATTTGATAAGATAGAATTTTGTAATTGCGTATAAGATTGTATTACATGTATATATTCCGATGAATACATTAGATGGTAATAATACGAGATTTATGTACAAATATCTTTCTTTTGTATATTACAGCAAAAGAATTGCTGTATTATACAAAAATGTTTCAGTTCAACGTTTTTGCAGAGGTTATGTCTGTCGTCGATAAATGTTTAGAGACACGTGTCTCCAGCAAGCATTTACAGATATATTTGCCTGCTAAACATTCTATGGATGCCATGAATGCGAGTAAGAATTCTCTAGAATTGCAGTAGGCATTATTAGCTCATACAAATGTCTCTAAAAACCATAAAAAGCTTACTGCCAAATCAAATATCTGTAGCGATTTTGAAAGGCAGTAGAAAATCGTAAAATCTCTAGAAAATGATCACTCGGGCAGGGTTGTAGTTTGCATTATCATAACATACATGAATAGCTCTTGCTGTGTAATTAGACTGTTTTATGAAAAAATACTACTGTTAGCAATAAAAGTGATGAAACGATGAACATCGTCACACACAATTGATCATCTGTCTAAGTGTCATCAAAGGTAGCATTTCTAAGTATGTTAGAAAGATCAGATATCGGCGTCTTTACAATATATCTTACTCCATACGCCTAAGGCCGCTGTCACGCAGGAAAAGACGTCTCGATCTTCCATATCACTCGCTTTTTGTACATTCTTCATAAGACATCTTCCATAAGGCGTGATGAGACGATTTTCATCTTCCGCCTTCCACCTTCCATTCCACCGACCTAGGGAAATCCATTTCCGATAAAGTCAGCGCTATTTTTCATTATGTAAACCGTTGCTATGACTACTGTTACATTTACACGTTAGATGATATGCTAAGGCTCACTATCTATGTACGCAACACATGCATAGGCTATGCATTAGATTGTTATGAGCTGAATCTGAATGAAAATCATGCTTATGTCACCAACTTCTTAACAAATGAATGGGGCAATGTAGCATTATGAATCCAATTACTCACATAATTGCCTTGTGGGTGAGTGCAAATCCGTTTCTGAAAGTATTTTCTCGCGTATATTCACTGATCTGTGTTTCATTTTTCTAACCTATGATTTTGATACCAAAACATTTATTGAGAGAAAAGTAGCTATCTTTGACAAAATTTCATGTAGTAGACAACCGTTCAAAGCATCGAGTAGGTATCTTAGGTACTGGTAACTCCGCATTTATTAAATCCCCATTGTGTATACACTTACGATTTTCTTAAATGGACACGTGCGGATGCAGATGGTATATTGTCACCAAATGTGAGATATGCAAATTTTTGCAGTTTTGAGGAAATCACAACGGAATTCCCTGATCATGATGGTATAATAAATGCAGAACAAAATGAAGACGAAATGAAATTTTACAGATTTTCAGTGTCATGACAGCCTCGGAGATCTATTGTTTGTTGAATTAGCAACTTCATGACAGTATTGCTTTCATTCTGAACCTCAAGAGAATCTTCTTAAGCGAGATCATATTACAAGCAACAGATGCCATGAATGAAGCATGAATTCATTGAATCATAAAATCACGCCGGTGAAAATTGAATTAGAAACTTGAAATTTCAGTCAAGAGAGCACGAATAATGTAGCGACTTTTCCATTGTGTTACGGGTTATTATTTTCTTAATATTCCCAAAACATATGATTGAAAAATGTAAATGAAAAATGTGGATAAATTATATTGTGCAAATAAATAAATGGTGCAAACAGTCCTTACAAGGACAGATGGTACGTTCACAGTTATAAGACAGTCACAGCACCAACAGAGTCTCCAGATTCTTCCAGGACCACAAGCCGTGGTGATCACGTCCGCAGCAGTTCGATGATAGTTCGCACATAGAAGATAGGCTGCAACACCGTCAACTGAAACACCATCAACGGCTCTCGCCGACAACTTCGCTTGGAGAGACCAGACTGGGTGAGCGGGCGTTGTTCATGCCGCGTTAAATACGTCTGTGAAGATTCGCTCACGGTCAGCTACCAATTGTTTGGTCATCCATTGTCTGATGACATGTCATGTCTGTTGTCAGTCATGTACCGTAGATAGCTGACAAGCTGGACTTTTGTATGACATTGGAACTTGAAATGCATGCCGCGGAAAAGTTATTGCTCTAACAATGGAATGGAGATTGTTCTCACAAAACAATAAAATGCATAATAAATGCATAATAAAGCAAGAAGACAAACTGCCTAGCACACAACAATTGTAATACGGATCATGAAATTCCCTTGATAATCAGCTTAATTACCGCTTAGCTTATTAGCAAATATTCATTCCTTTTGATATCCAACTTGTTTCATACCACTTATAAAGGGGCGTCATGTCGGTAGCATGTAATCCTAAAATTTATCTTTTTCAAATTGCTCAAATAATTTTTTGGACAACGGGAACGTGATCTCCGCAAAAAACTGAATATTTTCATTTAAAAATTTTCACTGTATACAGATACTTTTCTTGAGTCGACACTCTACCTATATATCCCTACTTTGGCATGACTTGAAAGAGGTTGCGCATTTAAGCCTGAAAAACCTTTTGCGACTCACATAGTCACTTACCAAGAGCTGCTATATAGGCTGATGCAGCTGTAGACACTGCGGTATTTCAACAGTTGCAGTGATGTAACATTGATTTTGCTAAAGAGTGTAATTATTTTCATCAATAGTGAAACTTTAAATTCTGACACAGAGGAGTAATTTCACATTCATTTTCGCTGTGTTACTGAAAACCTCACCGCGTGTAAGCACTTCGGAGGGCGCAAAATTGTTAAGTGCAATCATAGCGACGATCGAAGATCACAAATTACACCTATTACGATTCTTAATGTGAACTATTTTGAGTTCAGTCGTTTTAATAATGATCGGAAGGACCAATATTATCCAGACAACATTTGCGCAATGATATGAATTCCTAGAATCTGTAATCTGTAGGAATAGAGGCGATCGGAGTACTATGAAGGCATAGAGTAAGCATATGTAGGTATAGTGTCGACTCAAAAAAGTATCTGTATACAGTGAAATTTTTTATATGAAAAGATTCAGTTTTTTGCGGAGATTACGTTCCCGTGGTCCAAAAATTTATTTGAGCATTTTTGAAAAAGTCAAAATTTTGCCAATTTAGATACTACCGAGATGACTCCCCGTTGTAAGTAGTATAAAGCAAATTGGATATCAAAAGGAATGAATATTTGCTAATAATCATCCTAACTAGGCGGGAATTTAGCTGATTATCAAGGGAATTTCGTGATCCGTATTATGACGGAAGTCTTCATGAAAACGTCACGATATTATTCGTGCTTTCTTGGCTGAAATGTCAAGTTTTTAATTCAATTTTCACCGGCTTGATTTCATGATTCACTAAATTCATGTTTCATTTCATGAATGTGAATAGTGATGTGGAACCATTTACATTTTTCAAAGTAAATTGAAATCACTGTGATTTTGCCATGCCAGTGGCAGCTGTTGCCTGATCACGCTTAAGAAGATTCTCTTGAGGTTGAGCATGAAAGCAATAGCGCAGGTCATCGAGTTGCCAATTTAACAAACATGTTACCTCACCAAGGGTGTCAGACACGGATTGTCTGTAAAATAATATCATTTCCTTCTGATTTATGCTATCATGATCAGTCAATTCCGTTGTAATTTCTGCAAAACTGCATGAATGTGTATATCTCACATTTTGAAACAATTCCGTCTGTATCTCCCTTGAGTTCATTTAATAAAATCGAAAGTGTATACACATTGGGGATTTAATAAATGCGGAGTTACCATTCTACCTAATATATCTACTCTATGTATGAAGATATTCACAGTAATCCTTAAGTGTCACGCGCCTATTTTTTCTATCTCTTTAAGGCATTAAAAACTTCTTTTTGCCCTCTTAGTGAGTTCCTGCATGTGCCATCGCTTTGAAACAGTTTGCATTTTTAGCAAAGTGACACGCTTGATCAATGAAATTCTGTGGTGTTACCAGCCCATGGAACCTTCTAGGTTTACTACCTCATTGATGAATTGATGACAAATGCCTGCACTGAAAGCATGATCAAATTGAAAATTGTCAACTTGGCAATCATTTATAGTTCTGGTTGACTGAATTTGAAAAACAATTGATCAGTGAAAGGACAATCATAAAACTGCTGCACCGATGACTTATTTTTTTACAACGAAATCTTTAATCTGCTGCACACGGCTGATATACGCAGAGTAACTTCTTTGACATCCACACGTCATATGTCGTCAAAGGTAGAGCGTTCGCCGGATATAGATCAAGGATGGGCCATCGTCGTGGGACTGTGTGCAGTATTAACCATGATTGTGGTTTTCGGAATCCCATTCAGCAGCTCTGTTTTCTACGCCATCTTTTTGGATGAGTTCCAGCAGTCTCCGGTCGCAACATCATGGGCCGTCAATCTGAACTTGTGCTGCACTTTAGCTGCCGGAATCCCAGGGCGATTTCTTGTTTGTATGGTTGGTCCACGTTCTACAGTTGTAATTGGATGTTTGATGTCAACAATAGGACTTATTGCCACTTCCTTTATGACAAGTGTTTTAGGTGTCTTGTTCTCTTACGGGATGATAACAGGTATTGGATTTGCTTTTGTTTACCTGTCTATGTTTTCAATGATTCCCGTATACTTCGAAAAGTATCGAATATTGGCTAATGCTGCAGGAAGTGTAGGAGCTGGACTGGGCAATTTTGCAATTCCGTCAGTAACAAGGTTTCTAGAAAATGAATACACGTGGAAGGGAGCCTTTGTCATCATTGGAGGATTCAATCTCAACATGCTCGTTGTTGCAGCTGCTCTTATGAATCCCCGACAGGTCGATGAAATATCATATCGATTGTCTAAGAAAAAGACCATCTCTACACGATGGAAGAAAGTCAAAGAAACGTCTACAGAGTTTGCGCGTGGTTTTTCAATTTTTCGAATACCAATGTGGTCATTCTTTTGTCTCAGCCAAATCTGTGTTGCTGGTGGCATTGGTGGCTTCCTAATACACATTTACAATTATGGCCGTCTTCCTATTTTCAACTTGGATTCCACTCAATTAATTTTTCTGCCGTCACTTTTTGGCATTGTAGGTACATGTGGTCGAATACTTGCTGCAGTCATTGCACAACAAACAAGAGTTCATATAGTGCTTGTGTACATCATAAGTTATACATTAGGTGGTGTAGGGAGCATCGCCATATCATCTGTGAGCAATTATGTAGGCATTGCTTCAATGACTGCGCTGGTCGGTTTATCGTTCGCAGGGAACGCCATTTACCTCGAAGTAATCATTCACATTGTAGGATTGAAATTATTCAGATCCGGTTTGAGTTTTAGCATGCTGAACCTTGGCATTGGTTTACTTGTTGGAGGTCCTCTTGCGGCTTGGCTGTATGAAATAGATCCGTCGTACAAGTGGAGTTTCAGAGTAGCTGGTTTTATCGATTTGGTGGGAGTGCTTGTAGTGCTACCATCCTGGCTGACGATGAAAGACGGGAAGATCGTTGAAAGACAGTCACGAGATCAGCAAGAATTACATGATGACGTTGAAATTCCATCATCGGAAAGATATGTCACGAGAATATAGCCAGATTATGACGCACGTGATTCGGTGTCCACTTTTTACAGAGTTCGCGTTGCAGATGTTGCTTTAGTGGTTGTATAACAGAGGAAATCAAAATGTCAAGATTTTAAAAGATTTTCCATGACGAGTATGTCTGATGAGAGATTGTGTAGTTTGGTTTTTCTTTGGATTGAAAAAGAACTCGTATGATAAACAGTGGTCCTGAAAAAATGCTATTCAGATGTTATCGACATTTTTGCAATGTCAGAAAGAAGAATAGAATTGATGAAAAAATGAATGTTGAATTGGAATGCTTTGTTTTTACTTCATTTATACGGATGCTACTCGCATGCATTTGTTATGGGCTACTTTACTTCCCAAACAAAATGATACTATAAGAAGACAAAACGATATAAATGAAATGTATATTCAGACAAACGCGAGAGCAGGGTGGCCCTGAAGAGGACCTTTTGCAGGCGTTCACATGTAAGTCTGTAGGTCCACCAGTCTCGAACACTGCCGCTACTGTTTGCTCCTATCTGTGTCGCTAGGGGTCAGGATCACCGTCTCGCCGTCGTCTGTCCTGCTTGACTTGTTCGCTGTCACCCGTAACAATAGCCTTGCCGCGCGTGCGTCGCAGTGGAGAGAGATAATCGAGTGCCCTCAGGCGATAACGCTGCGGTTTTAATAGTGTTATTGTCTCTCCGGTGATCAGCTCTGTTCTCGATCTGTGCCAGAATATGACGTCACCTGCCTTCGTCATATTGAAAACAAATGATAGAATGGAGTGAAATAATTGCGAAGAGTCAAGAACTAATGCACTCATAAGAAGCTCACAACACATTTCAAAGCGATGTGATAAAGGGGGTGTTTTCTGGACATGACAATGCTCGAAATAAGACCACTACAAAAGTCATCTAGGTGGCAGAAGTACACATTCATCCGATTCCAACATCAATGTTATGTCTGTCGATAGGACCACTGCACAGACCAGTAATGCAGCGCCGAATGTGATCAAAGCATCATGCATATATGTCTACCTCTTACTGCAGAAGGAATCGATGAACATACTGTCATAGCAACGCGCTGTGATGACAGTCAGGCCCGTTGCAGACAAAGCAGGGATGCGGGATTTCACTCGGTGATTTAATAAAGAAGATAAGTCTTCATAGCCTCGATCACACCTTCGCACCAAAGGTCACATCACAGACAAAAATGAAATACTGGTTTGTTTGAGAACATTACCTCTTCCCCAAACGTTAATCTTGTGTGATGGATCCTCCAAAGAGCATATTAAAATCGAAAGTGTACTCGTTTTTTTTGAAGAAGGATGGGAATTTTCCTGCCATGTAGGGACTGGAGAAAACCGTGTGAAGCATACATCAAGAAGATGGGAGGAGCCGAGTCGCATGCATCCAATTTAAAGCGACATCATCGAAAATGATTGATAATTAATACAGCAATGATCACTAAAGATAGGTTCAGGAAAGCCTATAATGATCTATGATGTAGGTTACTAGTTTTTTTAAGACCAAGCTATATATAGTGGCCACCCGGAGTCGGAGTCCTATCAAAAGCCGGAGTCCTATGAACCCCCGGAGTCGGAGTCCTATCAAAATGATAGGACTCCGCATCCCTGAGACAAAGTCTTGCATTTCAAGGCGATATCTTCTCTGCCTACGCGGAACAATTAAAACTCTGTCTAACCGTCTCACCATGTGTTGCTGAAACCCATATAGCTACCCCAGGGATAGAAGTTTGCAGTTAGATAAAAAATTAAAGTCCATATGCTTGCTAAATTCTCATAGAGGCATTTTCAGAAAACGGTTTTGGGGTAGAAAAATTCTCTGAAGGATATGCAACGAAATTATGCTTACTTTTGCGGCTTACTTTTGTATTTAGAAGTTAGTAATCGAGTGCAGTCTATATATGAGTAATAATTCAGCTTGTTCATTTCATGTTTTACGTTAGTTTGGGCCATTCCGAGCCGTGTCGACGAACCCTTAAGGGGGAACGGCGTCGTCTATGGCTGTCAGGGATTTTTTGTGCTTTAATTGTAGCAGTATAAGGGCATCTTTCTATAGAGACGCTCTGTTTTTCAAGGGGAGTTAGTTTGGCAGCCAGAACGAGTTTATGCAGGGAACGAGGCCGAAAGTGAGACTTTCACAGAATGATGTACACCCTATGCCTACTACGAATCGGCACGTCTGCCGAGTTCTAGTGAGTTCCTCTTCTTGTCAGACAGGATCAAAGAAAAACACATGTAAATCCAATGGAACGCAATTTGCAGTTTTTGGCTAAAATGAAATTCTGCATGTTTTCTCTGATTAAACGAAAAGTACTGAGCCCAGAGTCATAATTTTTGACATGGAATGTCTTCAGGTCATTTCCTATGATATACATGTGCTTTTCTCATGCATATAATCTGCAATGCATGTGAGAATGTGGTTGAATTTGGAATAAGTTGCTCAAAATGCTTGTGTTTGCCGACATTAGGAGGCTCGCCAAATCTAAATGTGTTTAACTTTAAAGACAGGGGTGCATGAAAATGAAAGGAAATGACCTGAAGACATTCCATGTCAAAAATTATGACTCTGGGCTCAGTACTTTTCGTTTAATCAGAGAAAACATGCAGAATTTCATTTTAGCCAAAAACTGCAAATTGCGTTCCATTGGATTTACATGTGTTTTTCTTTGATCCTGTCTGACAAGAAGAGGAACTCACTAGAACTCGGCAGACGTGCCGATTCGTAGTAGGCATAGGGTGTACATCATTCTGTGAAAGTCTCACTTTCGGCCTCGTTCCCTGAATAAACTCGTTCTGGCTGCCGGACTAAGTGTTCAAATACGTTCATCTCGGTAGAAAAGTGTATTGGAATGTTGAACCACACAATCGAGTGATCAGATAAATCGATCGACGGTGAATTCCGGGCTTCTTTAATTCAGTGATCGATAATGTTGTTGCTTCTGGTAAGTAAATCGACAAAAATTGGTTTGATTAGTAATCATGCCACAACGTTCGTGCATACATCTGACGTTCCTACGTGCTGCAGAGGTCTAGACAAATTCTTATCTTCATTATAACCTTTCCAGAATGATCGATGCACAGTAACGCTCGCTGAGCACGGAAGTATCTCAAAGGAGAAATATGATTACTTCAGAGTTAGATTGAGATGGTGATCTTTCTAGTCCCACTAAATCAGACAAAGCGTATAGTTGGAATTCTATGCTATAAGACGATCGAGCCGATCAGATATATGGGATTGTATTCAACCGCTTCTCCCTTCGCTAGATTATGTGGTAACAGGTGTTGAACACTTCTCATGCACAGGTCTGCTGATCATGCCGCATCCAGTAAACACTCTCCTTTGCCAGATTTCGTGGCCATGCCGATGTATAGGAACTTTGTCAGATTTTGTATCAATTATTTGATAATGTGGGGAGGCCATGTGACCCACCGCCACTATGAATGTGATGAAAAACAAAACATTAGTGATCTTCGCATTATTTGATACCGAAAGTCAAGGCAAAGTTACAAATGCAGAATGTAAAGTACAATTCCCACATGACTTTTGAAATGTAAATTAATTGCAAATGAAAATGTAGTGATTCGTGAGTTTCTTGTGAACAGGAAATGCATAGTTTGCTGTGGAGACGAAATTCAGCATATTTGGAGGAGGTAGAAGGCCTGACCTGCAGCCTACTGAACTCCTTATCCATGTGACAAAACCCCATTGAAGGGTTGAACTAAGTTTACTTTCCTTCTCTATTTCCAACATTGCAAAAAATCGAACGGACTTTTCAAGGAGGGCAAGAAAGGTAGGTGAATATGCACAGGAGGTACCCCAACCAGGGATGAGGAGTCCTCTGACTACGGCTGGCAAGCATATATATGCCTAGTTCTGGCAACCTACACCACATGTTATTAGAGATTTACCTGATCGTTATCCCCATCATGGATCCACGCAGACATCCAATTGCAATTGCAATGCAATTGCCTGAAAATGTGCATATTGTCGTTATATATGATCGTTTTCGGTCTGATTAGCAACAATGATATATCAAATTGCCATGCAAAACATGTGCGGCTGGTAGGATTCGAACCTACGACCAAGGTTAGCTATACCTGTGCTCTACCAACTGAGCTACGGGCCACTTATGCGACTGCTTCAATTGGCAAGATCAAATCCTCATCACCACTCATCAGTTGTCATAGCAATTATAATCAATGAATAAATAGCTCGTTACAATTGTGACCACCGACATAAAGGCAAGTAAGATGGCAGTCTATTCGGACGTTACTGATAAAGTTCGGAAAATAAAATTGCAGCTGAATAAGAAAATAGAGGAATACGAAAAAGCAATGATAACAATAATAGAAGACATCAACGCCGATTTTGCGGAACTCGATGGCAGAAGAAAAACATACGAATGTTCTAGAAGATTTGCTAGAAATTGAATGATGACGTTAAATCTTAAATACAGCGGATGTGACGGTAGGCAAATGGGAAAGAGGAGAATCGAAAGCAGTCATCGACTTATGCATTGTGCACGGAGAATACGGTGGATAAAACAAGGCAAATGGAAATAGAAGAATCTAGAGCCTTTAATCTAAGCGATCATAACAAAATTACACTTCATATAGAAAATGAACCTATGAAGATAAGAAAGAAACAACATTGGGTCTTCAGAAATAAAGAGAAATGGAAGAAGTTCGCTGATGATTGCAAGTTAGAAATAGATAATATGCTGCAAGTAGTTGGCAGATACTTATGGTAGATAGATGGGAGACTACCTTACTTACTTTTCGGTACATTTTCGAATGGGGTATTATCGTCAATGTGGCACTCCTGACCGAATTTTCTTCTTCACTTAACAAGTGAGCGACGCACATTTCCGTGAAATCAACAAATTAACTAAGGATCAAGAATTACCTATCACGGTGTGAAGGAGAGGCGGCTTCATTTTGAAGAACATCGTGACGTTTTGTAACGCTGAAATATATGCTTATTACTCTATACAGAGCTTATTACAACTTTAAATATGGGGATGAATGAAATTCTGATATTTTGTTTATGCTAATCAATTATTTTTCTTTACATCAACCGACTTGAATTTCCTGAATTCAAATAAAAGTTTCGTCAAAAAACGTACTGATCAGTTCGGTGAGTATTTACATAAATTTCTACTTGGATTTGAATTGTATTCTCTAAATTATGCATTGGTATGGAAGACTAAAATATACTATCGACAAATATTTACATATACCGTATCTAAGTAAACATTGAAATGCATTCGAGTAGATTATATGGTGATGTTACCATTTGGTAACGTTGTCCATTGAAGCACACTATAATTGAAAAAAAATATTGCCGGCTGCATGACTAATTGGTAACTCTATCCGTTAATGGCAACGCTAGGCATAGTAAAATCATGTTTGTTAGTAATGTTATAAGCTTATACTTCCACAAGCCGTTCATTTTAAAGGCTGTATCAATTCGTATTATGTCTTATTTCTATTAATTTACATTCTCTCAACATGGTTATCATAATCAGTACATTAACATATAACAATTATAGAGATAATAAAAATGTAATTCATATTATTTGAGCAACAGTAATCAAAGTTTTATATTATCACAAAAATAAGTAGACCTAATAATAAATTGGCCTAATATATACGATCACGCAAGTGGGAAAAATGTTCTGGTGAAGATTCGAACGCAGGCCTTCAGCACAATAGTAAGGCAGCTATCACTAGGCTACTGACGCTTCCCTACAATTGCTCGCATTGACAGAGAATATCATAATCGTGTGAAATGTTACGTGCCAACCTAACACCTCAGTCGTATCTCGATACAATTCTTACTTTCCTTTTTCAGATGTTATCTGAGAGAGTTCACGTGCGGCGTGCTAAGCAGACAGCCATAAATAACATATTTTCAACCACTGGAGATGGAGACAATCGTGTTGAGGATGTATTGATTCCAGATGGAAACTTGAGCGAAGTTGATGAGGCTGATGATGGTGAGCCTGATGAGAGACCAGATGTTGTAATTGCAGAAGAAGAACAATCCCGCTACAATCGCAGAGGATGACGCTGACGTGCCCAACCCTGAATATGTGTTCCGCTGGAGAAGGCGGCAACCGCTGACAGTTAACTTCCGTGATTTCAAAGTAGACGAAGAAGTTGGGGACTTGACACCATACCAAATGTTCAAGGAAGTCTTTACTGACGAGCTCCTCCAACTAATTACGGATGAATCAAACAGGTACTCAGTAGAACAAATAGGAGAATCAATGAATGCTTCATTTGGAGAATACGAAGCATTCTTCGGTATTCTATTGTTTTCCACAATTATGGATGCGTGCGAATTTCGTATGTACTGGAGAGCGGACCTACGGTGGTCAGCCGTTGCAGACGCAATGGCGTTGAAACGTTTTGAATCGTTAAAGCGTTTCTTTCACCTCTCAGATAATGCTAAGGCAAAGCCGCACGATGACCCTGGATGCGATCCTCTACACAAAATTCGGCCGTTACTTGATCACATCCTCAGTTGGTGTAAAACTATTGAACCGACAAACATCAATCTATTGACGAGATGATGGTTCCATTTAAAGGCCGCATCAAAATTAAGCAATATATGCCCAAAAAGCCGTCGAAGTGGGGCTTTAAAATATTCGCACGGTGCTCTGACAGTGGAATAGTGCATGATTTTAGCGTGTATTGTGGGTCCAAAACTCAGCTAGGAAAATTCAAGAATTATCCTGATGTTCGATTTGGAGGTCGGGTTGTATTGCACCTTTGCGATTCTCTACCTGACAATAAAGACTTTAAAGTTTTCTTCGACAATTACATGTACTTCTCTTCTCCTGAGTTAGTCTTGATATTGAAAAATACTCATGGTATTCATTCTGTTGGAACGATACGCACTAACAGGATGAAAGGTTGTCCACTGAAAACCGAAAAGGAATTAAAACTTTCTGGAAGAGGTTCCTCAGACATGATGGTAGATGGTAATAGTAGCATGATTATGGTGCGATGGTATGATAATAGTAGTAAGAAAACGGCGAACACCAGATAGCGCAAGATGGCCGCCATCGCTGACTCCCCCCCCCCTCTGGAACGGCAGAGTGTCGTGGTCGGCCGCCGTGGTGCTTCGGGTCTGAGCCCCCCCTCTGGAACGATAGAGTGTCGTGGTGGACTTGGGCGACCGCCAGGATTAGTCTTGAGGCTATAGTGTGTGATGTTTTTGGTGCAATCTGCTGAATGTTGGGTTGTAAAATGGGTTGTTTCGAGTGGAAGGAGTGGTCGGATGAGAAAACGGAGGTCGGATTCGTGTTCAGCGTGAAATTCTGCATCGGTAGGGTGAGTTTCAAGTCGATCGGAGAGAAAAAATTTTTCTTCAAAATTTTAACAGAGTTAGAATTTGGGACGTTTTGGTGTGTAGCGCCCAAACGAAGCATCGGATGAGAAAACGGAGGCCAGATTCGGAATCTACGTGAAATTTTGGGTTAGGAAGGATGTTTCCAGCGAAATCGCAGAGAAAAAAATTTCACTGACGTCCCCCCCCCCTCTGGACAGCTCGCTTCGATTTTGGCTTCCAGTGGACGGATTTTGTCGTGCGATAGCTCGTTTGAAAGCTAAGAGTGAGACAAATTCACTGAAAGAATCGGCTTGTTCCTATCTGTCTTCGTTTAAATGTGAGACGCCATTTAAGATTTTGGGACATTGGCGAAAAACGACAGAGTTAGAATTTGGGACGTTTTGGGCTCTAGCTTCAAAACGAAGCATCGGATTGGAAAACGGATTTCAGATTTGGAATCAGCGTGAAATTCTTTATCTATATGGTGAGTTTCATGTCAATCGGAGAGTTTCAAGTCAAGCGGAGAGAAAAATGTTCAACATTTTTCGGAAAAACGACAGTTAGAATTTTTGCGATGGCTGCCTACTGTAGAGCCAAAACGAAGCATCGGATGGGAAAACGGAGGCCAGATTCGGATTCAGCGTCAAATTCTACATGGAAATGGTGTATTTTCAGCTCAATCGGAGCACTAGAACCGGCGATAGACGGGTTTTTTAGTGTTTGGATGATGGGTGTTACGTCATCAGCTGATCGCCACACACTATATAAGCTGGGAACCGAGAGAGACTTGTCATTAAGACGAGAACGATTGTCAGAGGTAGGTCGTCTCTCTGAGCTCCGAGGATAGCTTCGGACATTCCAAATTCCAAGTTTCTGTAAGAAAACGACTTAGAAAATTTCATTGCTGATATCAGCTAAGCCGTCAGACTTAGAGGTTCGCCAGGAGATGGCCTTCGTCTCCAGGCCATAAAAGACTCCAAAACTTTAAAGGCTTGTAACTTTGCTTCTACAAGTCCGTTTGACTTGATTCAAAAAAGGTTCGGTCGCTATTGACCTACCCTAAGTGATGGACTACTTATAAAATTTCATAAGTAGTGCTAAAAAGTTGAAAAATTTAAATTCGCTATTTTTGGCAATTTTCGGGGTTTTCAAACCTTCTGAATTCAACTAAGACATTTATAAAGTTGTCAGAGGCGAGCTTCGGCTCGAGACTTGCTTCCTGATGTAAATAACTCCACCGGTTTTCATGTCAAAATCGGGGTCCGAATACCAACACAGTGATATGACGCACGCTCTGTCCGCGGGAGGTTGGATTTGAGGGCCGAGGCCTTGGAGTCGGGATAAGATCCCCTCTGAGTAATGCCTGTAACGGATTCATCAGCCTAGCTTGTCTATCCTCAAGTATTGAATGACATATTAGTTGTATTTTTAAAATGATTGTCAATGTTACTTGTCAGTAATTCTATTTTATCTTTCCTTCTACAGAATATGGGAGGCAACTCAAAATTTCTGTTTAAAAAATGCTCTTGTGGTGAAGTGAAGAGAGGTGGTGAGTTTAAACGCCACTTGAATAAATATAAGAATACGCCTCACATTCATGTTGAGAAAGGTGTTGTTTCCGGCTGTACACATTGGCAAAAGTTTTTAAGAGGCAAGCAGCACGAAAAATTTTATGAGAGGCATCAGAACTGTCCAGTTGTGAAGTTCGCAAATTATACAACTTCGGACATAGGCAAAATCATAGCCCCCTATTTTGAATTGGTCGATTTGGATCAAGCACTGCAGAATGCAATTGCAGATATCATAAATCCTCCTGTTCCGACTACAGGAAATGAAGAATTGCAGAATGCAATAATAGCCGATCCTCCTGTTCCGACTACAGGAAATGAAGAATTGCAGAATGCAATAATAGCCGATCCTGCTGTTCCGACTACAGGAAATGATCTAAGCAGTGATTCAGACACCTCAGACGAGTCCGACTCTGAGGAGGTTGTAGTGCCCGTTAAAGGAATAGCGAAGCCAATCAGCCAATCTTCCCCGAAAAAATTGAAGGGGATTAAAGCCCAAACTTTAGCCTGGAATAAGGACGATCAGGCTGCCAAAGTTAGCCAGGAGTTTGCGCTCAATAAATTGAAAGATGAGCTGAGTCGCTTTAGAAACGAATGCGAGACTTTGAGAGGTGAAAATTTTAACCTGAAAGCTCAAGTCCAGGAAATCAAGAACCTCAAAACGCAGGTCATAAATTTGGAGGCTTTTCGGGATAGGGCACTGCAAAGTGAAAAGCGAGTTGAAGAGCAGGCAGCAAATATTAAAAATTTAAAATCGCAAGAAGGGGTGCTTAAGCTCAAGATTGAGCAACTAAAAATGAAAATGGCTGAGAACGAGCAGCACAAGGAGAGCAGAACAACACTCCACCTACCAATTATCAACAGCAGGATTGTTGATGACATTCTGCTGCAAAGTGAGGATGTCGACAGCACGTTCGAATGCTACGAGGGAGCAATGGCGGAGATGCGCTGTATCCATGTCTCCATCAAGCATGATGGCAACATCAAAGAATTGCGCCACCGGAAGCGAAAACTGCCGGCCAAGTACTTGCCTCAGCCACCACCATCGAAGGGGTCACGAAGCGGCTAAATTTCTCTTATGGTAAGTTAATATCATCTCTATCACTTGAATATATTTTCATCTATTTTTCCTTCTATTTTCAGATACAACGAGAACGAACCATCGGCTCTCTTAAGGGCCACCATGGGGCAAGACATGATAGAACCTCCTCGCGGTTTGCCCTGGGCAGTCTTTAGACTGGCGAATACTATCATTAAGTTGAATCTGCTATCAGTCAACTTGAACGTTGCAAATGAAGTTCGGTGTAATACTTCCTTTCGATGGGCGTTCCTGTATAGGACGGCGGTGAAACCCGTAGCTATGTATACCGCAAGGGACATTCGGCAATGGTCAATCTTGTTAAACCTCTCTGCGTCATGTTTGCAAGTGATTGCCTCTGTCTCAACGTAGTATGCATTCGCGCCAGGGCGACATTTAGCCAACTGTCGAAGGTTACCTTATAAACTATCCATTGCATACGTTATGAGAACCGTGAGTTCTACCTGTCTCTATCAATGAGACGAATTGATGAATGGAATGAAATGGGAGGACACTCACGCGCCACACGCAACATAACACACTTCTCTCTTCCGTAGTCTAACAAGCTCTTTACACATGGATCGCAGTCGATTGCTATCCCAGAATCATGTAAGCTATCTTAATTTTATTTAACACTATTTCATCTATCATCATCAGCCATATGAAGTGTCATAAGATTTACAAGTTAGACTAAGCGTGCTACTATTTCCAAATGAAAAAGTATACATGGTTAAATTATTCACTAAAACCCCATTCAAGTAAGTCAGTATGAAAGCAAAGATAATACGAAATAAACATTTATTATGGCATGTATTTCAAAAGGTCTTCATCGTCAATATCGTCCCAGAGTCTGACTTCACATAGATAACAAAAACAGTTCAGTTGCTTTAATCGTTCTTCCACTGCGAGCCTCACTTTATCAATATACTCCCACTCTGCCATAGTTCGTGGCTGGGAGTTAGGGGTGTACCACTCCCATAATTGGTGGAGGAATTTCGTGCTGGTGATCTCCATCACATCGTCAGTATCGTACTGGAGATACTTCCACCTCACGCCTGTTAAGTCGGGACACTCCTTCTCACATACACTCTCCTCTTCCTCATCCGCTGGTAATGATAACTTCCTGATATTGTCCAGTTGGTACACCTTCTCCACCTTCGCCTTTCTTGGAGCGTTTGGTGTAACGAGCGCCTTTGGTGTTGAGCATGGAGAAGAGAATTTTGTGTTTGGTGTTGTCGGAGGGCTTGTCATGTTGACTGTGAATAATGACTTTGAAATGTTTTCTAATTCTTAAGTATCAACAAGCAACCAATCAGAATGAACATCCAATGAATGATGAATATGAAAGTATATAAGCAAAGTGACATTCATGTCATTTCATTTAATCTGTGAATCATACAAGTGACGAACGCACGATCTCTCTCTTTGACTATTATTCTGTCTGATCATATTTCATTAAAATGGTAAGTTAAAGATTTCCTCTCTCATCTCCCTCAAACGTGTGACTAATAGCATCTTCCTCAATTTCAGGCATCAACTTCATCACCAACGCCCTCTCTTCTCGAGGAAAGTTTAGAGTTATTGAGTCAAGGTAGGTTGTAACACTACACTGAGGCTTGAACAGAGATGATAGAATGATTTCTCTTTCAGGTGATGCGAGTTCCAGCTCAGAACTGTCGCGACATGGCAACGAGTGGGAATGTGCTGACTGTGGGCACATGTTCACGAGGAAATGGGATCTCACCCGACACATCAAGCGAGGTGTTTGTCGACCTAAGCCGGCATCAATCTCCGAAGGTAGGGATGATTCTGTTAACGATGTCTCCTTTTCTTGCGATTTATGCATTCAGTCTTTCGAGACACGTTTTGAACTATCTTCGCACAGACTTCAACATACACACACGAACGATACCTACACCAACGGTACCTCCTCTATCCGACTCACTGAGGTGTCCATAAATAATTTAGTGAGGAACTACCAGATGGACTCCTCAGAAACCATTGCTAACTTTGAGGAATGGTTTCATCAAAATTCATCATTGATAGAAGCGCTCTTCAACAATTTAGACAATTTTAGGATGAAGGCGCTCATCTATCTTAAAATAAAATATGTAAAAATCGACCACCATACTGGACAAATAATAGAGAGGTTAGAGTTTCACATACCCTCCTCTCCTGCAACCGAGGTTGTAGACTATGAGTCTTGGATAAATTTTCACATCCAAGGATTAAAATTAAATATTGATAAATTTAACGAGCGCGATAGCGGTCTCATTTTTGACGGCATTGAGTCCGCCTTATTTAAAATCAGTTTATTAGGAAATCATAGTGGTCGAGGCTCCTTTAAACTTCCAAAAAATTTAAAAAACAAAACAGCAGTCATGAATGTCGATTGCGAATCGCAATGTTTTAAATATGCTGTCCTCTCCATTCTCCACTATAATGACATCAATGCGAATCGAAATCGCACATATAGCTATAGGCAGTGGGAGAATGAATTAAATTTCGATGACTGTAATAGTGACGATATGAAAATTAAAGATATAGAAAAATTTGAAAAATTGAACAACATTAAAATAGTTCTCCATGTTTGGGAAAAGGGATTGAAGGGTGTGCGCTACAACTCGCGTTCGAGTTGTTATGACCATGTTGTCAACCTTTTATTAGTAAGACAGGATGATAGTGAGGAATGGCACTACTGCGGCATTCCCAAAATTTCTCGCTTATACCACCACTTAAGAAATTCTACCTCATCAGAGATTTATTACTGTGACAGATGCATTCGGAACTTTAGGAGTAAAAACAAATTTGAAACTCATTATGAGTGGTGTAAGCGAGGTAAACTGCAAATGGAACGCATGCCCAAAGATAAGGAGTTTTCATATAGAGAGAATGGCGATGAACTAAGTCCTCTTCGTGTCATCTATGCTGACATCGAATGTTATATCGATGATAACATCCATCGACCAGCAGCCATTTCCTGCTATGAAGTATGGCATGATCACTTTAGGAGTAGGCAAAATAAAATGCGCGTCTGGCAAGGTGAGGATTGTATTTACCAATTCCTACAATTCCTCGAACAGGCTGTAAAGTTTCAACAAAAGTATGATGGTGAACTCTATCGCAGATCATTGCATATGACAGCAGATGATCAAGCAAAATTTGATAGTTGCAACATTTGCCCCAAATGTAGGAAAACATTTGACGATGATAAGATTAAGAAAGTGCGCGACCATGATCACATCACTGGTAAATTTAGAAACGCACTCTGTTCAAAATGTAATTTTTCGCTGAGGATGAAGCGGCGTACATTACCCGTCATTTTCCATAATTTCAAGGGCTACGACAGCCATATGATAATAAAAGGAGGTTTAGGTCAAATGAAAGAGTGGAAGCTTGATGTAATAGCACAAACGAGAGAGAAGTTTATGGCCATGACAGCAAAAGTGCCTGTCGATAAAACTAAAGAAAATAAGACGGTCTATTTTGATATAAAATTTTTAGATTCCTACCAATTTATGACTGCATCACTGGCCTCTCTCGTGCAAAATCTAAAGTCTCTTCCACTAACACAAAATCTTAAGAAACAATACCCAAATCTAACCGATGAAGTCATCACACGGAAAGGAGTCTTTCCATATGCATATTTTGATGCAATTAGTAAACTCGGCGAGACTTCTCTTCCGCTCATAGATAAATTTAAAAATGATTTGACCGGCGCAGAATGTAAGACCGAAGATTATGATCATGCACAAGATGCATGGATAAAATTTGACTGCCATACATTTGGTGAATATATGATTGCCTACCTTAAGTAAGATGTATTTTTGCTGGCTGATGTATTTCAGGAGTTTCGACGAGTGGCATTAGAAGAAGATAAGTTAGATCCCGTCCACTTTGTCAGTCTGCCAGCCATGTCATTTAAGTCTGCTTTTAAAATGACTGGTGAGACCATTCATCTCTTACAAGATCCAGAGATGTATAATTTATTTGAGCGAGGAATTCGCGGTGGTCTCACATTTGTAAATAAACATAGGTTAAAATCAAAAATAGTAGGCAATGACCAGACTCATCTGAAGTATTATGACCAAAATAATTTGTATGGTAGTTCATTATCCAAACCGCTACCTCACTCTGAGTTTAGCTGGTTAGATGATAGTGAAATTCAACATTTCTCCAACCCTTCTAACATACTAGCAATTCCAGATGAAGGTGATTGGGGATATTATTTTGAGATAGATCTAATCTATCCAAATAATATTAAACATAAAACCGTGGATTTTCCACTCGCACCCGAATCAGGTGAAGTGAGTAAAGATATGTTTTCCGACTTTATGAAACAATTTCATAAAGATTTAGAATCATGTGGACAACCCGACTATAAGCCTTGTCGCAAACTTTTACTCACCCAGTATGATAAAGAAAACTATCTAGTCCACTTTAGCATCTTAAAATTTTATTTAGAAATGGGTATGATTTTAAAAAGAGTTCACCGCATTATTAAATTTAGACAGAAAGCCTTCCTCAAGCCATATATTGATAGCAACAGCCAGAAACGTGCACTAGCCCAAAATAACTTTGAAAAAGATTTTTATAAATATAAGAACAACAGTCTATTTGGTAAGACGATGGAGGATGTTAGAAAGCGCGTAAACTACAAACTAGTTAATGATGATCAAAAGCATCACAAATTGACCTCATCACCTCTATTCATCGATAGAGACATTATCGATGAGGACCTTATAGGTGTTAAAATGATAAAATCTGAAGTTGAGTTGTGCAAACCCATCTATATTGGTCAAGCTGTACTAGATTACTCTAAGCTTGAAATGTACCAACTCTTTTATAAAATACTAAAACCATGTCCTCTCGTAAAAGAGGTTCGTTTGTTGGGTGGTGATACAGATAGTTTCTTCTTAGGTATTACCACTCAAAAAGATTTAAATTTCAATGAAGTAGGAAAATCATTAGAAAGATATTTTGATACATCAAATTATCCTGCTGATCATCCACTCTACTCCATCAAAAATAAGGCAAAACTTGGCTGCTTTAAGGATGAGACAGCAGGGAAGGAAATAGATGAAATGATTCTCCTCCGTCCAAAAATGTATTCTATGAAATTAAAGGATAGTGATGATAGCATTAAGCGCGCTAAAGGCATATCAAAATCCATTGTGCAAAATATGAAACATAAGAATTTCAGGAAAGCCTATAGAAATAAAAATATAACGTTTGTCAATATGACAATCTTAAAATCTAAGTCGCATGAGATCAAAACTCATACTTTTAGGAAACGGGCGCTTTCAGCATGGGAGGATAAGAGGTGCTGGGTAGAACACAACATATCTCTTCCACATGGACATCCTGACACAAACATACCACCACCCAAAAGAATTAAACTCACACTACCACATTCAGGAGACGTCTTAGCATAATCATCCTTAACTTAGTATTTTGATGTTGATTTCTGTAGATAAACATTGTTGTTTTATGTATCGCATGAGATTGTTTTTTCCTTGTGAATATGTGTCCACATCTGTACATTCCCCATGTGATGACTTTTCCACTGAAAGACATTTTTCCTATCCCTGTATATTTCCACCCTTCACGAAGTAAAAAGACTTTTTGTATATAACAATGTTTATTGAAGTGCGCTCATGTATATATTTTCAGTGGATGTTGTATAAAGTCTATTGCTTCACATTCATGTACATATTTCAATAAACATATCACAATGACTTCACTTTGTTTTCCGAAACACTAACGTTATGAGGGATTTAGTATCTTTCACATGGATGCACTCTTGTAAACCATTGGTAATTTTGATAGCAATAGAGGGTATAGTTTGTTTGACGACGGGATGATAGAAAATAGATTCAAACATCTTCTCGACTATTCCATATGAAGCGTCTTTATCATGAATGAAATCACGTAAAATGTATTCTTTTTTCTCACCAACAGAAATAGGTAGAATCAAATCACTTTGAATGTAAAGGTGCTGTTCATGTTTATCAAGTGTCATTGGTGTTTCTATACCAATCGTATGCGCAGCAGCAAACACTGTTTGTAGTATTGAAAAACCAAAGAGTTTTTTCAAATTTTTACTCAATTGACATTGAATGTCATCACCCAGTTTCAGAACAACGCGTTGATTTTCAATTGAAAACGAAATGTGGTGTGTCTTTACATCATATTTACTTTTCATCACATGCTTCAACTTCTGTTGTATATAAGGATTTACTACATGAATGAAGCTTTCAACTGTATGATATAGACGCGGCATTATATTGATAGCAACTTTAGATTCTTCATAAGACTGGTAAATTTTCTTGATGCGATCGCCATAGATGTCCACCCACCATTCATCATTAACTGAATCAGCTTTAGTGTGATATTCATGAGAACCATACACCACACCGCTTCCAATAATAGGTGTATAATGTCTTACAAAATGACGCAAGGTTGGAGAGAAATAAACTGTAAGTTTGTCATTATATTTCTGAATAACCAACTTATTTTTGTCCGCCATAATTTTCTCTCCATACTTCTTACCCACAGTCTCATTCCATCGTTTTACTAACTCAATAAGTGATAAAGGTTGAACACCACGCTTTTTCAAAATGATGCGTTCTTCGCATTCTACAACATCTTCATCAAATATTTTAAATCTATAATGAAATTTGTTGATTCGATTTGAATAAACTTTTTTAACATTTGCAGTAGCAATTGACGTTAGATGTAGTCCATGGCCAAAACCAAGATGCGGATAGAATTCACTATCCAACCTCAGCGTAAGACCTTTAGTAAAAGAATGAAAGCGGAGGAACTGTCTCCCACTCCAATGATAGATAGTAAACTCATAAGCTTTCTGATTTTTATTCTTCATGATGGAAGTATTACCACTGTTGAATGCCTTAATAATTTTCTCATTCCCAAATGGTTCATAAGAATCTGTATTTATCTGAATCCATTCATAGTTCCACTTTCCATCTGATGTTAAATTGTATGGGAACTGAAATGCATTATTCATCGTTATTCCATCATGGGTGCGAGGAGTCAATATCATTTCTTCCAAATCATTCACATTCTGAATATTGCTATCATAGCAAATACTAGAAACGCCAACCTCCCATTCACCTTCTAAATGCAGTGGCCGATTTAATTCTACTCGATAGTCTGATGGTTTATTTTTGGGAAATTTATTCATAGAAGCATTACTGGGCAAGTAGATTAGAAACGAGTCCTTATTTTCACTTTCCATATTATTCACATTGGAAAAATATAATAGCATACTTTTGCATTAACTCTTCATTCGGAAATGGAGTGTAATACTTGTCACAGCATCTTTATGAAAAGGAATCAACGCACCAGCATCATCATAAATGGCAATATCAATTTGTGGGATGTAGTTTGATTTCAGCTTTGTATAATGCACTTTCTTGAAAGTATGCTCAGATAAAATACTGCAGCTTTTTGGCTGGTATGGTATCATTGCTAGCAATGGAGCTTCAACATCTCCCACACGTACATCTTCACCAATATTGGAATATATCTGAAAATAGTTAATACGACGCGATAGCGACATGTCTGCGCTAGCTTTGGTTACAGTACCACTTTTAAAGATATTTTGATCAAAACCCAAAATGTCCATTAGAGTTTTATCCATAATTAGTTCAATACCTTTTCCACTTATAGTGAGAGACAAAGTACCTTCTTTTTCAGAAAATGAAATATGTTGCTCATTAATCACTTCATTTAAATAATCTACAACCAATTTAACCGAAGTAATAATGCGAGGCATCAACACTCTTGTTTCATGTAAGAAACCACCAAAAGGCTCTACACACTTTCTGTATAAAGATACGGTCCATTCTGTATCAAATTGATTTGGTCTTTCACATGGTAAATGTTGCATATCAGATTTTCCATGAACAGCTGCAGAACGATGTCGTAAGAACTGATGAAAATCTTTTGAACAAACTAATACTAGATCATCATCATTTAATTTGCTTATTGCAATATGATTAGATGATTTGATATAAGTCAATGTTGCCACTTGTTTACCATCAACTCGAAGGAGATAATTAAATTTCTTCAATAATGTTTCAGGAGTCATGTTTGTCTTTCTTGGCTTAATCACAATCTTCTTCACCAACGTCTTCTCATTTCTTGGAATAAGATCTACATAATAAGCTTCCTCTCGATATATTAACTGTTTATGACCTCTTATGTGGTAATTAACGTTAAAATTATCATAGCTTGTTAAGGCGCTAGCGAGGTAGCCTAAATCATTTCTTAAACTTGGACTTAAACCAACAATCCAATCTTTCTCAACTACATGATGTACATAATTATAATCATCATTGTGCGGAGTAAATTGGACAATATGTTTACACGCTTTATTCAAGAAATCATATATAAACTTTTTACATGATAAGAGATCTTTCTTTGGCCACTGTGGAATGTATACACGGCAGCCCTTTTCACATTGGTAAGCAGCTGTACGCCTCATATTAATAGTCATCACCTCATGATCAAAAGTATAGACACAGTTGCTATAAACAAGTTGAGTGACACCCACTTCCCAATTTCCATTTAGCTGTTGTGCATGATCAATGGGAGTAGAAAAGAGTGCGGCTCGATTACTAGTAAATCTCTTTGTAGCCGCATTGCTAAGCAAAATATGATAAAACGACATTTTTATATTGCTGATCTGCAACTTTGCATAACATCATGAAGACTTGGATTTTGGACTCTCTACAATATATCAGAGTTGATCGTGATGGAAACGTACATTTCAAAAATTCTCATGGTCATACATCAAGAGGAATTACATTAACATGGCGACAATTTGTCAACCTCAATGATATCATGAGGGATTTGGAATATTTTGAAACATTAAGATTCATCTCCTTGGGTGATCAAGTTTGGCTTCAACATTACAGAAATGAAATTCAAATCTACCATTCTCATTCCGCAAACTGTTTCTCATTTCGCAAATACAATTGGGAGAAGTATAGAAGATATATACATCGCTCCATCATGACATTTATTCGTCGTGAGTTCATCGCCCTACTATGCAAATCTTAATCAGACATGACTACCACACATCATGAGTTGGAAATTAGATTCCCTACAACGTATTGAAACGGATCATGATCGAAACGTCTATTTCAAAGATTCAACTGGAAATGTGAGAAGAGAGTTTGCTTTATCTTATCGTCATTTTCAATCTCTACATCATATCATGAAGGACTTGAAATACTTCTATATGAAAAGACATTCACGTATTGGAAATCGCATCTGGCTGCGCGTCAACAAACGGCGAATTCAACTCTATCATTCACAACTTCATACTAACTTCACATTTCATCAAGGTAGTTGGGAAAAGTATAAAAGGAAGGTACATCGCTCAATTTACTCATTCTTTCATCATGAAGCGCCATCGCTACACCATCGTCAACATTCTCCGTCGCTTCAGACTCTACACCAAAATCGATCTCACAACATTACACCAACACCTTCCAAACAGCAAGTATTACCCGGGCCGTCCTCAAATGTTAGTGGTGAAGATGAACAATTCACGAAATCTTCAACTCTTCCCAAATGGGACTGTACAGATTCTCGGCGCCCTTTCTCATTCATCGGCGCAGTCAATGCGCTTAGAGCTACAAAGACTACTACGTCGGATATGGAAGAGGGAGAGGTGTGTGATGTCGAATCTGACTGTGGACAATATGGTGATCTCTACTCAATTGAGTGACAGTGTATCATTTTTGAAGATTCGTACCAGCAGTTACAGTTTGTGTTATGAACCCGAACTTTTTCCTGCAGCTCTCATTAGTTGTTGGTTACCTGTGCATGTGGCAATCTTTCATAATAGTAAAGTGATCATTACTGGACTAAATTCTCATGTACAAGCAAATATGATCCTAGACTATCTCATTGAGTATGTACGTACCCAGCGGATTGTAAAATAAAAAACAATTTTTCCAACATGATGTTTTTATTTCAAATCATGATAGAACTTACAAATCATTTTTTCATTAGAGGATGGATTACATGAAAAGTTTTGAATAATAGATGCAAATCGAGATACATGTAAACGTTTTAAGATGAAGTACAGTACAAAAGCACCACACGTTGATGAAAGTGGATGTTGTAGTATGCGTTCATTTCGCTGATATTGACGCGTATGTTTTCTCAACCACTGCTGTGTTGGTATATTTGGAGGTTGAGCAAGAGAGTCAAATAGTTCACCACGTCGGTCTTCTCCAATAAAGATCGCTTTCCAATGCTCACCGCCTAAATTCTGTGAATGAGTGTTTAGCACAATAAAGATGGGATAGTGATTTACTGCAGGTGGTAAGGTATCGAGTGAATAGACATTATCGAAAGCTTTCAACGTCGCTTCGTCTGCATTACGCTGCACTTTAGTCTTAATATCGTCAGCAGTCAACCAACTCATTAACGATTATACTGAAGAATCACGTCACGATACTTTGTAATTTCAATATTTGAATCGAAGACTGCATAAATTAATACATTGATCGTCTCAGGTAGTGTTCTTTTGAACGTCAAATCCAAACGAATATTATGAGGCACGTTCGCTTGACGATAGGGTGCACTAATATCGCTGTCAGCAGTCAAATCAAATGCATAAATAGTATATCCACTCTTAAACTCTTTCATAGTCAGTCCGTTGGTGTCATCCGTATTGTAAAAGCCAAAAACGTCCATAAAATCAACATAACTGCGCATAAATTGATCCGAAGCAAAATCTGGTTTGTAGGGTGGACCAGGATGACTCACACCATTTACACGTAAAGCAATTTCACTTAACTGATTGTGTTTAAAATTGAAAGGATTCTTCTTTATATTACCATTAAATGCATCATTTTCAACCATTGCCACCATGAGGAGCTTCGGTGCTTCCGATGGAAAGAGGCCATCTTTCATGAAACTCTTTTGATCTTTCGGAATTGTAAAGGTGAGAAGCTTTGTATGCTGAACGGGGTAAATGGCATTTTGGCGGTTAAGGCCTTCAGCATGCCCTCTAATAACACTTGGATTCGGTACTACTCGACGAATGTAAAGTGCAATATCTTCCACATGAATTCTAAAATTGTCAACTTTAGCAAATGCATTCAGCGCAAATTCAGGCTTATTCAATGTCAGCTTGAGTCGCATGCTGGTATTACAGAGTAAAAACTTTGACTGTCTAAAGAAGTCTAAATTCAGCGGACCATATAGCTGACATACTCTACTATCTTTAATCATAGCAGATCGCTTTACAAAGCCACTGTTTGTTTCAACATCAAATTTTCCTGCTTCATCTCTGTACCATCCCATGGCTTCCATATGACTTTTTTGTGCTGCTGGATGAAACTGTGATACATGATTGAAATATGATTTATAGGGATAATCGCTTTGACCACCTTCCACCTGCTGCTCTCCAATCGTTAGAGAAACATCACGAAGTAATGTAGTCAATGGTAAATTGTTCAGTCCAACTTTATGTGCATCGTCAATAGCAGTTCCATCTGCTTGCTGAATTCTAAACCTCAAATCAAGCATCGCATAACTCAAATCTATGTAGTCATCACTACCACCAGGAATAACAAATTCAATGGGGCCAGCATTCTCAGCTGTTCGAGGATGATAATCTACAATACTTGAACTAAGAATATCTGTCTGTATGGCTTGTTGATCGAACAAACAAAAACCGGAAGTTTTACACTCCATGATTAGAAGTTATAGCAGCGTCGTTGTTTAGCGCCTGATGAATGATTAGAGCCTCTGCGACGTTTGCGTGAATGCCTTTTGACTGAAGATCGCACCTTACCAGCTCCGCGATGTTTCCTCCTTCCTTTTTTCATTCGTTTAGGTGATTTCTTTCCTTGAGTAACACCAGCAAAGGTCTGCTTCAATGTTTTTAAACCGCGTTCCTTCCCACGATTCAACAAACTGCTCTTAAAACTTCTACCTCTGGAAAGATCACTAGCAACATCACCAGCAAAGCCAACGGCATTACTTAAAACATTTTGTTTCAAAGATCTACCGACATTGGATATGAGAGGTGCTACAACAGATTTCAGTGCACCAAGTATGCTACCTCCACGTTGGCGGCGAGCACCGATGTAAATTTGTCCTCCGCCACTTACATAGGAGGGTCGTGAATAAAATGAGGCAGTTGGATTCATAGCTCAAACCCTAAACATTGTTAGTTACAACTTTGCATGAATCACTGTCGATCACTTAGATGAAAGATGTCGGCACGACGCATCCAAGAGTTCATACTTGAAGGATAACCAGCCCATTTAACAAGACACCATTCTTCACCTTGCCGTTTTTTACATCGAATGATTTTCTCTACCAAATATGTTTCACTTTCAGTGACTACCTCAATCTCATCGCGGTAAAAGCTACCCTCAATTTCTTCATTATCGTAATCTTTCAACTTGTAGGTGGTCGGAGAGTCTTTTTGATTAATCCTTGATACTGTAAATACCTCCTCTGTCCAATTCGGGAGGTACCCTTTAGCAAAAACACTTTTCACTTTTGAGATACGAACTTTATCACCAATTTTCACATCACTTTTCACATGAGTGCGTTTACGTTGGAATGATTCGCGCACTTTATCTACATTGTCAGCATTTACATCTACTGGTCTGACTCCAATAGAACGATGGATAGAGTGATTGTAAGCATGGAGTGTATCTTGTAGAACCTTTGTCCAATTTTGTGTCAAGTTGGCAGTAAAATGTCGCCACAAGCGATTTTTTAATGTGCGATTAAAACTTTCAACGAGTGCAGCTTTATAAGCGCTCTTTACACTAAACAACTCAATGTCATGCCTCTCAAATAATCTTGTCACATGCTGATTTTCAAACTCTTTTCCTTGATCACTCTGAATTCTTTTTGGAATGCGACCTTCTCGAAAAATTGTTTGGAATGCTTTTGCTACTCCTTTCCCTTCTTTAGTTTTTAAAGGTTGAGCCCACGCATAACGCGAGAAAATATCAATGACGGTTAAAATAAAATTATTGCCCGAGTTATGTTTTGAAATGGAGGCAACATCACACAAATCTGCTTGCCACTGTTCATCGATGTCATGAACAATATAATGGCGGGTGCGATACTTCTTTTTCGCTTGTTTGTGGAGTGTATAGGTAGCCTGACCCTTTAACCATCGTTTCACTTGTGATTGTGGAATACCACTCGCTTTTGATAATTTCTTGATAGATGCAAATCCTGCCGGATGTTTTACATCATAATAGATTGACTTCAAACGTTCAGTCGATGACGACTGACTCTTTTTCCTCCTTCTCATCTTTTTGTTTTCTTGCCCTTCTACATTTACAACAACTGCAGCATTTAGCTTTAGCGGTTTTGCGATCGTGTTCACATTGCTTAGGGGTTTCATTATGAGAGCTGGCGCAGCAAGTGCAAGTGACAACGACATTCACCTCTGGCGGCTCATTACATGGCAAGCAACACATCTGCTTCATATTGATAGTCTGAGAACATGTATTTCCTGGGAGGAGCTGTTTTACGTTTTCCTTTTACCAGTTTTAGTGGCGATGTAGATCTACGTCGAGTTCTTCCTCTTGTTTGCTTAGTGAGTGTGGGAGGGGATGTAGCAGGTGACGCCTTAAACCAATTTGTTGGCATTTTCATCGTCTGAAGCATTGGAGTAGTAGCCACTGTTGAATCAAGTTCTTTCAATGTCTCATTATTTAAAGCAAATTTTGGCACATTATGCTTTTTCAATAGTTTAAGAAAGTATGACCAACCAGGTGGAACATATCCCTGACGGCGCTTTCTACGTGTCGCATACTGAATCAAGTCTTCATAACGTGAAGCATCAATCACTTTATTTTCATCTGTAATGATTTCTCCTCTATCATTTACATTGAGATGGGGCTCAATACTATTGAAAAGAGATATGGCATGTGCGCGAGATGCTAAAGGTGTAGCAGTCGATACAGAGTCACACATCTTATTCTTCAAGTTTTTCAATTGCTCAACAGTTTCCGATTGTAATAATACAGCACGATGTGGATCTTTGATGTGAACATTTTGCTGATAATCTATTTCTTTCCTATACATTTGATTTGCAAGAGGTTGCTTTACTTGCTGCATGGCAGTCAATTGCACATATTCATCCTGAGGAATAACAATCATGCGAGAATAAGAACTCATAGTTTGTAGATAATCATGGGAGTTTTCAAAATATCACTTCGAAATCTAAATTCTTCCGGACACTCTTGCGTAAAGTCAATGAATAAGTAACCGTATGGTTTTTCAGTAGCTGCTTGAAAAATTTCAATTAAGGCTTTTGATCCTCTGGGTGCAACTTGTCGCGATAAAATTTCAAATTGACTTTTATCTCGCGGATTCTTGAAAATAGCATAATAGTGTGTATTCAGGTTTCGTGTACGAGCTTCTTTTCCATCAGGAAATAAATTTTGTGTAATATAGATGATAAAACACCTTTTATGGTGTGCTGCGCGAGTGAACATATCTGTAACATCTTTTGAATTCTTACTTTCTTTTAATAAATCATCCAATACAACAACATCATTAGACTGAAGTTTATCCACTGGAATAATTCCTTCATGTCGAATAAAGTAGCGACTTTGCAATTCCTGAAACAGCGACGGTTGATAAATACCATAACACCAAATCACTCGATTGATAGGTTCCTTAAACAACTCCCTTCTTTTATCCAATAAATTCAGCGTGAAAACAGTTTTACCTGCATGAGATGGACCTGATACAGTCAGAACTTTATCACATTGAAGTCTGAAATCCATTTTATTACTTTGAGACTCAACATTTGCATAATTAACGCTTAGAGCCAAAGATATTTCCCAATAGGTTGCCCACGGCAGGAGCTATCATTGGAAGTATTGCTGAAAGGAAACCGCCCTTTTGTGTTAGAGTTTTCCTCTTTCTTTGAAGGGCGACTTTAGGATTGGAGATGAAACGCAATTTCGTAGCATATCGCTTAAGTAACTTTCGTTGTTTTGGCGCTAATTTCTTCGTCCTCAACTTCCTCACATGAGAAATAATTTCACAAATGAATTTATCGTTAGCATGTCGTATAGCATTGTATCGCTGATTTGCTTTCATTCGTCGGAGAGCTTGAATGGCTGAAGAAAACTTTTGACTTTTACGTTTCGTCATTTTACGTTTCGCCATTTTCCGTGTTAGTCTTTGCTAAAACCTATCTTTACCACATTTGCATAGGTACTAACTATTGCGACATAAGTGACACTCGAAATGAGCAATGTCACAGTGGTTACATTGGCAAAGTTGAATGCAATTACGTATGAAACAGCGTTGACAAAAAGCATGCTTACATCTCTTGAAGATGCGCTTTTCATTTCTATCCTTTCGCTTACATACATCGCAACACATAGTTTCACCGTTACTGATGTCTATAGCAAGTCTTTTTGAAGATATGAATTTGCTAGCCTTTTCTAAATAATAGACACATGTACAGAAGGAATATACTTCGAGAGTGAGCAGACATAGCTCGAAAACCAGTTGTGCTACAATCAAGTACCACTGCATTTTCAATTTTTCTTTATGGAAAGTTGAATGTGAATATCTGAAATCGCTTCAATCACTAGACTGCTACCATGATGGTTAAATGCGTTAAGACGTTCAGCAATTTTTATCGTGTCTTTTAAAAAATTCTTCGGGGTGATCTACCACTTCCATTGAATAAGAAGCAAAATGGAAAGAGCGACTTTCCACCTCTTCCTTTCCAAAATGACTAAACTTAATTTTCGCAACTAATCGCGCCATGATAATGCTATCAGAGAATGTATTCATTAACTCTAGAAATAGAGTGCTAGCATCATCGACCACTGCTTCGATGTCGGTCTCATCTTTATGAAAATTTATCACATAATCTTGAACAGCTCCTTTTAAACTTTGCCTATGAAAACGTAATGTTCCGCAGTCGTTTGAGAAAGACATGATCGCCCTTTAACTAACCCATCCATTGCATGAAAACAACAACTCTTCTCATAGTAACATTTATTGAATAACGGTAACAAGCATGCATTATAAATCAATGGTTTGAAAGAGATAAAATAGATACAGCTGATAACTATCATACAGCGAGCAATGATAACCATACAGGACTTTGGCAGTGTTGAGGTAAGGAGGAAAGAAGCATTGGTTATGAACGTAGCTACTACAACGAACAGACAAAATAGGAACACACAAATCCTTAAAACGTTTCGTGACTTCATGATAATGTTGATTCACTCTACTATCCCAAGGCGGGAGCAAAATATCATCAATGATTAGATTAGGAAATACTTTCCTCTCCTTACCAGGATTATTACAAAAGATGCGTATAACATTGAAAGCAGCTAACCATCGTTTAAAGTCAATAAGAAGAGCACTTTCACAAGAAAAGCCATAGTCTTGCAAATATTTCAGATTAAGTCCATGAATGTGTTTTCTCGCCCATTGATCAACATTGGGATCGCAGTTGGCATGTTGATGATAGACACTGACAATCTGATATGTCCAATTGTTCATAGCAATAGCACTGAGCTCCTGTACAGGTTCACCCTCACAATCCATAAAAATGATGATAGAAGCCTAAAACGGAAATTTACACATCTAAGGAAGCGTTCTATAACATATTACAAAATGAAGAATTACATCGATGCTTTTCACGACAAAATACACAAATGATATGATGGCAACGAAGAAGTAAAATGTATCTAATAAGACCACGTCTACGACACTCAAAGCACATAAGCGAATTGTCATAGGGTAGAGTTAGGAAAGGACTAGTAATTCTCCTTCTTTGATTTGCGTTTTGATGTAGCATTCTTCTCCGACTTGCGCTTCGTACCACTGCTGTTAAGGATTTGATCAATTATGTCGTCCACGTTGGGTGGTTTCGGAATATATAGGATAGATTCCATATGCATGGAGAGAGAGGCTATTTTATTATCCTTGTGTCGACCATAATATAGCCCATTCACTTTGAAAAGGATATCCCAAGTACCTTCTCCGAGCTCATCACATCTGATGGGTATTGAATGATCTCCATCCTTCTTATAGTAAGTACACCAATGTGATACCGGTAGGCAAATGTGATTACCATCCCAAATCTTTCTATAGGGAGTATCCTTGTCATCTCTCGCCTTCCACTCTTGAGCAAGAGGAGTAGGAATGTCCATATTTAATGTCACGTACTCCTCAATAATATCAAGTTGGTGGCGAATGTACGGACTCACGGGGATCAGTATGTAGTCCCCATACTGATTGTGCATTATCTTGACATCCGTGGAAGGGAGCATTCCCGTTTGGAGTACTACGCTATGATCATCATAACGCAAGGCTTGTTTAAATTTACGCTGTAGCGGTGTAGGATTATGTACCTTGGATGTTTCTTCCACTGGCCTCAGTTGTAGATGATCTGACCGTAGCGAACCTTGTAACGTTTGACCGCCATTTTGTCCTACTAGTGCAGCAGATGGAGTAGATGCCTGAAAATGAAAAAAGATTGTATTAAGTTTACGTTCAAGGGAGGAGAGGGAGGGAAGTAGCGACTTACCATTTTAGTTGGATAATAGAACAGGGAACTAGAGAGAGAGAAAATGTGCGTCCGTCACTCGTGTGATTCAACGATGGAATGATTCTCACTGTGGAAGGCTCGCTATTTATAAAGAAATGCTTGATTCTCATTGGATGATGATCCTCATTGGACAATAACATCACGCTGATTCCAAATCTGAAATCCGTTTTCCAATCCGATGCTTCGTTTTGAAGCTAGAGCCCAAAACGTCCCAAATTCTAACTCTGTCGTTTTTCGCCAATGTCCCAAAATCTTAAATGGCGTCTCACATCTAAACGAAGACCGATAGGAACAAGCCGATTCTTTCACTGAATTTGTCTCACTCTTAGCTTTCAAACGAGCTATCGCACGACAAAATCCGTCCACTGGAAGCCAAAATCGAAGCAAGCTGTCCAGAGGGGGGGGGGACGTCAGCGAAATTTCAGAATTTGATGAAAAATGTTTTGGTGACGGTCCCAGGTCGAAATTCCACACTTTGGAAAATTTTCAAAATTTTACCCATACAAAGTCACTCTGACACTTAGGATTTTTTCAGGTAAGCGAGCTCCGACCCAAAATCTTGTAACCGCTCTAACTTTTGAACGAAGACAGATAGGAACAAGCCGATTGTTTCACTGAATTTGTCTCACTCTTAGCTTTCAAACGAGCTATCGCACGACAAAATCCGTCCACTGGAAGCCAAAATCGAAGCGAGCTGTCCAGAGGGGGGGACGTCAGTGAAATTTTTTTCTCTGCGATTTCGCTGGAAACATCCTTCCTAACCCAAAATTTCACGTAGATTCCGAATCTGGCCTCCGTTTTCTCATCCGATGCTTCGTTTGGGCGCTACACACCAAAACGTCCCAAATTCTAACTCTGTCGTTTTTTCGAAAAATGTTGAAAATTTTTTCTCTCCGATTGACTTGAAACTCACCATACATATAAAGAATTTCACGCTGATTCCAAATCTGAAATCCGTTTTCCAATCCGATGCTTCGTTTTGAAGCTAGAGCCCAAAACGTCCCAAATTCTAACTCTGTCGTTTTTCGCCAATGTCCCAAAATCTTAAATGGCGTTTCACATCTAAACGAAGACAGATAGGAACAAGCCGATTCTTTCACTGAATTTGTCTCACTCTTAGCTTTCAAACGAGCTATCGCACGACAAAATCCGTCCACTGGAAGCCAAAATCGAAGCAAGCTGTCCAGAGGGGGGGGGACGTCAGTGAAAATTTTTTCTCTCCGATTTCGCTGGAAACATCCTTCCTAACCCAAAATTTCACGTAGATTCCGAATCTGGCCTCCGTTTTCTCATCCGATGCTTCGTTTGGGCGCTACACACCAAAACGTCCCAAATTCTAACTCTGTTAAAATTTTGAAGAAAAATTTTTTCTCTCCGATCGACTTGAAACTCACCCTACCGATGCAGAATTTCACGCTGAACACGAATCCGACCTCCGTTTTCTCATCCGACCACTCCTTCCACTCGAAACAACCCATTTTACAACCCAACATTCAGCAGATTGCACCAAAAACATCACACACTATAGCCTCAAGACTAATCCTGGCGGTCGCCCAAGTCCACCACGACACTCTATCGTTCCAGAGGGGGGGGGCTCAGACCCGAAGCACCACGGCGGCCGACCACGACACTCTGCCGTTCCAGAGGGGGGGGGGAGTCAGCGATGGCGGCCATCTTGCGCTATCTGGTGTTCGCCGTTTTCTTACTACTGATAATCGCGCGGTCAGCTTTGTTTCATCATACGCTGGTATTGAGCCATCTTCAACAATGAAAAGGTGGTCAAGAAATGATAAAAGAAACATTGAAATCGACTGCCCTTTCGTCGTCAGGGAGTATAACAAATTTATGGGGGGCGTCGACCTTAAGGACATGTTTTTATCATTGTATCGCGTCGATAGAAAGTCCACGAAATGGTATATATGACTAGTTTTTCATCTTCTTGGTATTACACTAAACAACCTCTGGGTGGTTTCTCGACGCAGATTATATGAGAGTACAAGTAAGTCTCTTTTCTTTGCGGGAGTTCATTATTCAGATAGCTTCTGGTTGTATTGATGCGCGGAAACCAAAAAATATTGTTTCTAAGCGGTCGGTCTTAACTGATGTCAGGCATGATGGACTTTGCCATTTTCCTCAACAACAGGGAAGACGATTATGATGCAAGAGGGAGGGTTGTGGTGGCACCAGCGTTTGGGAGTGTGGTAAATGTTCTTTGACATTATGCTTGTCTGAGCGCAGCAACTGTTTTACACAGTACCACATCCCTCAATCATGATTTTTCTACTGGGCGTGAAGATCATGCTTTTAATTAATTCATTAGACTTTTACCTATAACGCTTTATTTTTTGTAATTTTTTAATTATCAAACAAATGACATTAGCGTACGTGTGTTCTCTGGTAACGAGATATATTTCTATTTTCTACGGTCAAGATGTGTATTTTTAGTTAGTTTTATGCTTATGCATGCCTATATGTATATTTTTCTACGGTGATTCTATATTTCTTTGCTCAACTTGTAAACGGATGTGTATTTTTAGCATGCTTTATTGCTATAGCCTATATGGCTTTGTCAGCTTATAAGGGCCTGCACGTATGGAAATTTTGTGGTGTTTTTAAGGAGATAACTGCCAACCAATCATCAACAAGTCGTTTTCATACATCTCAAAGGAATATTGGGCGCTGAAAATAATGGCAAAGCTATCTGTGAGCTTTGTTTTCACTTTTCTTTAAAAAATCAGATTACGATATTCAACCTTTGTGAGCAAGTGGACAATGTTACCGTTTGGTAACGGTTACTTACAGGCTGACCATTCGATTTTTTAAAGAATATGAATAGAAACACATTTCTTAGGGTCTAAATCTAATATCTAAAAGCCTTATGGATAGTTTATACAATTATCGTGAATGCGTCCTTCAAAGGGTTAATGAAACAAACTATCATTGGCTTGAATTGAAGTTTGTTTCATTTTTTCTCAGGTATGATGCAATATCTCACTTTCTATGTATTACCATTCAACACATTAGAGAATGGAGAAAGATCTATGGTGGTCAAATTTCAAATTTTGATACCGATACAATTGTCACAATTGCTTTTACAAATTGAACATAAACGTGAACTGAAATCCAGCTTTTGTAAAATAAAATTGCACACGATCAGTTTACCAGAGGTAACTATTGAAATGATTCGTTGTGGTAGAAGTTGTGCGAGTGTTGCCGAAGAGCTGCAACTATCGAGAGTCGTTGTTTGGAGGTGGTGGTGTCGATGGAAAGCAGAAGGAGACGTTAAAAAGAAGAAGGGATCTGGTCGACCAAGAAAGTCTGCAGGAAGGACAGACGCACGTCTAGTTTTATCTGCAAAGAGGAATAGATTTGTGTCAGTCCCAAAGCTAGTCGTACACTGAAAGAGTGCCTCAAATATAGACTGTAGCGTTCGAACGGCTTACCGAAGATTGCGAGAAGCTGGAATTCAATCGCGACGACCAGCTGTCCTTATTCCATTGAGTTTTGAACACCGTAGAAGACGAGTTGCCTGGTGTGATGCCCATCGCTCATGGCATGACCATCACAATGACGGTCGTGTCAGAGTGCATCGTCTTCCAGGTGAACGCTTTGCCCCATGCTGTATTAAAGAACACGACAGATATGGTGGTGGAAGTGTTATGCTGTGGGGTGGCATTTGGCATGGCGGACGAACGACAGCAGTCATCATCAAAGGCACGTTGACTGGAGAGAGGTATCTCAATGAAATTGTGCTTCATGTTGTTGCCCCAGTGGTCAGGGTGAAGGATCTCGTCTTCAAAGACGACAACGCAAGACCACATCCTCCTTGGCTGTCATTGCCACTGTTAGGAGATTGAAAATTCAAACCCCTGACTGACCTGCACGCTCACCTGACTTGTCACCCATTGAACAAGTCTGGGACGAGCTTGGGCGGCGAGTGAGAGACCGCTATTCACTTCCACCAGTGTCTCTGAAGATTCTCTCTGAAAGACTGACAGAGCAGTGGCTTCTCCTTGGATCATCCTTCATTCAGAAACTTTGTGAATCCATGCCATCTCGGATTACTGAAGGTATTGGAGCTAGAGGGGGTCACACGCGCTATTAAGGTTGAATCTGCTACATGCGTTGTTTTTCTGTGCTGGCGACTTGGTGGAGATTGTGACTAAATTATCAAGGTATCATACATACATGTATATATACCAGTCAAAAAGAAAGAAGTTAAAGAAGTAAATGTTTCAAAAATTTTGTCAATGAGTATATCGTATTGTGCTTCTCAACGATTTCTAATGTATTTTTTGGATGAAAGTTTCGAAAAGCATAGTTTAAAAATTACGCGATTAGCTTTCTTAGAGAAAATGACGAAAATTCAAAATGGCGGACACTCAAATCTAGTGCTAGATTAAAAGAATTCCCAAATATTATGTCAGCAGCTTCCTATTCAATTTGAACGGCAATTTTCAAATATAATTGATCGAAGATCATACGGTCAACCCTTTCGTAAAAATAGCGGACATTGAAACCGAAACTGAATTCTGGTGCTGAATTTGAAAAAAATTCCCATCAATTTCGTCAGCAGTTTCCTATGCAATTTGACCTGTTCTTCCCAAATACAATTGAGAGAATATCATACGGCTAGCCTTTTCGTGAAAATGACGAAAATTCAAAATGGCGGATATGAAACCGAAACTGCATTCTGGGGCTATATATTAATGTAATTCTTAATTTCGTCGTCAACAGCTTTCTATGCAGCTCGATGTACTTCGAACCTCTCTGTTCACTTATCAGAAGTTCTGAATGTGGCTCAAAAATATCTTTCCGATCGAAAGATCAGCATCTCGTACAACAACCAGGTTACTTAAAATTTATTGCTAATTTTTCTGCTCAATGTTGTGAGCAGACAGACGACTATATGTTCCAGTATGACGGCATTACGTTTTGCAGTTTGCAGTCACGGTTTTTACGTTTATTGCACAATATGTCGGAGATTTTTATTTGATTAATGCAGTTTCATGCGATACACATGCTCGCACACGGAAATAACAAGTTGTAGTTCTTAAAGAGAGTTATGGGATGATGGCTAGATGCATGAATCATATCATTTACCATCACCTCAGAAGAAAATAATATTCACAGTCTACTTTTTTACTAAGTTTGTGCTGTTCGATGAAAAACGTTCAAGCAACCACACATCAGATTAAAACAAGATTCATTTCGCCATTGTTCGAGCAGCCTTATTCACAACCTCATGTGTGGTCGAGTAAAACTTCACTGAGTGAATCAACAAACATTCAGCCTCTGCGTTCCAGTGATCTAAACTTGTGCAAAAGAAGAGATAGTTGAATCAGGAGCAATATCACAATTTTGATCATCTACGATAACTGAAGTATTCAAGTCATTTTGAATAATCAAACTTGATTTTATCCTTAGAAAGTATATCAGCAAAATTTGCATTCATCATGTTTTGTCAAAAATTGACATATTATTGCAGCTTTCTGAGGTAAGTATCATTTTTACGTCCTCTAAAAATACAAGATTACAAATTTCTAACATTTTGCCACTTTGCACTTCAAGAAAATCAGTAGCTCGTGTTAGTCGCATCTGGCCGTGACAGATTTTGTAATTTCGATTTTCATTGCTCCAAAAAAACCAGACGAAGAATTTGAAGACAGTAGGAATCGCAGCATTTCCTATTTTCCCCTCATTGATTCCTCATTGACATTTGTAGAGCCATCTATTTAAATTGACATTTCGAACTACTTCCACACCTATATAGGGCCTGAATCAAAGCGAGATAGGACACGTTTCACATCACAGACTGATGTAGACTCAAGCTGCCGTTGCTGATACTTTCTCCACCAATCATAATTTAGCGCACAACGTACACTGTGCAACTGCTCAAGTTTGGCCATTCTTAGAAAATTATATAGTTAAATAATTGTTCCTGGCTTCTCAAGAATAAAACGAGTTTTGATGTCCGATATTTCGTATTTCTTATTTGGTCCTTTGACAAAGAAATACGAAATATCGGACATCAAAACTCGTCAATAAACCGCAAGCTGGTCGGTTGTGCGTTCTCGTCTTCTGTAGAAAGTAGTGGTATATTACGTGGTTATACTGATTTCCTCTGTGTATTTGGGTCGAATTTTGGATTGTTGAGTTCGTCTTGGAGTTCAGCATCGATTTCTACAATTAATTTTCTATAATTTTTTTGGGATTGGCTGTTATTGTGTGGTTTTTGGATTTTCGAGTTACAAATCAAATCGATCATTGTTCACATCTGGTTTGTGTCCGGTCTGCGTCGCTGATTCTACGTTTCTTGCTGCCGACGTCATCGATTAGCATTGTGAATTCGTTATTATTCAGCTTGCTGTGGGAGTGTTTGATCAGCTGGTATTGTCAGCGGTTATTCATCAATCAGCTGTTACTAAAAGGTCATTCTGCAACCTCCCTCGCCCGAAAAATTACGATTATTGATTTTTTTGCACGTGACTATTTCGTCAACACAATTACGTCAATAGATATCTAAGCTGCAGAAAGCATCTGGCTTGATTCAACGTATTGTCTATTGTGATTTCCTCAGTAACCTATAAAGTACACAAATTACTCCAACCAGGAACACGCGATCAAATTCTAGCGGCAATATAACTTTGGACATTTTAAAACAAGAAGCCCTCGTTGACAATAAAAACGATATTACAAGTTCTATTTCCGCGAAACTTGATAAAATAAACGAGAACTTAAATTCCATGTTATCCAGAATTGATCGACTTGACGATATTATTAGTTCAGTTAGAAAGATTCTAGATGAACAAGAAAAAGCAATCACCAATATTACAGATGCATTGACCTCTGTTCTTTCTGCAGATGATTTACTGAAAGAAGTCGAGCAGCGGCAGGACAGGGCAAACAACTTAATAATATTTGGGTTACCTGAAGTTCTCGGTGGTGGTTCCATCGAGGAAAAGAGGGAAAAGGATATTGAGAAAATTGGAGAAATTGCTGATGTTCTTCAAGTTCGAAGTGTCGACTTGCAACCGAATCGGGCGGCAAAAAAAATGAATTTCCACGCATGCTTAAGGTCAAATTGAGCAATAAGGACAAGAAATGGGAGCTTTTGAAACGATCCAGATATCTAAATGGTTCGAAGTTTAATAACATCTTTTTGAAGCCGGACCTGACACCCCTGCAACAGGAGCGGGAGAAACACCTAAGAAACCAGCTGAAACGTCGAAGAGATGAGGGCCTTGATGTTGTGATACATAAAGGTTCTATACGTCTACGATCTGAGATTCGGAATTTTCACCATTGATTTTATCAAGAACGGATGTTGAAGTGCCGATATTTGGTGTAACAAATCTTAACCGTGCGTATAATAAAATGGACGATCTACGGGTCTTAATTTCAGCTAAGTCGTTTCATATTTTTGGTGCAACAGAGTCTTGGCTTTCAGACATGCATTCCGATGATTTTTTTTCAATCGATGGTTTTGATTTGTTTCGCGAGGATCGTTCTGACGGTAGAATTGGTGGCGGCGTTATTCTGTGGGCAAAATCATCTCTCAGACCTATCAAATATCAACCTAAGGGGTATCATTTCGGTTCTGACAGTGTCTGGATATTAATGCACGCGTCAAAGATTTGCTTTATTTGTATTTATATCCCTCCTTCTTCGGTCATTAAATTTTCAACCAGCGTGATATCTTTTTTAGCGCAGAACATAGATGACATTTTGATTGCTTACCCACAATACGAAATCATTATCACAGGCGACTTCAATCGAATTAACATCGGCTATTTATCAACTAGTTTTGACCTGAAAAACATTGTGACTGAACCAACAAGAGGAAACGCTATATTAGACATTGTCCTTCTAGGATCGTCGTTCAGTGATAAATACGAAGTTTATGTCGGTCCTCCGGTCGCAAACTCCGACCACAAGACAGTACTTTGTTCGCCGAAGACTGCTGATTCTTCCCCTCAAAACAGAATTTGTACCATTCATGATTTACGCAAATCCAACGGTGCGAATTTTGTCAACAAGCTAAGTGGGGTAAACTTTGTTCCTTTATACAACATGAATTTATCCGTAGATGAAAAGTGCGACATACTGTGTGATACTGTAAACGATTGTTTCAAGCAGACCATACCCTCAAAATCAGTTATAATGACTCCTCGAGATAAACCTTTCGTCACGCCCTTACTAAAATCTTTGATCAACGAGCGATGGTGTGCATATCGACAAGGGAACTTTCCTCTATACCATCGACTTAATATTAAATAAGACGCATGTTAATTAAAGAAAAATGCAAATGGGCTCAGAAATCCAAGGAGAGCACAAAGAAAACGTGGCAAGTTGTGAATGAGTTCAGAGGCTCTAAGAAAGGTGCTGTGTCTTTTTGGACTCGATTATATCAAGTTTCCCAAGCATTCATGAGGCTGCTGAAAACATAAATCATATATTCCTTTCAAACCAAGTCATTCGTGCGGAAAGAGATCATGTGGAGTGTGGTAGTGATGAGAGATACAATTGGTGCCCTGTAATTGAAGTTGATTATGTTTACAATCTGATTGTTTCAATGAAAGCGAATAAAGCCCCAGGTCACGATCAAATTCTGTCGATACTTTACCGAAATTCTGCACATATTTTGGCACCTCCCTTGACCTACATTATCAACTTATCAATCATCAATCGTAAGTATCCTGGTGCTTGGAAGAGAAGTGTTATAACTCCAATTCCGAAACGCTTTCCAATATCAATCAGTGAGCTCAGACCGATATCTTTATTATCAGCTCTATCCAAAATATGCGAAAAAGCTGTGCTTAACTCCGGCATTTCAGACAAGCTACGCCAAACTTTTGGACAAGGTCAATTTGGGAATCTACCGCTGTCGTCTACCACAGCTGCCTTGATCTGCCTGCACGAAAACATCACAGTAGCTATGGAGGATAACAACACCTTGGGAGTGGCTGTTTTGGCCTATGACAACAGCAAAGCTTTTGACCAGTTAGGTCACGATGTTATCTCGAACCATCTCGTGATCAACAAGCTTCCCACAGGATTTATAAACTGGGTCAAGGAATACTTGTATGGTAGGACTCAGTCTGTGAAACTGTCCAATTCCTGTAGCAGTCACCTACCTGCTATTTCTGGAATTCCACAGGGATCATTAATCGGTCCGTATTTGTTTAATTTAGTCGTCAGTTCATTGCGTCCTATGTACCAGAGCACAACCATTATTAAGTATATTGACGACTGCACATTTGTAATTCCGATTTCCAATCCTTGTGACACTAAGATTCTGCAAGAACACGACAATATGCTTCATTGGTCAGCGATGAACAGTTTATCTTTGAATGACGCTAAATGCAAGCTTATGTGGATTCCAAGAAGAAAAGATTGTACGCTCCCAGTATTTCCCCCAATTCCACTGGTTACCGAGCTTAAGATTCTTGGAGTGCATTTTACCTCCGATCTCAAATGGAATAGACACTTTGAGTTCGTCAACACTGTCGCCTCTCGCCGACTTTATGCCCTCCGCATAGTGAAACCTGTACTGGACCACCAAACCTTGGTGCACGTTTATAAGGGATTAATTTTGTCAATTATTGAATACTGTTCTCCTCTTTTTGTTGGCATGTCAGCTCAGAACGCCTCAATACTTGAGAAAATCCAACGAAGAGCTCACGTCATAATCTGTGGTGAATCACGTTGTTGTCAGTGCATTTCTTTTCCAAATTTAGAAGAACGACGCAAGATAGCATCCATTAAATTGCTTTTGAAAATATGCAACTTCCCTTCACATCCTTTACATGAGCTTTGTCCCAAGAAATCTTTGCGTTCCAAGAAGTTTATACAGCCTCAATCTGTGACATCCCGAAGACGAAACTCCCTTTGACAACAGCTCTGGCAAATGGTACGTGTATAATTTGACTTTGCCTCGCTATCTTTACCGTTACCGTACTTATATTGTACATTTCTAAAGAATCAACACAACCTTTGAATGAATTCTTTCTGTCTGTATTTATCATTGCTGTGAATCCATACTGATTGTCGTGATTTTTAATGTTTTCAGAAATATACATTTACTTACTTACTTACTTAATTATTTACAATTGACGGATATTTCACAGCCGGTCTGGCTGCGTCGTCCGGGCAGACTTAAGCGCACATCTCGCGAGGCAAAGCGTTAACAGTACTCTAGACAGAATGACGTCGATGACAGTGTGCACAAAGACATGGTATCTTTGTAAAAACAATGCTGAATAGAAAGTCATAGAAATCAAATAATAAAGTAGAGAGTGCTCTGCGACTGCTGACCGCTCAAGATGCATTAGCCTAAGGGCGGCGTGATGTTCACCAATGCGAGTATTCAGGCAGTTACCAGATTGTCCAAAATATGAAAGCTCACACTCTTGACAGGGTATCTTATAAATAACACCACATCTTTGAACGGAATCAACTTTATCTTTAGGCAAAAAATTTCTTATACGCAGACATGGTTTTTAAAAGGTCTTAACATGAAATCGACGCAGAATGAGAGCAATACAATCAGATGTTTTTGAAATATAAGGAAGAGTTAATCAGATAAAGTGCGTACTGCTCTTTCTATTAATGAGATATTGTTACTCCTTCAGTTTTGCTGAAATGCGTCGGACTTTTGCTTCAAAAATGTGTTTTACCACCAAACATTTGGCTGTCCTATGGGCAGTCCTATTTCCGTGACTGTTGCAAACCTTGTCATGCAAGATGTTGAGAGCAGAATTTTTTTGTCATCCGATGCTCATGTTAGCTCAAATCAGACACAGTTTGTGAAATCCTAATGGGTATCCCTATCCGTTTGTTAGTGATAATATTTACAATAAAACAAGTGTTGCCCGCGATGATCAAAATGAAATTGTTAGTAGTGTACAATATATAGACAGTGCGAGTGCCATCTCAGATCATATTGTGCTACGTCATTCTGATCGTTCTTTTACTGCAGACGATCCTATTCATACCAGGGTGGCTGATGCGAATTATATCAGGATCTATTGTCCATCCATGGACAGGAAACAAGAAATGATGAGAAGTCATTATTGAAATTTGAACCATCGCTTGCCAGTTTGTCCATGAATAAGTCCACGGCGGGCGAAACGGCTGGCGGATTTGACATTCTTATTTTACGTCACTTATAAATTATAAACGTCGCCATAAGAATGGAGGGTCCTCACTTTTTCTATAAAAATAAAAATGGTTGGAAAAGGAATTTCCTTCCGTGCAATCTTCTTCTGTTTGACTAGAAAGGAAAAATTCAGCGTTGATGAAATGGTATGACATATCAAAATCATATCACAATCTGCTGATATGATGCCATAGCAATCGAACAATGAGCAGCCAATTCAACATAGCTTAAAACACTCCAAATTGTACGAAACTTCAGTGACTGCTACCAACCAGATCACATAGCAAGGAGACACAGTCGATGTCAAGTTCCACAGAGAAGTTTGTGAATGTTTTTTCGTGCGCCTGCTAACTTTTTTTTATAATGAGCGGAGGGTCCCACATTATCGAGAAAACTTTTTTGCAATGATCTGAATTCTTCAAATCAGAAGGAATCGTGGCGATCGGAGCATTATGAAAGAATTCACAGCAATCTGCAGGCGGCGTACGACTATTTTTCCTATCTCTGTAAGACTAATAATTTCTTTTTGCCCACTTAGCAAGTTCCTGAATGTGTCATCGTTTTGAATCAGTTTGCACTTCTAGCACAGTGATGCGCTCAAACAATCTAATTTTGTGATCGCAGCACATAGCTCCCAAACTATTGCACCAATTTTGCCAAACCCCACAATCGAATCGGCATTCAGAGGGGATTTACAAAAACAGTGTCAGTTTTTTTTCTGAGGTCATCCCTGGGCTGAGGTGAAGGTCAAAGGTCGAAAAAGCCAATTTTCCATTAGACTACTATATGAAATGGAAAATGACAACAAGAACTAATAAACCATGCACTAATCGAGAGATCTGTTCAAGGTGGTAAATAAAAAGATGATTATTAATCGCTCTGACATAAAGTGCTGCTAGAAATGTGGTTGCTATAGCTTGGTTGGTTTTAGAGATATTCAAAAAGTTCGCCAGGAGGGCGGAAAACTCCCCCCCCCCCAGTGAGGTGAGGGTTAAAATGTGGTGCATGTAACATTCAAGTATCCTGTTCTTAATTCGACTGTCGATCTTCCGGTCCTTCATTACATTATGCAGTTTTTGCAAGGGACATTTTCCTATCCCAAATCTTCCTTTGATTTCTTTTTGCAAGGTTTGATATCAGATATCATCACACTTTTAAGATAGTTAAATGAATGAACTTGTTCTTTTGCTTCATTTCTTATGTAGGTTGTGCTTCGATATAATATAGACTATTTGTAGACTATTTGTCTCTTCCCAGTTGAGACACAAGTGTGTGTACATTGTTGACGAGTAGTGACTACATGTAGGAACAAGTGACACATAGCAAACGGTCGTGCTATATAATGCAAATAGTGCTCATAGTTCATGCAGCACAATTGTCACTCGGGTCACTTCTGTCTCAGGTAGCGAATGCTGAGGAAATGACCGCTTGGTGTGTTCCTGCATGTCAAAGTGGAATTTGTTTTTATCTCTGGAAACCTGAAACTCAGGTTCTGAACTCTTTCTAGTACTCATTTGGGACTTTGTGAATAACGATGTATTTAATAGATCAAAGACAAGTTTATATAGGTCAGCATCTGTCGGTACGGGAGGTTCTTCAAAGTCATGTTTCAAAAAGAAAAACGGTGTCTCCCTTTGTTTCGACACGTAGTGTTTATTTTTGTAAATGACAATAAAAACCCGACGCGTTTCGTCCTGTGGACAGTGTCAAGGGTGCTGGCGGTTCTGATCTCTTGCTGTTATGAAAAATAGACTCAAAAATAATGGTTTTCATTGTTCTAATGACAGTAAGAACAATAAAGCAAAAATACAAATAAAGATTCAATTACGCTTGCTCTTAACTTTGTCAGCGATAGTTGCGACCGTAAATTAAATAAATTAAAACGTAAATATAACCTGCCAATCAGGATCACATCCAAACCAGGCAATAAACTCATTTCTTCTGTTAGCAATAAATTAGATAATAAAAATGACTGCGCATGCTATGTATGTAAAGACATTGGACCGAAGTATAGATGTACTGACAAGCACTTGGTTTATAAGTTCACGTGCTTGCTATGTCACGAGTTATACATTGGTTAAACGTGTAGACCCTTCCGATATCGAGTTCAAGAACATGAACGCAGCTTGAGAAACAGAGACAGAAAAAGCGCCCTTAGTGAACATAATTTAACAGTACATTCCGATGAAGCGATGACCATTAATAATTTCAACTGCACAATCATGGATAAGCAAAGAACAGCGATTACAATTAAGATGGCCGAAGCACGCTGTATTGCGTTGAACATGCCAAAAATAAACCGTCGTCATGAACTGATCTGATGAGTTCCCATTACACAGCAGGCAGTACATAATACTTTTGTAATCTCACAAGAACCGCCAGCACCCTTGACACTGTCCACAGGACGAAACGCGTTGGGTTTTTATTGTCATTTACAAAATAAACACTACGTGTCGAAACAAAGGGAGAGACCGTTTTTCTTTTTGAAACATGACATTTTTGAAAGACAAGTTTGATGCCAATGGATATTTGGAAGACTCTTCTCGTTCTGGACCTTGTGATTGCCAACAGTGTCGAAAATCAATATCTGATTGCTCAGACGCTAGTCGAAGCCCCTCATTCATCAGAATGCAGTTTTCAATTCAATATCAACAGAAGATCTCTGCAATTAATGATTGCCGTTACATATCTCGATTCATCCACGGTATGATGATATTGATGATCTGATATGTGACCGCCGTCTACAATTTTGTGAAGTGAACCATTGTGAAGCGACGCCCGATCTTCCCGATAGAATTACTTAGTCAGATGAAACGCAGTCGGGCCATGTTGACCTTCGTCCCACTACGGGAGGATTTCTTCTTGGGAGGACTTACGGCAGAATAATTTGAACATATAAGCTTACTTAAATATTTTTGTTCACACGAATCATAATCAATTTTCAATAGAAATGATATGTAACACAATATTATTAAATGATATTTAGGTAATAACTGTGGCAATGAATTCTATAATTCAAATTAAATAGAACATTACAATATGTCTCTCAACACGTAATAACCTGATTTCTTATCAAATAATATTTAACTAAATTTTTGAAAATAATGAAAACTTATGACAAAAATATGATGAAATTATGTCAATATGAAAGGGAGTATTCAATCATTCCTACATTTCAGAGGTTGTAAGTATTATAGGCAGACACCGAAAGATGTCTGAAATTAAGTAATCTAAGTAATCTATATTAGATTGCTGTTTACCAATGGTCAGTAAAGCCCTTTAAAGAAATGGTATTTTTTGACAAATTTTGTGTTTTCAGCGAAGAATTAGACTGTATAATGAGATTTATGTGAGACTGCATCACTATTTAGAAGGGTTTTTACGGCATTATGATGGACGAAAATGAGTAGATCATTATAGTCCGGCAGCCAGCACGAGTTTCTGCAAGGAACGAGGCCGAAAATGAGACTTTCACAGAATGATGTACACCTCATAGTCCGGCAGCCAGCACTAGTTTCTGCAGGCAACGAGACCGACAATGAGACTTTCACAGAATGATGTACACCTCATAGTCCGGCAGCCAGCACGAGTTTCTGCAAGGAACGAGGCCGAAAGTGAGACTTTCACAGAATGATGTACACCTCATAGTCCGGCAGCCAGCACGAGTTTCTGCAGGCAACGAGGCCGAAAATAAGACTTTCACAGAATGATGTACACCTCATAGTCCGGCAGCAGCACGAGTTTCTGCAGGGAACGAGGCCGAAAGTGAGACTTTCACAGAATGATGTACACCTCATAGTCCGGCAGCCAGCACGAGTTTGTGCAGGGAACGAGGCCGAAAGTGAGACTTTCACAAAATGATGTACACCTCATAGTCCGGCTGCAGCCAGCACGAGTTTCTGCAGGCAACGAGGCCGAAAATAAGACTTTCACAGAATGATGTACACCTCATAGTCCGGCAGCCAGCGCGAGTTTCTGCAGGGAACGAGGCCGAAAGTGAGACTTTCACAGAATGATGTACACCTCATAGTCCTACTACGAATCGGCACGTCTGCGGAGTTCTCGTGAGTTCCTCTTCTTGTCAAGGAAAAGCAAATGTAAATGCAGTGGTGCGCAGATAGCAGTTTCTGGTTAAAATGAAATTTCCCATGTTTTCTCTTATCAACTGAAAAGTATTAAGTCTAGATTCATAATTTTCGACATGGAGTGTCTTCAGGTAATTTTCGTTCATTTTCATGCACCCCTGTCTATAAAGCTAGGCACATTTTGATTTGAGTGAGCCTCTTAAGAAAGATGATTTTTAGTAAAACAATGATACTTGCGTGTTGCTGATCGATTCAACTAACCTTTTGAGTGTCTTTCACTCTTCTCATAAAACACATGCGAAAATGTGTATTTTATGTAATTCAATGACATTTACCACAGTATCAGTTGTACAAAGAATCGGTTTTGCAATGTTTGCTGTCATCATAAATCTCAGGTACCTAGTTGATTTTCATGAAATTGATTTATTTCATGCAGCATAACCCCTACATCTGGCCATTGTTTCAAATTTATGCATACCAATCGGAAATAGGTTTAAATGAACCATTCTTGCTGCATTTAAGACCCTCAAAACAACTGTGGAGATCTCCAGCTTATCAATTACTGCTGTGAAAACTTTCCCACAGTCTGTTATACAAATTTTTGAACATTGAATTTAATTTTGAACATTGATTTACGCTGATTTGTTCATTTAGGCCAACCAGTCATGCACGATCATATGCAGAAACAAGATATTCACATTGTGTGATCTTCTAACATAACACACATGCACCAGCATGATGTGAACATTGAATAAATGAATCTCACTCATTATGCATCATCGTGGACATGCACAAAATCATTTTTCATCTGAAAGTAAACATTTTCTGATGGGAATTTCTACACCTTCTGAGACCTGAGGCCTACTGCTGATTCAACTGAAATGAAATAACACATGTAGATTGTCAAAAATGATGACTTTGGATGGGCATGAGCGGTTGATATATCCTCAGTACAGAAAGTGAAATAGAAAAATATGACTCCGGGGTCAACTGAACACCCCTCACGTCTCTGAGGGTTAAATCCTTCACGCGATAATGAAACAACTTGGTCAGTGCGTTCACTGGAAATGCATCGCACTTTTGCTATGCTTTAAAGAATGACTAACAGCTGAGATTTGCAATTAGGAAGAACTAAAATTTATCCGAGCATGGCTGCAGGTTTAAATAGGAAGTTGTGTCGATGTTGAGAGATGTGAACTAGGCCTGCTGATGATTCCTGATATTGGATGAAGAGGCAGCTGAGCAAGTAAATCATGGAGGGTCAATGAAAGTAGAAAACCAATTCGTTCGTTCATAATTTTCAATTCATTCATCCCTTCAAAGATTTTAAGAAACTTCAAGATTTGGTTCTCATTTGACGACATGTTCTGAGTAAATTGCTCCTTGTGCATGTACGCGACGTGCGCTGTTCAAAACCTCAATTGTTGAATATATTTTACTGAATCGGATATCAGCAGTTGTTAACTTATTGAGCACGGAGAAATGGCTGTGAAAGGCGTCTCATAAATTGACAAAACTCTTCATCTTGTCCAAAATGTCTCGTTTTTCAAACTTCCTTGATCACGTATGTAATTTTCTTTGAACGGATTTGTAAACAGATTTCCAATATGTTTCATTTTTAGACTTGTTAGACACGTATACAGACAGCGTGTGAATATGAAACAAAGTATATGAAGAGTGTGTCCTGGATACCAAATTGTCTTCTTTGCCCATTACAAGTCGTGATTTACTTCATAAAAAGAAACGGAGAAGTGAGTTATTCTCGCATTAATAATTCATAGGCAATTATTAAGAGATTTCAATATGAGTGAAATATTTACCCGATTAACGAAAATCTATGGTACTCCTATAGGAAACGTCCTACGGAATTATTGTAATTTTCCTATAGCGGGTGGTGCTATTGCTATGGAACTCTATTCTATGGCACTCTTGGAAAGTTTTGTCCCATTGAATTTTGGGGAACTTTGATCCTATTGCCTCTGGGACTGATTTGTCCCATAGACTTGTGGGAAATCATGTCAGTCATTGCACCAACTACATCGAACAGTGCAAGATATTCAATGATTAGATACTACTCGTTTTATCATCAACCGTGAGTAGTCATTTTTGCATCTTTACCTAATAAATTGAATTCTTTCAGCGTCTTTCTCTTTTCACTCACATTTGGACGTCATTTAGAACTGAAGAACATCACTTTACACGGTCATTGGATTGGTTGCCTTTAAAGGGAACACTCTCCGCTGTGCACTAGTATCTGATGGTATCAAATTTCCCTGTTCATTCGTCTATTCCATCTCTTTCACAGAAATCCGAGTTTTCACTTAATAAGTGGAACAAGAATGGACAGCAACTGCCTCTTGATTATTTTTGTTTTGGAATCTGAATTGTATCATGAATACAGCACCAAAGTGAATTTTCTATCATTTTGAATCTAGAATTATGTCTAAAAGAGCTTTATTCCTCACTTTCGAAACTCAGACATTTTCAAATTCAAAGTGCGACTTCATTATTTAATAAATGTTCACCAAATCAGCTTGTTTCTTCACATAGAGCAACTAAACACTAAAAAGTGCGATTTCAGTGCTATTTGAGTTGAACTAGAAGTTTTAATTATTTGACCTTTGATCTCATCTGATGCAATTTCATGACGATCAATAGTCATCATTTTTAACCATCTTGGTGGTCGTTAGTTGCAGGTAAACTTTTGGCTACCTTTTGATATGTATGATATGACATTAGTATCCAATCATAAGCCTACACGTACTCGTAAGTCCAACACAGCATGATTGCACGAATGATTATAGCTTTTATAGTTTCAGAGGCTATAAAAGTGTATATTCAAAAGGCCTATTACGCAAGATTTAATGAAAATTTAGAAAATTGTATAGAAATATAACAATAATGTGATACACTAACATAAGTATAAAGCACACATTAATCAATGAGAAAATTTGATGATTCACTGTATTAGGCGCTATATGTAGACATTATGAAAAATTATATGATTATACTATCGGTACAATTATGTAGAATTAATGAATAAATTCAGATGCAGTCCTGCTACAGTATGTACAATGTACGCATGTATGTACACTCGATTGTGTTTTCAGCATACAACTTAACTCCGATAATATATGTGTCATGTAATAGTACCAGTATACGTAGGCCTACATAATGTGTACAATATACATGTACATATACACATAGAAGCATCCAATAGCACCAATTCAAAATTATGGTAATTTGTACATGATTGTAAAGTGAAAAAAGTTATGTTATTCCATAAATCAACTCATTTTTTTCTGAATCCATTCATAAATCATATGAATCTTTAGTTCTAGTTCTTTTTGAAAAAGTCACTTACAATTAGTTTAGTTTGTTTCGCTTGACTTACTTTGGCATTGTAGATTTCATTAGCGAAATTCACTAACAATTCGACCATGGCGTTGTTGTTTTGAGAAAATGCAAATTTCAACTTTCAATTCTACAATATTTTATATAACCTTATCGTGTCTAACAAGCTAGAGGGGAAGATAAAGCTAGTAAGTTGAGAGCATTTAGACTCATGTATCTGTCAGAGCTAAAAGTGAGGGTTTGAGACGTATAGCTGACAGCTGTTATGTAATAAGACCATTGATGTTTGTCTGTTATTAACCCTTATCCGTATGAGTAAAACCGACTACTTCAACGGTATGCGTAGCTACAATTTGTACCTATAGATAATGAAGTTGTTCTGACCTATATTACTGCGTAATAAATCTATTTAAATATGAGATATAGCTTTTATATCGTTACTGACTACCTATTGTAACAGATATTGTATACTAGAATTTAACATAGATATCACATACTAAAGCTTAACATAGATACAACGTGTTTTTGAATTATCAAATTGTAAATCAGTAATTTTTCAACCAATAACTATTAAATACTTATTAATACTTTACTTTTTTTCTATAATCAGTAACCATTTCAACCAAGGAAATGGCACTAATTGGATTAATTTATCAAAATCATTCAATTTATGCATCAAATATAACAATTCCATTATGAAAATAGCATGGATTCTGTAGCAATATAACAATAACTAAGTGTCTACCGGTACATCGTGCACATAAAGAAAAGCGAAAAAACGACCTCACGAGCAAGACAAGCACTTGCATACTTTCTGTATCATGCGGTGTTGTAGACAAACAGCTTTGAAACAAATGTCACAATGTGTTCTGCTGCTCTTGTAGCAAATATTGCATTGCCGAACCGTGTTTTCTCCGCGACGATTAAATTCAGTGTTTAGTACGCGAAAACCGAGCAACAACCCAGCGTCGATTATCGATTTCGGTAGCTTCAAATTTCTTACATGACGTTGTATACCGTTATCTCCACTACTGTAATTGGAAAGATAAGGTTTTCAGAAACTGTCTTCTGGTCAATGTTGGATGATCTGTCTTCATCAGTATGAAGCCGTTGTACGCCGCAACATCGAGCATGTTATAAAATATAATCATAGGCCATCTGACACTCTTACGTCTACAAGTGAATTCCTCAATATTTTAATCAAGTTGATCAACGCCAGCTTTTCCTCGATTGTACACATAAACAAAAACGTTTTGAACAATTTTATCAACTTTCAACCACATTCTCACATACATTGCCGATCAGAAGCATGATAAAAGCACATACACATAATAGGAAATGACCTGAAGACATTCCATGTCAAAAATTATGACTCTGGGCTCAGTGCGTTTTGTTTAATCAGAGAAAACATACAAAATTTCATTTTAATCAGAAACTGCAATCTGCGCCCCAATGGATTTACATGTGTTTTTCTTTGATCCTGTCTGACAAGAAGAGGAACTCACTAGAACTCGGCAGACGTGCCGATTCGTAGTAGGCATAGGGTGTACATCATTCTGTGAAAGTCTCATTCTCGGCCTCGTTCCCTGCAGAAACTCGTGCTAGCTGCCGGACTATAAGGTGTACATCATTCTGTGAAAGTCTCATTGTCGGCCTCGTTGCCTGCAGAAACTCGTGCTGGCTGCCGGACTATGAGGTGCACATCATTCTGTGAAAGTCTCATTGTCGGCCTCGTTCCCTTACAGAAACTCGTGTTGGCTGCCTGACTATGAGGTGTACATCATTCTGTGAAAGTCTCATTGTCGGCCTCGTTCCCTGCACAAACTCGTGCTGGCTGCTGCCGGACTATGAGGTGTACATTATAATGGGTCAGTATAATGCATCGTCTTTTCGCAGGAAAATGACTACATGATAGGACTAATTATTTTTTCAATTAAAATTTTAATCTTTTTTCTGCGCATGTGGACTAAGACACGTATATTACACTGCTTTTACTTCTGTAGATCATCGCTTCTCTGAACGACTTGGGAGAAAGACAACGACGGGCAAGCTACAACTACTTGACAAAGATGATGTAAGTGGATTTTATATCAATTGTACAGCTTGTTATGATTATTTTATTCTAGAGGATTGAAAACTGGTTGATTATTAACCATTTCTTTCATTAGGGAGGATTTTGTACATTCTTCTATAGTTGTATCTGCCAAAGAAAGATAAATTATTATTAAAAGTCTCCTTCACCTATTTTTCCCACAATCTGATGCATATCATTCGGCATCAAAGTTACACTTTGACTACGCATTTTCCACTTGTAATTCAGACTATGTGATTTGTACTTCAGAAAATAAGATTTGTATTTAAAAAAATCCTTTTTCTGGGTACTGATCCCGGTATGCTCATTTAAATATCTTATATGTCAGACGGCAGTCACAGCCTTATTTATGCCTGATTACTCTACGAGAACAATAGAAAGACCCTATGTTTGATCTACAACAAAGTTGACCATCTGTTTTTCGTTTTTTGTCGAATTACTTACAACTGTGGCCCTCTCACCTTATCAAATCTTGACATTCGTTGATCTAAACGCTTTCCACTATCCAAGTATTCGAATGATTTGATTCTTTATTAGGTGGTATTCGCAATGTGCTTGGAACCAAATTATTTATCATGATGCCGAGATCTGTCGTTCTGACATGTGTGTTGTGTTGACTATAAATATGGCTACTAATATATGCATGTAATAGAGAAATTAAGAATTTTTTTCTTAGGGCGTTATCCCAGATGGTGAAATATATTATTCAGTCAGGAAAAGCACATTATCTCCTATTTCTCAAATTTAAGATTTGAAAACGTCTTATTGCTGTTATGTGATTTATAATGCTACACATATTTTCTGAGAACACTAAAAAATCAGGCTTACTTAGAGGAAGTCAAGAAAATAGTCAACAGGAATGTCCTGTAACGGCAAAGCAGCTGTGTGCAGCTGCAATGTGGTGCAATGTGGTGGTGTGCTGAGCAGCTTTCGCGCAGTCCCTTGCCGTCATGATACTTCTACTATCACTCACCAGACGTTCGAGGTACTGAAGTCTTTGTTCTCCCAGTCCTCGTACGTCTACCAGAACTTGCATATTTGACTTGACGAGTGCTTTCATTTTCGACCAGAGATCTTCGATCGCATTAAGCATCGGACTGTAAGGAGCTATGTATAGAAGCTTTGCCTCAGAATCCTCGAACAAGCGGGAGAGACAAGGCGCATTATCCACAACTGCTTCCAGTTCCGATAACTCAGATGTCTGTCTCCATTCACTTAAAACTTCCTCCATCCATCACGGCATATTGAACAGAATCACTCTTCAGCACTTAGAATCGGTTGGCCACACTATTCATGCAGTAAGTGTAAACAAGGTTCCAGTTGCATTACATGCTCACGTATCATTCTTTGTTGGCAAATACAGCAATTATCTTTTAATTCCATATTGTGCACAGCAAGGATTTAGTCTGTCTCTTAGAAGTCGCGGTATAAGAAAAAGAAAACAAAGAGACAAGTTCAGTGACAACAACCGATTGGTTAATCTAATTGAGGAAATACGTTCACTATTTGAAAACATGAAATTCGGTCTGTTCTTTAGACGTCTAAAAACTCTTGACTTTTATATTTTACAATCAATTTATGCCAAAACTGCTGATGAGTCATCAAAATTTACATTCATTTTATCATTCATTTTAACTGGGGTGAACAAACGCAAAGAAAAAGAAGAAACAGAAAGAACTAGAATAGTTTTCCTTTTAGAAATAAAATCATGGACAAATTATATTTGCAAAGTGTTATTCATGATCGAAGTGTATGCAAACTTTTACCCGAGAAAGTCAAGGACAGTCATCCCCCAAAACTATGTTTTTCTTTGAATAAACCTATTTCGCAAAAAATCTGTAATTATAGCACTTTACTTAATCAAAGATGTACTTTACACTATTCTCAACAATGACTGCGCATGTGATAAGCATCAAAATTTTATTTACGTGCATCATAAACACGTGATAACTGGTGATATAAATTTCATAGCAAATGAAGAATTGAAAATATTGATGAATTTCGGAAACTAAACATAGAATTTCGGAAAACGTAAGTAAAAAAATTCTAATAGATATTGAAACGGCTTTAGACCAACATGTCAAGCGTGTTAGCAAGCTTTTATAATTTGACGATTGGAAGTTGAGAATATTGAAAATTACAGCAAAAGCAAAATAACTATTTGATGGAAGTTATTAAAGACTTGCAAAAATAAGGCAAGTAGTAATTATTCTTTCATATGTAAAAAATTTTACATTATAATTTAAACTTAATTCAGTTGACGTTATTAGTCGTCACCAAAACGACTTGATTTTAAAATTCAATATTAAATGCCGAGAAGATAATTTAAAGCTTCCTAAACTATTTTGGCTTCCAAAACTTCATAAGTCTCCCTACAAATTTCGATTTATAGCCGGGGCCAGGAAGTGTACAACCAAACAACTGTCACTTAAAGTCAATAAAGGTCTGTCTGTCATTAGAGACCAGTTCAAAATCTACTGTAATGCAATATATAAGAACAGCGCGCGGGCGGTGTTAACTGATTCGATTTCTCAACCTTATATACTAACGTTAAGTTACATTTGACATTCAGCAGACTAGTGGTATTCCGATGGGTGGTAATTGCAGCCCTGCTAGCAGATTTATTCTTAGCGCATTGTGAATTTCAGTACATGCAAGCACTATGCGTAGTAAAAAGTTCGGACTGGCAAAAATTTTATCTAATACGACTAGGTATATAGATGATTTGTGTATCATAAACTATAGTCATTTTAATAACTTAATTTTAGATATTTACCCAAAAAGTCTTGAAGCCAGCAGAAGTGGCTATGATAACAAACAAGTGGATTATTTAGATGTAAAACTTAAAATTGGAGAGCATATGATTGAGACCTCGGTATATCATAAAATCGATGATTTTGATTTTCCAGTAACCCTGTTGACATTTCCTGATAACACATGCCTTACAAATTAGGGATTCGTGTGTTCGCAGGGCAAGTAATACGGTATGGTAGAATATGCTCACACATTAAAGATTTCATAAAACATTGCACATTCTAGAAGAGGTTATGACAAGAAATTATTACGACTAGACAGAAAAAGCACTTCATAAGCATAGCTCCTTGCACAGTTTGGACTATTTGCTGCAAGACAGCTATTTGATCTTTGTTCTTCCTGAATCTCCTCATTTTCTTTTCTATGAACACTGCCGAACAAGGAATTTTTAAAGTTGGTCGAGGCTGCTCTCTATGTGCAGGGCCCGCTCGGATGGGTTCGAGCGTTCAGGTTGAGGGGCCGAAACGCGAATCCTGTCCGAGTTACCTGCTGATGACCTCAGATACCCACGGGGAACGGATAATCAGTCCTTTAAGGACTTAAATTCTTTCAAAAACATTCCAAAAAAACTATTATAATTCTTAAAAGTCACAGTACTCCTTTTTAACGTTTCGTTTTAATATTTATTTCATTTAAGAGTTCATCATTTCATTTCTTGAATTAATTTTCATATGATTTTATTTTTTTATTTTATTCATTTGTAAGCTTTAATAAATTTAATTTTCATCTATGGGTTTAAACGTCTAACTTAAAACTAAGTTATTTGAGACAACTACAGATGTTTCACATGTTCAGTTTAATCTCCCTTTTGTTATGATTATATATAGATAAACGACGTGACGAAGGCTTAAGTGTCATCACGATGTTTAGATAAAGGTTTAGGATAGCGCCTCGAATTATCCCTCATTACATAATAACGTTTATCGATTCTGCTTGAATTATCAAGTCATTAGGACTTCAGACCCTTGTCAGGTAAGCAGACAATTCCAGTCTTGTGAATTATTAATAACTTTTTTAATATCAAGATGCTCGTAATTTGGGTTGGTATTAAGAGGTTTTCTTTGCGGTAATAATTTATTTATTTATAATTAACTATTTCTTTTTCAACTACCTAAACACGATTTTGTGATATTATTTTCCAAAAATTTAAATGAAGAGCTCTAAACAGAAATTCATTAATTCATTGCTTATAATCAGGCTCTGAAAAGAATAGAGACAGATCTATCTTAGAAATCCAATGAAGTGATTTGAATTGTGAAATCCAAAATTCAATCATCATCGTCGTCGGCCTTGTCCAGCGTTGTTGCCGGGTCGGGGATTCTGCATCTTCATTCTCCAGTAGGTTCTATCCTGCGCATCTTCTGCACGGAGTCCTCTTGTCGCCATATCCTCCCGAACGTTGTCCATCCATCGTTTGCCAGGTCTTCCTCTCCCTCTTGCTCCCTCCACTGACATTCCCCAAATTCTCGTCACTCCATTCTCTTCATTCATTCTTTGTAGATGGCCAAACCAACGAAGTCTTCCTGTTCTTACGCATTCCATTATTGGCACCAATTTGAGTTCTTCTCTAATTTGTTCACTTCTTATTCCATCCATGATGGATTAACATTCTCATCTCTGCTGATTCTAATCCAAATCTCAATGTCAGTTCAGAAATTCAAATCTTATCTTCTGAAATACAAATCTTATCTTCTGAAATACAAATCTTATCTTCTGAAATACAAATCTTGTCTTCTGAAATACAAATCTTATCTTCTGAAATATAAATCTTATCTTCTGAAATACAAATCTTATCTTCTGAAATGCAAATCTTATCTTCTGAAATACAAATCTTATCTTCTGAAATACAAATCTTATCTTCTGAAATACAAATCTTATCTTCTGAAATACAAATCTTATCTTCTGAAATACAAATCTTATCTTCTGAAATACAAATCTTATCTTCTGAAATACAAATCTTATCTTCTGAAATACAAATCTTCATCTTCTGAAATACATATCTTCATCTTCTGAAATACAAATCTTATCTTCTGAAATACAAATCTTATCTTCTGAAATGCAAATCTTCATCTTCTGAAATACAAATCTTATCTTCTGAAATACAAATCTTATCTTCTGAATGCAAATCTTATCTTCTGAAATACAAATCTTATCTTCTGAAATACAAATCTTGTCTTCTGAAATACAAATCTTATCTTCTGAAATACAAATCTTATCTTCTGAAATACAAATCTTCATCTTCTGAAATACAAATCTTATCTTCTGAAATGCAAATCTTATCTTCTGAAATACAAATCTTGTCTTCTGAATCTCCACATTTTCGCAAGTGAGCGATAATATTCCATGGAAGAATCCTGTATAATTGAATGGAGACTTTGAAGCCGGTAGGAGAGCGCAATGCCGTTTGAGAAATCAAAGAGATAGAAATATAATCAAAAGTCAAAAGAATCATTAGTCCTCCAAAAAACTAAAAACAGAAAAATATGAAACATAGAAAAGTAACGAAGACTAGGAAATAACAAGATGAAAAAAGGATAAAAATTATATTAAATAATTCACGGTCGCATGGTCAAGTGCCCATATTGAAACTGTCAAAAGCTTTCAAGGAACCATCAACTACTAGTAATGACAAATCGGATAAGTCATATTTGTTCCACTTAAATAGCACCTTTAAAATACTGACAGATTGCAAAGACAAAATGCCGCGAAAACATACAATAAAAGGCGCATGGATGAGTTTTGAACATTTTCAAAATGCCCCAAGAATCGGTTGATGCTGTCATGAGCAAGTGGGTTTCCGTACTTTTCCACTTTGATAGAAAAAGCCAAGGAAGAATTTGTGTCCCCACAAACTTGGACGTCAATCACATACGCAGTGCTTCGAGCAATAACAATCAGACCAGGTTGAACAAATGATGATCCGGAAGGTACCTGAGGCTCATGAAAACTTCTTAAACCTCGCTCATGTGAGAGGTAAGCAACTATTTTGTTGTGACGGGCAATTCTCAGGCCATGGGTTCGAGCACATCTCTGTATAATATGGTACGCATTTTCTCGTGTATTGCAGTCATGTCTCCACATAACGTCGATGGAGGAGCAGGTAGGCCAGCGCTTCTTGCGAGGTTTCGTTGTCAAGAGATTATTACGCAGTTTCAACCCACGTATGTGTAGTCGGGGGAAGACTTTTGTCTGATTATCAACCCACTAAGAGGATTTCTTATTGCAATGTTTCATCATCTCACCATCTTTGGAAGTGTGCAACTTTTTTTGACCACACAGTCTTTAGCTCCATCATTTCGATCTCGTGAAAGCTGTAGGCATTGAATTGTTAGATGTAAAAGCCAATCTATTATGCCATTGCGACCTGATTAAGTGATTGATATTCATCTGCAGTGATGAACCAGACTTGGTAATAAGGCCTTCAGTCAAGAGCTTATTTTAATGAGATAAATACAAAGTTCGGTACGATCTTATAGAACTAAACAGGAGTCTCAATTAATTCAGTTTCATCACAGGTAAGACCACAGAATTAGATTGTTTAACCGTATCACTTTGCTAGAAGTGCAAACTGATTCAAACAGATGGCACATGCAGGAACTAAATAAGTGGGCAAAAAGAAATTTTTAATACCTTACAGAGATAGGAAAAATAGCCGCGCGCCGCTCGCGGATTGCTCTGAATTCCTTCAAAATGCTCCGATCGCCACGATTCCTTCAGATTCGAAGAATTCAGATCATTGCGCAAAAGTTTTCTCGATAATGTTGGGCCCTCCGATCATTTTAAAAAAAGTTAGCAGGCGCACGAAAAAACGTTCGCAAACTTCTCTGTAGAATTTGACATCGACTGTGTCTCTTTGCTGTGTGATCCGGTTGATAACAGTCACTGAAACTTTGCACAATTTGGCGTGTTGAATGTTGAACTGGCTGCTCATTGTTCGATTGCTATGGTATTATGTCAGCAGATTGTGCCATTTCAATAACGTTACATGTTCCAATGCTTCCCTTCTGGTCAAGCGGAAGAAAAGACGACCTGTCTAATTCTGTGGGTAAGACACTTTGATCTTTTTGTTCTTACATCGATTGTGATAGTTGCTTCACGTACATGTATGCATGTGTATTCTTTACTTGTTCCGGACCTCTTATTAATTGGGTGCAGGATTTTAGAATTTTCTAAGCTCATCTTGTACTTCAGGCAATCTACAGAGAATTACATTGTAACCCGCCACAAATTGCAATAGTTTCAAGAGTGTGTTTCTCTTGTAAAGAAAAGATCCCTCATCAACATATCAAAAATCTATGAAAATCTATTTAGTGAAACACCTTGAACTTTCCACTTGAAGTCACGAGTCTTTTCGAAATAAATCAATATTCGAGATATAGATGTGCCACATCTGCAACAGCCAATTAAAATGAATCGCTATAGCCTTGTCTCACTAACTGCATTCACCTTCCGCATGGCTCTCATCAATATCAGCTACGTTTTCTGAATTCTGTCTTCCCAAGCGGTTAGATTTCTCAATCACTAGTTCAATAATACTTGTAGCTATTTGTAGATGCAAACGGATGCAGATTTCACCAAGTTAAGTCACAAATCTGCGGGTTTTAACATAAGGATTGTTTTATAAACAACCATGGATTAA
>CAJQUW010004546.1:0-45939 GCA_907163375.1 Prostheceraeus crozeri | reverse complement strand
TTCTCTCCGATTGACTTGAAACTCACCATACAGATGCAGAATTTCATGCTGATTCCAAATCTGAAATCCGTTTTCCCATCCGATGCTTCGTTTTGAAGCTACAGCCCAAACGTCCCAAATTCTAACTCTGTCGTTTTTCGCCAATGTCCCAAAATCTTAAATGGCGTCTCACATCTAAACGAAGACAGATAGGAACAAGCAGATTCTTTCAGTGAATTTGTCTCACTCTTAGCTTTCAAACGAGCTATGGCACGACAAAATCCGTCCACTGGAAGCCAAAATCGAAGCGAGCTGTCCAGAGGGGGGGGGGACGTCAGCGAAAATTTTTTCTCTCCGATTGACTTGAAACTCACCATACAGATAGAGAATTTCACGCTGATTCCAAATCTGAAATCCGTTTTCCAATCCGATGGTTCGTTTTGAAGCTACAGCCCAAAAACGTCCCAAATTCTAACTCTGTCGTTTTTCGCCAATGTCCCAAAATCTTAAATGGCGTCTCACATCTAAACGAAGACAGATATGAACAAGCCGATTCTTTCAGTGAATTTGTCTCACTCTTAGCTTTCAAACGAGCTATGGCACGACAAAATCCGTCCACTGGAAGCCAAAATCCAAGCGAGCTGTCCAGAGGGGGGGGGACGTCAGCGAAAATTTTTTCTCTCCGATTGACTTGAAACTCACCATGTTGATAGAGAATTTGACGCTGATTCCAAATCTGAAATCCGTTTTTCCATCCGATGCTTCGTTTTGAAGCTACAGCCCAAAACGTCCAAAATTCTAACTCTGTCGTTTTTCGCCAATCTCCCAAAATCTTAAATGGCGTCTCACATCTAAACGAAGACAGATAGGAACAAGCCGATTCTTTCAGTGAATTTGTCTCACTCTTAGCTTTCAAACGAGCTATGGCACGACAAAATCCGTCCACTGGAAGCCAAAATCGAAGCGAGCTGTCCAGAGGGGGGGGGACGTCAGCGAAAATGTTTTCTCTCCGATTGACTTGAAACTCACCATACAGATAGAGAATTTCACGCTGATTCCAAATCTGAAATCCGTTTTCCATCCGATGCTTCGTTTTAAAGCTACAGCCCAAAACGTCCCAAATTTCTAACTCTGTCGTTTTTCGCCAATGTCCAAAATCTTAAATGGCGTCTCACATCTAAACGAAGACAGATATGAACAAGCCGATTCTTTCAGTGAATTTGTCTCACTCTTAGCTTTCAAACGAGCTATGGCACGACAAATCCGTCCACTGGAAGCCAAAATCGAAGCGAGCTGTCCAGAGGGGGGGGACGTCAGCGAAAATTTTTTCTCTCCGATTGACTTGAAACTCACCATACAGATAGAGAATTTCATGCTGATTCCAAATCTGAAATCCGTTTTCCAATCCGATGCTTCGTTTTGAAGCTACAGCCCAAAACGTCCCAAATTCTAACTCTGTCGTTTTTCGCCAATGTCCCAAAATCTTAAATGGCGTCTCACATCTAAACGAAGACAGATAGGAACAAGCCGATTCTTTCAGTGAATTTGTCTCACTCTTAGCTTTCAAACGAGCTATGGCACGACAAAATCCGTCCACTGGAAGCCAAAATCGAAGCGAGCTGTCCAGAGGGGGGGGGACGTCAGCGAAAATTTTTCTCTCCGATTGACTTGAAACTCACCATACAGATAGAGAATTTCACGCTGATTCCAAATCTGAAATCCGTTTTTCCCATCCGATGCTTCGTTTTGAAGCTACAGCCCAAAACGTCCCAAATTCTAACTCTGTCGTTTTTCGCCAATGTCCCAAAATCTTAAATGGCGTCTCACATCTAAACGAAGACAGATAGGAACAAGCCGATTCTTTCAGTGAATTTGTCTCACTCTTAGCTTTCAAACGAGCTATGGCACGACAAAATCCGTCCACTGGAAGCCAAAATCGAAGCGAGCTGTCCAGAGGGGGGGGAGGTCAGCGAAAATTTTTTCTCTCCGATTGACTTGAAACTCACCATACAGATAGAGAATTTCACGCTGATTCCAAATCTGAAATCCGTTTTCCATCCGATGCTTCGTTTTGAAGCTACAGCCCAAAACGTCCCAAATTCTAACTCTGTCGTTTTTCGCCAATCTCCCAAAATCTTAAATGGCGTCTCACATCTAAACGAAGACAGATAGGAACAAGCCGATTCTTTCAGTGAATTTGTCTCACTCTTAGCTTTCAAACGAGCTATCGCACGACAAAATCCGTCCACTGGAAGCCAAAATCGAAGCAAGCTGTCCAGAGGGGGGGGGAGGTCAGCGAAAATTTTTTCTCTCCGATTGACTTGAAACTCACCATACAGATAGAGAATTTCACGCTGATTCCAAATCTGAAATCCGTTTTCCAATCCGATGCTTCGTTTTGAAGCTACAGCCCAAAACGTCCCAAATTCTAACTCTGTCGTTTTTCGCCAATGTCCCAAAATCTTAAATGGCGTCTCACATCTAAACGAAGACAGATAGGAACAAGCCGATTCTTTCAGTGAATTTGTCTCACTCTTAGCTTTCAAACGAGCTATCGCACGACAAAATCCGTCCACTGGAAGCCAAATCGAAGCGAGCTGTCCACAGGGGGGGGACGTCAGCGAAAATTTTTTCTCTCCGATTGACTTGAAACTCACCATACAGATAGAGAATTTCACGCTGATTCCAAATCTGAAATCCGTTTTCCCATCCGATGCTTCGTTTTGAAGCTACAGCCCAAAACGTCCCAAATTCTAACTCTGTCGTTTTTCGCCAATGTCCCAAAATCTTAAATGGCGTCTCACATCTAAACGAAGACAGATAGGAACAAGCCGATTCTTTCAGTGAATTTGTCTCACTCTTAGCTTTCAAACGAGCTATGGCACGACTAAATCCGTCCACTGGAAGCCAAAATCGAAGCGAGCTGTCCAGAGGGGGGGGGGGACGTCAGCGAAAATTTTTTCTCTCCGATTGACTTGAAACTCACCATACAGATAGAGAATTTCACGCTGATTCCAAATCTGAAATCCGTTTTCCAATCCGATGCTTCGTTTTGAAGCTACAGCCCAAAACGTCCCAAATTCTAACTCTGTCGTTTTTCTCCAATGTCCCAAAATCTTAAATGGCGTCTCACATCTAAACGAAGACAGATAGGAACAAGCCGATTCTTTCAGTGAATTTGTCTCACTCTTAGCTTTCAAACGAGCTATCGCACGACAAAATCCGTCCACTGGAAGCCAAAATCGAAGCGAGCTGTCCAGAGGGGGGGGGACGTCAGCGAAAATTTTTTCTCTCCGATTGACTTGAAACTCACCATACAGATAGAGAATTTCACGCTGATTCCAAATCTGAAATCCGTTTTCCCATCCGATGCTTCGTTTTGAAGCTACAGCCCAAAACGTCCCAAATTCTAACTCTGTCGTTTTTCGCCAATGTCCCAAAATCTTAAATGGCGTCTCACATCTAAACGAAGACAGATAGGAACAAGCCGATTCTTTCAGTGAATTTGTCTCACTCTTAGCTTTCAAACGAGCTATGGCACGACAAAATCCGTCCACTGGAAGCCAAAATCGAAGCGAGCTGTCCAGAGGGGGGGGGACGTCAGCGAAAATTTTTTCTCTCCGATTGACTTGAAACTCACCATACAGATAGAGAATTTCACGCTGATTCCAAATCTGAAATCCGTTTTCCCATCCGATGCTTCGTTTTGAAGCTACAGCCCAAAACGTCCCAAATTCTAACTCTGTCGTTTTTCGCCAATGTCCCAAAATCTTAAATGGCGTCTCACATCTAAACGAAGACAGATAGGAACAAGCCGATTCTTTCAGTGAATTTGTCTCACTCTTAGCTTTCAAACGAGCTATGGCACGACAAAATCCGTCCACTGGAAGCCAAAATCGAAGCGAGCTGTCCAGAGGGGGGGGACGTCAGCGAAAATTTTTTCTCTCCGATTGACTTGAAACTCACCATACAGATAGAGAATTTCACGCTGATTCCAAATCTGAAATCCGTTTTCCCATCCGATGCTTCGTTTTGAAGCTACAGCCCAAAACGTCCCAAATTCTAACTCTGTCGTTTTTCGCCAATGTCCCAAAATCTTAAATGGCGTCTCACATCTAAACGAAGACAGATAGGAACAAGCCGATTCTTTCAGTGAATTTGTCTCACTCTTAGCTTTCAAACGAGCTATGGCACGACAAAATCCGTCCACTGGAAGCCAAAATCGAAGCGAGCTGTCCAGAGGGGGGGGGACGTCAGCGAAAATTTTTTCTCTCCGATTGACTTGAAACTCACCATACAGATAGAGAATTTCACGCTGATTCCAAATCTGAAATCCGTTTTCCAATCCGATGCTTCGTTTTGAAGCTACAGCCCAAAACGTCCCAAATTCTAACTCTGTCGTTTTTCGCCAATGTCCCAAAATCTTAAATGGCGTTTCACACCTAAACGAAGACAGATAGGAACAAGCCGATTCTTTCAGTGAATTTGTCTCACTCTTAGCTTTCAAACGAGCTATGGCACGACAAAATCCGTCCACTAGAAACCAAGATCGAAGCGAGCTGTCCAGATAGGGGGGACGTCAGCGAAAATTTTTTCTCTCCGATTGACTTGAAACTCACCATACAGATAGAGAATTTCACGCTGATTCCAAATCTGAAATCCGTTTTCCCATCCGATGCTTCGTTTTGAAGCTACAGCCCAAAACGTCCCAAATTCTAACTCTGTCGTTTTTCGCCAATGTCCCAAAAACTTAAATGGCGTCTCACATCTAAACGAAGACAGATAGGAACAAGCCGATTCTTTCAGTGAATTTGTCTCACTCTTAGCTTTCAAACGAGCTATGGCACGACAAAATCCGTCCACTGGAAGCCAAAATCGAAGCGAGCTGTCCAGAGGGGGGGGGACGTCAGCGAAATTTTTTCTCTCCGATTGACTTGAAACTCACCATACAGATAGAGAATTTCACGCTGATTCCAAATCTGAAATCCGTTTTCCCATCCGATGCTTCGTTTTAAAGCTACAGACCAAAACGTCCCAAATTCTAACTCTGTCGTTTTTCGCCAATGTCCCAAAATCTTAAATGGCGTCTCACTTCTAAACGAAGACAGATAGGAACAAGCCGTTTGTCTCAGTGAATTTGTCTCACTCTTAGCTTTCAAACGAGCTATGGCACGACAAAATCCGTCCACTGGAAGCCAAAATCCAAGCGAGCTGTCCAGAGGGGGGGGGACGTCAGCGAAAATTTTTTCTCTCCGATTGACTTGAAACTCACCATACAGATAGAGAATTTCACGCTGATTCCAAATCTGAAATCCGTTTTCCCATCCGATGCTTCGTTTTGAAGCTACAGCCCAAAACGTCCCAAATTCTAACTCTGTCGTTTTTCGCCAATGTCCCAAAATCTTAAATGGCGTCTCACATCTAAACGAAGACAGATAGGAACAAGCCGATTCTTTCAGTGAATTTGTCTCACTCTTAGCTTTCAAACGAGCTATGGCACGACAAAATCCGTCCACTGGAAGCCAAAATCGAAGCGAGCTGTCCAGAGGGGGGGGGACGTCAGCGAAAATTTTTCTCTCCGATTGACTTGAAACTCACCATACAGATAGAGAATTTCACGCTGATTCCAAATCTGAAATCCGTTTTCCCATCCGATGCTTCGTTTTGAAGCTACAGCCCAAAACGTCCCAAATTCTAACTCTGTCGTTTTTCGCCAATGTCCCAAAATCTTAAATGGCGTCTCACATCTAAACGAAGACAGATAGGAACAAGCCGATTCTTTCAGTGAATTTGTCTCACTCTTAGCTTTCAAACGAGCTATGGCACGACAAAATCCGTCCACTGGAAGCCAAAATCGAAGCGAGCTGTCCAGAGGGGGGGGACGTCAGCGAAAATTTTTTCTCTCCGATTGACTTGAAACTCACCATACAGATAGAGAATTTCACGCTGATTCCAAATCTGAAATCCGTTTTCCAATCCGATGCTTCGTTTTGAAGCTACAGCCCAAAACGTCCCAAATTCTAACTCTGTAGTTTTTCGCCAATGTCCCAAAATCTTAAATGGCGTCTCACATCTAAACGAAGACAGATAGGAACAAGCCGATTCTTTCACTGAATTTGTCTCACTCTTAGCTTTCAAACGAGCTATGGCACGACAAAATCCGTCCACTGGAAGCCAAAAGCGAAGCGAGCTGTTCAGAGGGGGGGGACGTCAGCGAAATTTTTTCTCTCCGATTGACTTGAAACTCACCATACAGATAGAGAATTTCACGCTGATTCCAAATCTGAAATCCGTTTTCCAATCCGATGCTTCGTTTTGAAGCTACAGCCCAAAACGTCCCAAATTCTAACTCTGTCGTTTTTCGCCAATGTCCCAAAATCTTAAATGGCGTCTCACATCTAAACGAAGACAGATAGGAACAAGCCGATTCTTTCAGTGAATTTGTCTCACTCTTAGCTTTCAAACGAGCTATCGCACGACAAAATCCGTCCACTGGAAGCCAAAATCGAAGCGAGCTGTCCAGAGGGGGGGGGACGTCAGCAAAATTTTTTCTCTCCGATTGACTTGAAACTCACCATACAGATAGAGAATTTCACGCTGATTCCAAATCTGAAATCCGTTTTCCCATCCGATGCTTCGTTTTGAAGCTACAGCCCAAAACGTCCCGAATTCTAACTCTGTCGTTTTTCGCCAATGTCCCAAAATCTTAAATGGCGTCTCACATCTAAACGAAGACAGATAGGAACAAGCCGATTCTTTCAGTGAATTTGTCTCACTCTTAGCTTTCAAACGAGTTATGACACGACAAAATCCGTCCACTGGAAGCCAAAATCGAAGCGAGCTGTCCAGAGGGGGGGGGTCAGCGAAAATTTTTTCTCTCCGATTGACTTGAAACTCACCATACAGATAGAGAATTTCACGCTGATTCCAAATCTGAAATCCGTTTTCCAATCCGATGCTTCGTTTTGAAGCTACAGCCCAAAACGTCCCAAATTCTAACTCTGTCGTTTTTCGCCAATGTCCCAAAATCTTAAATGGCGTCTCACATCTAAACGAGGACAGATAGGAACAAGCCGATTCTTTCAGTGAATTTGTCTCACTCTTAGCTTTCAAACGAGCTATAGCACGTCTAAATCCGTCCACTGGAAGCCAAAATCGAAGCGAGCTGTCCAGAGGGGGGGGGGACGTCAGCGAAAATTTTTTCTCTCCGATTGACTTGAAACTCACCATACAGATAGAGAATTTCACGCTGATTCCAAATCTGAAATCCGTTTTCCAATCCGATGCTTCGTTTTGAAGCTACAGCCCAAAACGTCCCAAATTCTAACTCTGTCGTTTTTCGCCAATGTCCCAAAATCTTAAATGGCGTCTCACATCTAAACGAAGACAGATAGGAACAAGCCGATTCTTTCAGTGAATTTGTCTCACTCTTAGCTTTCAAACGAGCTATGGCACGACAAAATCCGTCCACTGGAAGCCAAAATCGAAGCGAGCTGTCCAGAGGGGGGGGGACGTCAGCGAAAATTTTTTCTCTCCGATTGACTTGAAACTCACCATACAGATAGAGAATTTCACGCTGATTCCAAATCTGAAATCCGTTTTCCCATCCGATGCTTCGTTTTGAAGCTACAGCCCAAAACGTCCCAAATTCTAACTCTGTCGTTTTTCGCCAATGTCCCAAAATCTTAAATGGCGTCTCACATCTAAACGAAGACAGATAGGAACAAGCCGATTCTTTCAGTGAATTTGTCTCACTCTTAGCTTTCAAACGAGCTATGGCACGACAAAATCCGTCCACTCGAAGCCAAAATCGAAGCGAGCTGTCCAGAGGGGGGGGACGTCAGCGAAAATTTTTTCTCTCCGATTGACTTGAAACTCACCATACAGATAGAGAATTTCACGCTGATTCCAAATCTGAAATCCGTTTTCCAATCCGATGCTTCGTTTTGAAGCTACAGCCCAAAACGTCCCAAATTCTAACTCTGTCGTTTTTCGCCAATGTCCCAAAATCTTAAATGGCGTCTCACATCTAAACGAAGACAGATAGGAACAAGCCGATTCTTTCAGTGAATTTGTCTCACTCTTAGCTTTCAAACGAGCTATGGCACGACAAAATCCGTCCACTGGAAGCCAAAATCGAAGCGAGCTGTCCAGAGGGGGGGGGGACGTCAGCGAAAATTTTTTCTCTCCGATTGACTTGAAACTCACCATACAGATAGAGAATTTCACGCTGATTCCAAATCTTAAATCCGTTTTCCAATCCGATGCTTCGTTTTGAAGCTACAGCCCAAAACGTCCCAAATTCTAACTCTGTCGTTTTTCGCCAATGTCCCAAAATCTTAAATGGCGTCTCACATCTAAACGAAGACAGATAGGAACAAGCCGATTCTTTCAGTGAATTTGTCTCACTCTTAGCTTTCAAACGAGCTATCGCACGACAAAATCCGTCCACTGGAAGCCAAAATCGAAGCGAGCTGTCCAGAGGGGGGGGGGACGTCAGCAAAATTTTTTCTCTCCGATTGACTTGAAACTCACCATACAGATAGAGAATTTCACGCTGATTCCAAATCTGAAATCCGTTTTCCCATCCGATGCTTCGTTTTGAAGCTACAGCCCAAAACGTCCCAAATTCTAACTCTGTCGTTTTTCGCCAATGTCCCAAAATCTTAAATGGCGTCTCACATCTAAACGAAGACAGATAGGAACAAGCCGATTCTTTCAGTGAATTTGTCTCACTCTTAGCTTTCAAACGAGCTATGGCACGACAAAATCCGTCCACTGGAAGCCAAAATCGAAGCGAGCTGTCCAGAGGGGGGGGGACGTCAGCGAAAATTTTTCTCTCCGATTGACTTGAAACTCACCATACAGATAGAGAATTTCACGCTGATTCCAAATCTGAAATCCGTTTTCCCATCCGATGCTTCGTTTTGAAGCTACAGCCCAAAACGTCCCAAATTCTAACTCTGTCGTTTTTCGCCAATGTCCCAAAATCTTAAATGGCGTCTCACATCTAAACGAAGACAGATAGGAACAAGCCGATTCTTTCAGTGAATTTGTCTCACTCTTAGCTTTCAAACGAGCTATGGCACGACAAAATCCGTCCACTGGAAGCCAAAATCGAAGCGAGCTGTCCAGAGGGGGGGGGACGTCAGCGAAAATTTTTCTCTCCGATTGACTTGAAACTCACCATACAGATAGAGAATTTCACGCTGATTCCAAATCTGAAATCCGTTTTCCAATCCGATGCTTCGTTTTGAAGCTACAGCCCAAAACGTCCCAAATTCTAACTCTGTCGTTTTTCGCCAATGTCCCAAAATCTTAAATGGCGTCTCACATCTAAACGAAGACAGATATGAACAAGCCGTTTGTTTCACTGAACTTGTCTCACTCTTACCTTTCAAACGAGCTATGGCACGACAAAATCCGTTCACTAGAAGCCAAAATCGAAGCGAGCTGTCCAGAAGGGGGGGGACGTCAGCGAAATTTTTCTCTCCGATTGCGTTCAAACTCACCATCCAGATAGAGAATTTCACGCTGATTCCAAATCTGAAATCCGTTTTCCAATCCGATGCTTCGTTTTGAAGCTACAGCCCAAAACGTCCCAAATTCTAACTCTGTCGTTTTTCGCCAATGTCCCAAAATCTTAAATGGCGTCTCACATCTAAACGAAGACAGATAGGAACAAGCCGATTCTTTCAGTGAATTTGTCTCACTCTTAGCTTTCAAACGAGCTATGGCACGACAAAATCCGTCCACTGGAAGCCAAAATCGAAGCGAGCTGTCCAGAGGGGGGGGACGTCAGCGAAAATTTTTTCTCTCCGATTGACTTGAAACTCACCATACAGATAGAGAATTTCACGCTGATTCCAAATCTGAAATCCGTTTTCCCATCCGATGCTTCGTTTTGAAGCTACAGCCCAAAACGTCCCAAATTCTAACTCTGTCGTTTTTCGCCAATGTCCCAAAATCTTAAATGGCGTCTCACATCTAAACGAAGACAGATAGGAACAAGCCGATTCTTTCAGTGAATTTGTCTCACTCTTAGCTTTCAAACGAGCTATGGCACGACAAAATCCGTCCACTGGAAGCCAAAGTCGAAGCGAGCTGTCCAGAGGGGGGGGACGTCAGCGAAATTTTTTCTCTCCGATTGACTTGAAACTCACCATACAGATAGAGAATTTCACGCTGATTCCAAATCTGAAATCCGTTTTCCAATCCGATGCTTCGTTTTGAAACTACAGCCCAAAACGTCCCAAATTCTAACTCTGTCGTTTTTCGCCAATGTCCCAAAATCTTAAATGGCGTCTCACATCTAAACGAAGACAGATAGGAACAAGCCGATTCTTTCAGTGAATTTGTCTCACTCTTAGCTTTCAAACGAGCTATGGCACGACAAAATCCGTCCACTGGAAGCCAAAATCGAAGCGAGCTGTCCAGAGGGGGGGGGACGTCAGCGAAAATTTTTCTCTCCGATTGACTTGAAACTCACCATACAGATAGAGAATTTCACGCTGATTCCAAATCTGAAATCCGTTTTCCCATCCGATGCTTCGTTTTGAAGCTACAGCCCAAAACGTCCCAAATTCTAACTCTGTCGTTTTTCGCCAATGTCCCAAAATCTTAAATGGCGTCTCACATCTAAACGAAGACAGATAGGAACAAGCCGATTCTTTCAGTGAATTTGTCTCACTCTTAGCTTTCAAACGAGCTATGGCACGACAAAATCCGTCCACTGGAAGCCAAAATCGAAGCGAGCTGTCCAGAGGGGGGGGGGACGTCAGCGAAAATTTTTTCTCTCCGATTGACTTGAAACTCACCATACAGATAGAGAATTTCACGCTGATTCCAAATCTGAAATCCGTTTTCCCATCCGATGCTTCGTTTTGAAGCTACAGCCCAAAACGTCCCAAATTCTAACTCTGTCGTTTTTCGCCAATGTCCCAAAATCTTAAATGGCGTCTCACATTTAAACGAAGACAGATAGGAACAAGCCGATTCTTTCAGTGAATTTGTCTCACTCTTAGCTTTCAAACGAGCTATGGCACGACAAAATCCGTCCACTGGAAGCCAAAATCGAAGCGAGCTGTCCAGAGGGGGGGGGGACGTCAGCGAAAATTTTTTCTCGCCGATTGACTTGAAACTCACCATACAGATAGAGAATTTCACGCTGATCCAAATCTGAAATCCGTTTTCCAATCCGATGCTTCGTTTGGGCGCTACACACCAAAACGTCCCAAATTCTAACTCTGTCGTTTTTTCGCCAATGTCCCAAAATCTTAAATGGCGTCTCACATCTAAACGAAGACAGATAGGAACAAGCCGATTCTTTCAGTGAATTTGTCTCACTCTTAGCTTTCAAACGAGCTATGGCACGACAAAATCCGTCCACTGGAAGCCAAAATCGGAGCGAGCTGTCCAGAGGGGGGGACGTCAGCGAAACTTTTTCTCGCCGATTGACTTGAAACTCACCATACAGATAGAGAATTTCACGCTGAATCCGAATCTGGCGAACGTGTCGTGAACGTGAACCAACCTGGCCGGCACACCACGACAGACCACAACCTCTGTCGTTCCAGAGGGGGGGAGGGGAGGGGGAGGGGGCGCGCCGGTCGAGTGTTCGCCGTTTTCTTACTACTAACTTGGTGATCCATCGACTTGGTTATTTATGGATGATAATGCTACGTGTCACAGGAGTAGTAGAGTTAACTTATGCAAGTCTCAATTAGGGCTTAGGACATTATCTTGGCCAGCTCGTTCTCCTGATCTGAATCCCATAGAAAATGTATGGAGTATTCTAAAACGTAACGTTCGTCGTTCACTGCTACCTACAGATGGCGTATCACAACTTACGTCACTGTTAAAAAGAGAGTGGAGAAAGTTAGATCAGTCAAAAATCAACGATATCATCGAATCAATGCCTAGACGAATTGGCAATGTCATTGACAATAAGGGTAGGGCCACAAAATATTAGCTTCTTAAGAACCGTTACTGTATCATAGCTTATCAGATTATATAAGGACATTTAAATATATTAGGGACATGAAATAACATGAAAAATACTTTCTGTATTATACTTATGTTTTATTTAGTCAAATTTTAGGATGATCCACTTTTTATGAAACGGACTGTAGGTTTCCGAATCAGCGAGAATCCAGAATTTCAGTCCATACTTAACCGGTTTGCTTGGCATGTACTGGATGTATTGGCACCGGCCTTTGAAAGGATATAACTCTTCATCTACAGTAACGCATTCTCCATGGTTGTAACACTTTTGGCTGTTGGTGGCTACGCCATCAATGAGCAAGCGAACTGCTGCAAGTCGATCATTTCGCAATCTTGTCATTCTTGTGGCCCTGTTGTCGAATCTCATCATTCTTCGAATTTCTTCAAACCGATTTATGGACATAGTTTCTCTAAATATGGCACGACCTGTCTCTTTATTCCATAACTGGCGCAACTCTTCATTCTTGCTTTTGAAAACACCACGTAGAATCCATAGACCTATGTACGCTTCCATTTCCGCCGATGAAATCGCCTTCCAGTCATTTCCCTTCACCCTTCGGCCCTCACGGTTTGTTTCAATAACCATGGTGGATTTCATATCCTGATCGAAAATAACTTTGAAAGCAGATATATGGTCATGAATTCTCTGGGATGGGGAAGCAGTAATTCCGGGTCGTATTTGCATAACATTTCCTGAATGCATTCTTCGAGTGGATGTAGGGTGTCCATCAGTCCAAATTTCTCTAGATGGCGATACGAAATTCCTAGTTTCAGCCGCATGCAATTCACTGGCTTCTTCTTCGTCTTCACTTTCACTTTCTCCTTTTTCAGCCTCATCGTTAGCGATAGGGAAGACCATGATTTCTTCCTCGATGTCTGACACATTCTCCATTTCTCCTTCATCTTCGCTGCTTTCACTACTAGATTGAATCAAAACGGCAGCACGTTCAGCGGTCAACCGTCTCTTCATTACGACAACTACGAAGGAAAGTGTAGTAAGCTGTGATTCTACACACTTTCAGAGGCGTCGGTATGACGTAGTAGCATCTATCCATGGACAAATAGAAAGGGTCACTGAATCACTCGTCACTGAATCACTCAGAGTGTTAAATCTGCCATTTGTAGGTCATACAAATGCATTATATGAACGGGAGAAATGCAAGTATTGTAGATAAATGGCTCTATCTTTTGAGTCACTGGCCCGATTGATTTCATATTTGAAATACTGATGATGCAGGGCGAGAGCATCACTTCTTTTATTCATGCAATCCTAAGATACTGAAAACTAAAAAAGTTAGTCAGCGCTCGAAAATTAGTAACTTGATAAAAATCAAGGTATTTTCTTAATTTCTATCGAGTTACTCATTTTTGCGCGCTGACTAACTTTTTTAGTTTTGAGAATGTTAGGGTTGCATGAATAGAAGAAATGATGCTCTCGCCCTGAATAATAAGTACTTCAAATATGAAATCAATCGGGCCAGTGGCTCAAAAGATAGAGTCATTTATGTACAATACTTGCATTTTCTCCCGTTCATATAATGCATTTGCATGGCCTACAGACACGAGTCATTCTCTCTCTAGTTGTCCATGGATATACAAGGTGTTTCAAAAGTAGGCTAACAGTAGAAATTGGCCTTGAAAAGCTATGTCTTAATGCTATAGATTAATAATCTATGTCATAATAATCTTTTTCACGATGCCACAGATAGCTAATATGCCTTGTATTCGTAAGGGGCAAAAATTCAATACTCTTTGACATCGCGTAAATCATATTAAAATATCTCATGATCTCCAGTGTTTTCATGCCTACATATTTCACTACAACCCAATTTGAATCTATACCGATCATGAGAAGTCGAATAACTATCCAACATCTATCAAAAAAAAATTATTAGGAAACCATGTAAACAAGATAGTAGTTGTTTCAGTGTTACTGCGGAGAAGGAAGAACAGCTGACATTCGAATGTCCTCCGCGCCCCTCAGCCTGGTGCACGAAGACGCTGTCGTCAACACAAGACAGGGAGGCGAAGAAGGAAGAACAGCTGACATCCAAATGTCCTTCACCTTTGTTAATTCCAGCCTCCTCTTAGACCATCGTCAGAAGCTTCTGACGATGGCCTAGAGGAGGCTGAATTAATAAAGGTATTAACATTAAAACAACTACCATTTTGTTTGCTTGGTTTCCTAACAAAAAAATGAACAAATGAATAACCAAGGCCTATTCAACATATCAAAAATTAATCAACTTAAAGTTGCAAAAATTCACGAACGCAAATGCTCAAAATGTCCACCATGGACATCGGCACATTCTTGTAGTCTTTCGGCCACACTGTGGCACACAGTTCTGCATAAGTTCCTGTCATCACTGATCTATTGACAGGCATCTGTGATGTAGGAGCGGAGTTGAGAAAGTGTGTGAGGTTTTCGTCCGTACACTTTCTCCTTTACAACGCCCAAAAGAAAAAGTCCATCGGAGTTAGATCGGGAGAGCGAGGAGGCCAAAGGATGCTACCACATCTCCCGATCCACTTTCCTGGAAAAGTGTCATTCAGATAGCTTCTGACACTCACTGCAAAATGCGCTGGTGCACCATCCTGCTGAAAGTACAGCTCATTGAAGTTGTTCAATGACTGCATCTCAGGAATCGCAAAGGATTGGAGCATTTGAAGGTACACCTCAGCCGTCACAGTTCTTTCAAAAAATACTGGCCCAATCACACCGTTGCTTGACATACCGGCCCAGACGGTTAAGCCAGGCTGGTTCAGCTCATTTGTTGATACCATGTGCGGATTTTCAGGGAACCAGTAGACACAGTTATGTCTATTTACGTGCCCTGATAGTTTGAAACTGGCTTCGTCAGACCAAACTATCTTGTCAAGCAAATCTGGGTTCTCTCGAATTTCCGACAACATGAGCACAGCAAACTGCAAGCGTCGTTCAGCATCATCCGGTAGAAGGTGCTGCAACAGTCTGGGTCGGTATGGTTTCAACTCAACTTTCCTCATCAGTCTCCAAGTAGAGCTTAGAGAAATGTCCAACTCCAATGAGGCTCTTCTTGTTGACTTCTTCGGACTTTGAACAAATGTTTGGGCCACTAGCTCCTCGTTTGATGTTATTGAAACTGATCGAGGGCGTCCTGACTTCGGTGCATTCTCTACCGAACCGGTCTTTTCAAATTTATCTCGAATGCGATAAATAGCAAATCTTGATGGAGGATTGCTGTGAAAGGCATCTCTCCATTCCATTCGCACCTTTTCAGCATTCTTGTTTTTCCAAAAGGATTTCAAATCCATTTTCTCTGATCATCTTTTAGATGACCTGACATGACAGAAGCAGCAAATTCAAAAAAGCTTCAAGCTTATTTAATTCACTTCAAGTCAAACTAACAGTGTTTGATTCAAATCAAATTAATTGAACATATCCATGTACGTAATGTCAGATTGGTGCTATATCTTGTCCATGATAGATTTCAAAATTCCTTTGCCAATGGAATGCTACTGCATAGACTTCTAAATGATAGTAGCAATTACTTCGAAGTCTATGGCTCATGTTGGACTGATCATGGATATCCATCGACTGATTCAGGTGTAAATCGCCAATAGAACGGTCAACATAGATTTCCTAGGGCAAAATCAACTGTTAGCCTACTTTTGAAACACCTTGTATATCTCTATCTATCAGGCAGTCAGCACATTGCTTGTTTGTTATCGAGGCACAGCAGGAAGTTGTAGCAATCGATGACACACGCTCACACAGTGCATACACGCACGCATTCAGCAAGATGTTGCTGCAAAGACAGTTTATTTTGAGAAGAAGAATGCTTATAATAACGGTCATGTAGGTTTGGGTCTCAGGGACCCATTCATGCAGTAACGGAGACATGCCTGAAAAACAGCTGTCGGTTTAGACACATTAGTTAACTCATACACGTTTGGATGGGTATAGCTAAATGAGACAAAGTCATGAAATTAAAAGGCATTCGGTTAAATACTTTCAGTGCAGCACACGTTTATATCTTGTGTTGGATCTCACAGACCCACTCATGCAGTCTAGGGTTAACTCTTCTGAAACATATCTATAGCATGCATTATAACAGTTAATGGATGATTTATTTCGGTCATATAGAACTTATTAACCGAAGGCCTAGCGGCCTTCGGTTAATAAGTTCTATAATGACCTCAAAATCATCCATTATCTATTACATAGAATTAAATTAGTCATAATGGTCATGATATCGGTGAAAAATTCGGACCTTCGGACTCGGGCATAGATATGTTGACCTCGAAGAAAACAATAAAGATGGATATTTTGCACTACACTGTAAATCGCTGGATACGAAAATTACATACAAAAATATACCAAAATTACATACAATTTGAAACTAACATCTGATACGAGATTCTCGTATGTTTACAGAGATCTGGTATGTTTTTCATACCACATCTCACTTACTATGTAGCGATACGAACTATTCATCTGTGATTGGCTGTTTTACACTGAAATACGAATTGTTGGTATGTTTTATATACGAGACCCGATGGAAATTCATCCTTATTCGTATGCCTCTGGTATCCATTTGGTATGTGCAGCTTTAAGTCACATAAAAAAATGTATGTATTGCATACTACTGTCAAATAACTTTTTCGGTAATACAAGCCGTGAATATGTTTTGTTTGATAGAGTGATATTTGAGTACATTAGATTTATTGTGAATTTTATGCTCCACGACTATGCGGCCGATGCTACTTGTCTGACAACATTAACAGGACTTTTATTTAACTCTATTTTATGACCCAAGTCGATAAACATCATTTCATTTAAACGATATCTTTAGTGAAATCATGTTGACTTATATATCTCAATAACTATTAAATAGTCCTGATTGTAAATATTATTGCTGAAAGTCTGCTTCAAATTATAATTGAAAATATGCTGATTTCCACTTTGACAATGCAGCTACTCAATCAGTCTGATTTTAGATAAATGAAACTTGATGTAATTGATCTTTACTAATTGTTGATATGAACATGATCAAGAATATGATTACATAAGCAGGACGCTCACAAAATCTGCTCATTCAAAAGCAGTATTCATTAGTCTTATCGCATTTCATTATTTAAAAATTGCACACTGTAGAGAGGAATAGAAAACAAGAGATCACACTTCTCGAATCAAGAAAAGCACGTTGTAGAGCATTTGACTTAAAACGTGACTTCAAAACAACTATAATAATTGGGATGAATTATAATCTTTTGAAGCATAGCAGCTGCAACTAAAGTACAACATATCAGTTTACAACATTATGACAACATAATTAATCCTTAGACGGCCAAGGGGTGGTGAAAATCACCACCCCTTCGGAGTTTTCGTCTGCATTCGTAATCAACAACTCGATAGGAACTAAAACTTGGTGAATTTTACTTTATGGGTATTGTTACGGGTTATTGTTTTCTTAATATTCCCAAAACATATGTTCGAAAAATGTAAATGAAAAATGTGGATAAATTATATTGTGAAAATAAATAAATGGTGCAAACAGTCCTTACAAGGACAGATGGTACGTTTACAGTTATAAGACAGTCACAGCACCAACAGAGTCTCCAGATTCTTCCAGGACCACAAGCCGTGGTGATCACGTCCACAGCAGTTCGATGATAGTTCGCACATAGAAGATAGGCTGCAACACCGTCAACGGCTCTCGCCGACAACTTCGCTTGGAGAGACCAGAATGCGCTAGCGGGCGTTGTTCATGCCGCGTTAAATACGTCTGTGAAGATTCGCTCATGGTCAGCTACTAATTGTTTGGTCATCCATTGTCTGATGACATGACATGTCTGTCATGTACCGTAGATAGCTGACAAGCTGCGGTCAATTCTTCAACTTGACCAGTCCGCTATGACCAGTGACTAGTAATGAGTGACCAGTGATTTCTGTTTTTCAACTTGACCAGTAGTCAAAATGACAAGTTAATTTTGATTAGTAGCTTTTGACCAGTGAACAGTGCTATGATCAGTGATTGAATCTTTCAACTTGACTATGATTTGTTCATTTCCAGTCATAATCACTCGATTCTTGACGGAAGAAAATCGACCCATCATTCAGTAGAATCATTAAGATGATCGAAGCACGAAAGCGGAACCGGAGGGTTTATAGAGAAAAAATTAATTTTGATCTCAGTGGCAAAGGGTTTACTGAAAGATTTCGACTGTCACCGGCTCAAGTTGAGGAAATACTAAAAGATCTTGGACCACACCTACAAGCAAAAAATAATTCGGTATTGAACATCACACCACACGAGAAAGTTCTGCTGACTCTGAGATACTATGCATCAGGAGATTTCTGCTATTCGGTAAGTGACTCGCATGGTATTTCAAAAGCTGTCGTCCATGGGTCCATCAATCAAGTAACCGAACTTTTGAATTCACTATATTTTACTGAGGTGGTTTCTTGGCCGGAGGATCGTAACAGTATCGCAACTGACTTTTTTCAGAAATTCGGATTTCCATGTGTTTGCGGGGCGATCGATGGAACTCATGTTGACATATTGACACCAAGTGTTGATGAGTGGCAATTTGTTAATCGAAAAGGTGACCACACTATTAATGTCATGGCAGTTGCTGGACCAGACTATAGATTTTATGCTGTCAACAGTAATTGGCCAGGATCTGTCCACGACTCTCGCGTTTTAAAGGAGAGTATCATGTTTGATCGCTTCAGCTCTGGTTGGCGTCCTTTTCCAGAAGCTGTCCTACTTGGTGATGCCGCATACCCTTTATTGGAATGGTTGATGACGGCATTTACAGATGCAACTCTTACTACTGAAATGGTGCAATTTAATTATGCAATACGTATGACACGCTTTATTGTGGAAAATGCCTTTGGAATCTTGAAAAACAGATTTCAATGTTTGAAATATATTCGAGTTCGGAAGCCAGAAAAAGCGAGCAAAATCATAAATGCATGCGTAATTTTGCATAATTTAATCGTCAATTTGAATAATCCGACAATCCATGAAATCTTGGAAGAATCCCTATCAAATGCTATCGAAGAAACCGCATCAGACGACGGTAGTGATCCACCAGCAGCTGACAGTAATGCAGAAACGAATCAAAATTCAAACCATCTTCCGTTACCCTCGAACCTAAACCGTATCTCAAGAGAACTACGCCTTGGGATCCAAAGAAGAAACCGTATTCTTATGACTTTCCGTGAATCGTGAAGGTGATTAGTTTTAACGATATGACTATCATTATTGTTTGTAACTATATTGTGTGTGAATATAGCCTATTGGATTAAATTCTCTTAACTGATTTTGGAGGATTTCGGTAAATAATTAATGACTTAACAATACTTATCAATATACTCTTTAGTTCTTTAAATATTAAAGTATAATACGAAAATGAATAATTGGTAAGTAATACAATACTTACCAATGTAATTATAGTAAATAATACGAAATCTCTATTTCCATTATTTATGGGATATACATCAGGGTTGGGCGCGAATCCGAAATTCAGGGATGCACAAGGGGCTACATGTATGCATGCTGATACAGTGACTACGACAAATTTGCTTTATTTGGTATGGGTACAATGCGTCATGATAAAACCATCTCTCAACCACTGAAAACAATTTCTGAGAAACACATCTTTATTCTAGTTCTTTTTCCAGTTTCCTAATTTTCAATCGCAAGTATTTGTTCGTCAATTTCTGACCTTCGATTTGAAGGTCTCTTAACTCTAAATCTCGGGAGATCAATTCCTCACTCGGTCGTTTCTTTCCTTCCTTTTTACTCATAAGTATATCTGATGATAGACCCAAAGTCAGGCTTTCATCAGAAGCTGACCCTTGAGCAGCTTCGACAGACGTTGTCGGATCTTCTAGCGGGTTTGAAGCAGCTGCAAATCGCAGTACTATATCTGAAACCAACAAACATATATGTCTTATTGCATATTCATTAAAATGATAGTTAATAAATAATAATAAATTAATTGATAATGAGTAATAGTTAGTAACAGTATGACTACTAGTTCATTAATATTTCAAAATCATTCATCAAAAATCATAATTCAATTCAATAGTGAATAGGTATATACCTGTTTTTTCACGCGGGTTTTCTTCAATTGGTGCTCTTTCAATGAGTTGTGGATCCGTTTCTGGAACCCCGAGTCCAACAACAGCTGGAGATTCTTTTCCCAATATGTCGAGAACTAAATTGTCAATCTCAGTTAATACCACTCGTCCCTCTCCGGATGTATCTCTCTTCTTCTTCTTTTCCTGCAAGTAAGAAACATAAAATGTGAAACGGATATTGTAGACATAGACATGTATAGGAGAATTCTCAACTTACCAATGTCCTTTTTCGAATATTTCCAAATGTTGTATCTCTCAAATAGTCACCATTTTTTCCTACTGGATAGCCCAAAGCAGCTAAGTCCCCATGGATGTCATTCCAGGCTTTTTTTCTCGATTCTTTTGTACGACCATTTGATTCGTCAAACTTTCCAAATAGTATATCTTTATTCTCCAAAATTTTCCTTAGTAACATTAACTTTCCATTAAATTCGAACTTATGACCCATTCTTTCTTGAAAAAGCAAAACCACAGCTTACAAAACACGTCGAACTAATGTATCAGTAATTCATTTACGGACTTCCAAATGTACATGTATCTTCGAATCCACGTTGTCTGCGCCATAATTTGATGCTCTTCATTTGTGACTTTTCTCATTTAAAAGCTTAATATCATATTTATTTAATGCCATAATAACAAGTAATTCCTTATTTCATAAAATATAAATGCTACATTTGTATACTATCAAAATTAAAATGTATGACGGTAAGTATTTGAGCCGAAATTCCTTTTTATTTTCTCTTTGATGCATTTTACGATGAGTGACCAATCAGAATAGCTGATTTCGTGACGGTCAACAAATCCACCAACTTGTCATATTTTGACTAGTCTTCGCTAGTCAAGTCGAAAGACAGAAATCATGGTCACTGGTCAAGCTACTTGTCACAATTCACTCATTACTGGTCATTATGACTAGAAGTTGAAGAATTGGCCCCTGGACTTTTGCATGGCATTGGAACTTGAAATGCATGCCGCGGAAAAGTTATTGCTCTAACAATGGAATGGAGATTGCTCTCACAAAACAATAAAATTCATAATAAATGCATAATAAATGCATAATAAAGCAAGAAGACAAACTGCCTAGCACACAACAGTATTGTCATTAAACCCTGAGAGTTTCGCATTCCAGCGGCGCCTGCATCGATCGCTACGCATCTCGAGTGAATGAAGATGACTCACTGATTGGCTGACGAGTGACATGACTGTTTTTCAATCAGCTTGCGTGTAATGTGCGTGTTGACAAGGGAGTGGATGTGAATTCATTTCTACTTCGCATGCGATGGCATCTTCATCACGACCAAGAAGAGCTGCTGCCCATGTAGCTGTAGACAGACTGTTTGATATCAATGAATCGGATGGCGATAGTTCAAGTGGAGACAATGAGAGTTGTGTGGTGCACATCAATGACGTGAGAGCAGAGCAAGATCCTAATAATTATATCTCATCAACAGACGAAGAAGACGTAATTCCAAGAAGCTATATGCGTCCGCAACCGTAAGAAGAACCAGCTCAACAGGATAACATGTGGACAGACAAAGATGGAAATAAATGGTTGGAAAATGCTCGTACGGAAAGAAAACGATGTGCTGAGAACGTATACCGAGATAACGAGGGGCCTACAAATGAAGCGAAGAAAGACACAATCTCAGAAACGTGGGAACTATTCTGCCCGCCAGATATGTTAGAGGAAATGGGTGAATTTAGCCACAACTCCTAATTTTTGGGTCAAAATTGTCTTTCAGATTTTTTAACTCAATTTTTACAAATAAAACGCATATCTGAATCGAAATTTGCTGTAGATTGCAGAAAAAGCAATGAAAACCACACCACTTTACGAGTTTTGATTATAGACGTGATTTTTAAGAAATAAGGCGTCGGTTAAGAGACATCAGGCGTCGGTTAAGGGACATCAGGCGCCGGTTAATGGACATTAGGCGTCGGTTAAGGGACAACATGATTCGATTAAGCGACATCAAGCGCTATTTAAGGGACTACAGACTGTGCCAGCTGGGGGAATTAAAAGGCAATTGAAATACTCAAAGTTTTCATGAAAGTATTTCTTCAGAAATATGCAACCAATCACAAAAGTCTGCCTCTAGCCAGTGTCACTACAGATATTGCCAATGTTTTGAATTAAAGCATTTGCATCCAATAGGTCTACTGCAGTTGCAAGCCCAATCCCGGAAAATGATTTTTTCCTTTTGAAAAACCACGTGATGGCATTTGGCGATACCAATCATAGGCCGTAGTCGGATATTATTGAGCATATTCTTCATTACATGGATTTCTCTACTGCTCACCTGAAAAGAAACATTCAAAGTTATAAATTAAAGTAAAATATGGAATAAAACAATGTAAGCTTATTTTGTTTTTCATTCCTTTAGATTACTCGAAAATCAGTTGATTAAAATTAACTTATTCACAACAAAATGAAATAATAGAAAAACCTACCACTTTTGCATCTATCTTAGTTTCAGATAGAAGAGGAATGATGTCTCTTGCAGACTGGATAGAATGTCTTTCATGGGACACATGGTTATCGGCCATCCGCTTTACTATAGCACCAACCCCATCCGGTGCGCCTTTCCCGTGACCCGCTTCCGTGTATATCCATTCATACTCCTCCATACCATGAGCGATACACACTTCCATCATCAAATATAACATCGAGCGATTTCTATATTGACTCAGAGGGGAGTCCGACACAATCGTTATCTGAAACAAAAATGAGCTCAACTAATTAGTGCACGTATGTTTAATACTCACTTTGTAAGTTATCTATAATTTGTTGCATAAGAAAACGAAGCATGATTGAATGGAAACATGTTGTTGATAGGCAAAGCAACAAATATCTTCAACCAAATTCTTTGCTAATAGGAAATCATATCTATAACAAAATTATTAAAATTAAAAAAAATTAAAATCTAAAATATATTAAATCAATTTATAAGGTGATACGAATTTAAGTACTTTTTCTCGGATACAAACTTTTCATAGTGTATTTAGTATCATATAGCCTAGATATTTGATTTCCGTACCTTTTTCATCATCGAATGATTGTCGAGGAGGAATGCATTGACGTGAGCTGCAATCGCCTCTGCAGTTTTGCGATTATCATCGGATAAGGTCACGAAGCATTGTGGAGGCTTGTTTTTAGTGTAGCAAACACCTTGATGGATAGTTATCTGATGGTGATTTCCGAAGTGGGCGGCTTGTACTTCCATACTATTTTTCGTTGTGTAATTCTCGGAAAAATCAATATGAATTATCATCTCATCTTCGGATAAATTAGACTTCAGAAATCGAATTTGCCGGAACTGATTAACGACTCTGAAGAGATGAATCGCATATTTAGCCAAATTTTCCTCAAATTGTCGTACGAGAACAACAGCACTTTCGATTTTCTGAAATATAACAGAAAATATATGTAGATAATTCAAATAATCACTTATACGCACATGGTAAATTCCTCGCTACGAATTAAGTATCGATGTTGCGATATCATTTATTACAAGCTGATTCTGAGATCCAATTTGTTGTTGACGATACTTATAGCTATTACTTAAAGTTTCCACGCCCGTCCTATCAATGTGAAGTTATTTACGCTTTTTTATGTTATTTTTTTGTTTTACGTTATTTAATTGATAATTTGTAAATAAGTTCCTAGAATAGGCCTAAAAACTCTGAATTAGCTGTTTATCAACTAACAAATCAAAACGTTATAAAATTCTGATCATTTTTCATAAGTCAACCTTACCTGCATACATTTTGCACTGATGAAATGTGTTGCCTCATCTTGATTGCGTTCCCACCGATAGTACGTGATAAAGGTTGCGGTAACATTACTCATTTGAGAAGCATTCAGCGTAGCACATGTTTCATATTTACGTTCCACGCACTTTATGGAATCGGTTGAGCACACGATTCTGTTGATGAGGGTCGGAAGATCTCGATTATTGAGGATATTGTGACCGTACAGAGCATCCACCATCAGCTGAAAAAAGGGAATTTAAGCAAGTTACCAGCTATCGAATTTGCCTATTTATAGTAGATGAAAATTTAAAGCGTTGTTATACGTTCAGAACTTTCGTCAGAGCAATGACCTCAATCACTTTATAAAATATCTCGGAAGAATCCGTAGCGATATTTAGATTCCAATAAAGGCGTGAAGATAAGTAAGTTAATATATACGCGTAGGCCTACATGCATGTCGTGTAAATTGAATGCCGGCATATTCGCGAAGAACTTTATTTGTGTCAGCAGCTCGTGATATACTACTTTTCCATTTCAGTTTATAATCGTACTGTATGAAAAAACTCAGAATTATATTTAAACGTTTTTACGTTTTCCTTAACCATGAATCAATTACATGCTTTTACATGATGCATCAATTTATACTGAATAACTTAAGTTGTACTGTTCAGGTCAAATAAATTTCTTATGAAATTTAAATAAGCCACTGGCAAATTTAAATTAAATTTTATTTAAATTTCGTAATTGATATCTGGTAAGCTGGTATGCATTATGCACTAAATTTCTGTGAAATTCTATGATAGATAGAGTAGTCTTCCGTATAAGAGTAAGAACCTAGATTTTGGTTGCATAAGTTAAATGAATACAATATACAATGGATTTTACGAAATGGCTATTTCAACATTTCTGTCTTATGATATGATAATATTTCTAATAAATGTATTGTCACACCTTCTTGCACAATAAAGTATTTGATTTTATACATTTTACGGCTTAAAACTTTATAGAACTAACCTGAACATTGGCACATTGTAGACATAGACATTGTTCTCTGTCGTTGATCTTCGGTTTAACAACAAAGAAAGGTCTGTTGAGGTAGGATGTGGTACTGCCAACAACATCTCCGTGCTCGCTTGTAAACTTTTCGTATAAGAAGTGAATAGAAAAATTCAGATATCTCTTTTGGACTTTCTGTCTATTCCGCGTAATGGTTTCCTTTTTACCAGCCGTTAAACGACTGTTGTCATCGCGGCAATAAAATTCGGTTATGACGTTTGGTGGCATTTTCTTCGGACGAGACTTTGAATCAACGTTCTTCATAGACTTGTAGTCAATAGAGGACTTTTTGAATGTGCCTTTTCATTCCTTGATATTTTCGAACAATGTTCCTAGCAGCCGAAAGGAGAACTTTTCTTGTTTGAGGTTGCATCTCAAATATCTTGTCAATCTGTAGTGAGCGACGAGTGTTCTTCGAGTACGTTTACATGACTGCATGTCGTCTAACGCTAGTTTTCTAGGCGAGTTATGTGTTGCTCTCGGTATGTCTTGGGCCTCAATCTTTCTACGACTGCGAATTAATTTTTTCGAAAACTTCCAAACCCTTCGTTGTAGCTGTATATTCTCTCGCTTTAGATTTACTAGCGATTGCTTCATTTTTCGCTTTTCTCTGTCTTTTGCCGCATCTGACTTGGCTGAAGAACAGCTTAAATTTAGGAAGGGAATTTCTTCCTGTTCCTGATTTACATGAAGAGGAAGGAGAACCTCGTTTTTTTCTATATTGCTGTTTTCTTATTCTGTCTTTTCTTTTCCTTATTCTATTTTCCCGAGGAGTTTCGGTCTCAAGTTTTCTCTTATGACTACGCTTCACTGCCTCTGATCTGCGGGCTCTGTATTCCGGGTCATTTCTTTTTCTTTCCCGATATCTACGATCCCTAGCGCGTTTCAATTCGATATTTTGCGGCATCTGTAAGAAAAGGAAGTCTAGTAAATGTTCAGTTACTACTACTTTCATAGAAAGGTTGTAAATATACTCATCGCTTACAGTATGTAGGTACTTATTAATTAGACATTTTAATTTACGTATCATTAGTAGACATGATGATTCATTATGACACGAACTAGAAACTTGCGGCATTACGACATTATGTAGACAAGCCTATCAATAATAAGACATCAAAGAGATAAAAAGTAGTCTTCGCAATGAATACCTGAGATACATCAACGTTATGTTTATATACGTTATGTTTTATGTTTATATTTACATAACTTCCAAAATATATCCAATTATCGGCTAATAACAAAGATACACTGTAAATCGCTCAATACCAATCACATACGAAGGATGCATACCAAAATATTTTTTGGTATATTTCTGTATGATCTTGGTATATATTTGTATGCTTTTCGCATGTTATTTCAAGTGTGGTATGCTTTACATACTAAAGCCATACCAGCACAATGTTAAAAGAAAGCATCAATCATGTCCAAAGTATGTTGATTTAAGGACTTTTGTCAATAAAGATCACATTAATGTTACTACTGTTCTGTAAGTAGTTAGATAATGACATTCAAGAGTGATACCTTAAATGCTGAATTCGATTTTAATACACGTAAGTCTAAGGCATTTCATGAATAATCAATAAGTATTCAACCATCAACAATTATGTATCATGTAATTTTGAAATAAGGCATATTATCAATCCGAAGTAAAAACACATTATAATTCATTAAATGCAAAAATAGTTGTTTGAGATATATAAGTCAACATGGTTGCTGAAAAGTTATCGTTATATTGAAATGATGTTTATCAATTTAGTTCAAGGAAATGAGCTAATTATGAGTCTTGTGAATGCTATAAGACAAGTTGCAAAGATGACAGGCGGCTTTAATTCCACAATAAATCTAATCTCGTTAAATACCACACTTTCACAAAGAAATATTCACGGCTGGTATTACTGGAAAAAAGTTATTTGTAAGTAGTATGTAGTATAACATATTTTTTGCCATATGACATAAAGCTATTCATACGAAAGACATACGAAACACATACCAATTTGCATCGGGTCTCGTATATAAAACATACCAAGAATTCGTATTTCAACGTAAAACAGCCAATCACAGTTAGCATAGTTCGCATCGTTTACATACCAATCACATACGAAAGTAAATGGCCATTCGTATGAAAAACATACCAGATTTCTTTATATATACCAGAATCTCGTATCAAATGTTGGTTTCAAATTGTATGTAAACTTGGTATGTGTTTGTATGTAATTTTCGTATCCAGCGATTTACAGTGTACTTACAGCTGAGTTTTAGGCTATGTCTTAAGCCATGCGTTTTATGTGATAGATATACATGTAGTACGAATATTGGAATTATTGGCACAGAATGTCCTTGGCGCGAGACGTCAAAGATGTCAATGATTCCAATATGTGGCATAACCTCCTTCTATGGCTGTAGACTTTCTAGGGTAAAATTCAAATTCTTGGATTATGCATAGATAATTTGAAGCTGATAATGACCTACTAAGTGATAAAAGGAGGTTAGGCCTATGTATCGTTAATTCAGGCAGTATCTTTATAGGCTACTTAGAAAATCGCGCACTGAAATTTTACTCATTTTCAACGTATAAGAATAGAGACGTAAGCCTACTTTACGACGATTTGACGATGCTTTAAGTTACACAATGGATTATTTATCAACTTAAGCAATTTCAATGAAAAATGACTTAAATCTTACATAAATTCAGTCTTAAAATTCTGATAGGTGAACTATCAACCTATTTAAAGCCTTAATAGCAAAGAAATTGAAATATCAATTCATCTAGCTGATAATCATTCCTTATTAAAACAAGTCAGCTAACTTAAAGAAGGTGTGGAGAAGTTCCTACCCCCAAGAACCGGGTTAAGGAATTACATCGAAAAGAAAGAGACAACAGACAATGGTCTCAAAAGTACCTTTTGATGATGCAAGACTATATGTTTCTTTGTCTATGAATAGCTTCAACTTTGGTAAGAAAAAGAAGGATCGATTTTATTCATCTACCTTATGAAATTTGCAACACCGAAAGGAGGATCATCATATTCCATAAGGTTAATTGGTTATGAATCTTTGTTTCACTATAAAGATGAGCCTTAAACTCTTAGGATTAATACTGAGTTTGCATCATCAAAGGAATATCAAAGCAAAATGAAAAGTGATGATAGTCATTTACTTACCCCTGCTTGTGAGCTTCACTATGCAATCGAGAGCAGACCGTCAATTTGTGACGCTTGAATCTTAAGATATCTTTATATTGATGTTTTCCCCAAACTCGACAGTCACTCATGATTATGTCCTAACGAGCTGAGAAAATGTGCGCGCGCACATCAATATCATCACCATGTCAAAGATATTTTGTGACTGTTGCAGATAGTGGGCGTCGGAGGCGGAAAAAAAGAAGTACTGATTGACTCTCTATGCAACACTGATTGACTCTGATAAGTTGAGCTACAATTCGACGAACCAACTTGTCGGAAATCTGAATGTTACGTCATCACGTCTTACGTTTATGGAGACTCATGAATTCCTAGATAGTATACCCCATGTCTACGAGTCCATGACCGACTTGACTTGCTCTGTATTTTCAAAACATTCTGACAGAAAACTTCAAATGATTCAGTTAACGAATCTAGAAGATTAGTTAACATAAGATTCAATTAACGAATCTAGAGATTTCTATCGTATAACATGTCCCTTAACCGACGCCATTTATCCCTTAACCGACGGCGTCGGTTAATGGACGTTTTGTGAATGTTTTGCGATATTGTTGACTGCAAGAGGTGATTAAATGCCATTCTTTTTGTCTCATTTCGAACACATATTTTATCTCAATCACATAATAAGTGTATATCAATTACAAACTTAGCAGTTAACTCTAAAATGATTTAACATCGGCGTCGGTTAAGGGACATTTTGTGGTCAAAATCAGAACGACAAATGACAAAATCTTCAAAATAGGGAAATTTCCTTCATAGTTTCGGCATTCATATTTTAATATGTTTTCATAACTTATATAGACTACTGTATCATTCCAAAAAACTTTAAAATATCATTTTTCTTTCATTGTTTAATAGCGTCGGTTAAGGGACATATATTTTCGAGGACATGTATTTTTGTGGTGGCATGCATTAAGTATACAACTGCAATGAACGGAATTTATATTTTCAGAAATATATATTTCTACTGAGTAATATATTAGTAAATTATCAAGCAGCAAATTTCAACTATCAACCCGTAGAAATACCCTTGTCGCATTGAAGACACTTGTTTTTGGCATGTTCTTGGATTTTGATCATGTATTACTGCTCAAAGAAGTGATAACTGAGAAAAAAGAATATTTGTATCGAGGCAATTTGAACTGATATTAATCAGTGAAAAAATTTTGCAGTCATAATAAAATTATTTTATATTTGAGCAGCAGAAGACATCAAATCGGGAGTTCTAGCTGAATTCACCCAAATACTTCGGCACTCCCAAAGAAAAGTGAATAATCTTGGAATTCATGTGCATCTCTCAGTGGAGTCATTGAAAGCTTATTTGGGAATATTATACTATCGTGGTACAAACGACGATCAACACGTCCCTACAAATGAATTGTGGAGTGCTCAATATTCAACGTTTTACAGAACAGCAATGGGCAGAAATTTGTTTCGAATATGGAGCCGTTGTATGAGGTTTGATGATCCAGAGACCCGCGAAAATCGAAAGCTCAGATACTTTTGCTGCAATGAGAGATATTTGGATGCCATGGAAAGAAAGGCTGCGGATCTACTTTACTCCAAGTGAGTGTATCACTGTAGACGAGCAATTGGTGGCATCCCGGTGCAGGTCACCTCATACTGTCTACAATCCGAGAAAGCCGGGGAAGTTTGGCGAGGTTATTCACTGGGCCTGTGATTCTAAACATCGGTATTATTTGAATGGATCGCCATCATGCAAGAAGCCTTCTGATCCTAATGCAGCCGCAGACCACAAAGCAAACAACACGGCCAAGAAGCTTGACCTTCATTTGACTGAACCCTTCCTGAACTATGGACGCCGGAATGTCACAGGCGACAAATCTTTCAGCTCAAAGGAAATGGCAGTTGAATTGCTGAAGAAAGAACAACATACGTTGGAACTCTACAAAAAAACAAGCGATTTATTCCTCCTGTGCTGCATCAGGAAACCGAACAGCATGAGTCAAAGTTTGCTTATTCTGAGGACGAGCGAAAGGTCACTCTGTAATCTCGATTGTATTGTATCGTTGATATATCAGTCGCCTCAAGTGTGGAGCATAAAATTTGAAATTAATATTACATTCAGTCCATTGGGTGTACTTCCTTCTGCAAAGTACTTCATCATACTCTATATTCCTATTGTGACAATACTCGACCTTTGAAGAGTGGGATTCTCATTCCGTGGAGCCATGAGGACGATCAGATATTTGCACAAACATGTGTTAGAATATTGGCCGGTAACGCTACATGTGCTTAAAACATCAAAGTTCCGAGAATTTGACGATGCTGGTATGCGGTCAATCTATTGTCCAACTTCTATATGCAGCTCTCTAAGTTACATTGTCATTACGAATTTCATAACAACACTGCCCGCTCAATTTTCACTCTCAAGAGAAGCAATATCAGCAATTTCACAATTATGTGGTAAAACTTTTGTCACAGTATCGACCTATTATTTGATTTCTGATGGTTCGAGGCCCGAAGGCAATCGCCGCAAATTGTAATTGGCCGCGACAGACTACGAGGGGCGATGGACGTTGCCCCTCATAACGCATAAGATTAATATGTTATATTCTATTATAAATGGCTAGTGGGATGACTTTCATCATCGTATGAGAAATAATACTGTGCATGTACAATCATACGGAGGAGTACGAACATCGAGGAGAACGAGCATCGAAGAGAGCGAACATCAAGGAGAACGAACACCGGGTAACGGACGGACAACAACACCTCTTCCGCGACACAAGGCGACACTTTGCTTTCGACTGACAATATTCTTCGGCGATGGACGCTGCTCCTCATAACGCATAAGTTCAGACGGTGTCATTTTTACTCTTTATTATTATATTAGTTATTAAAATAATGTCAAATTTTATTGAAAGCTGTGATTTTATGAGGTGTTGAATAAAGTTTAATTGTACATGTGTCTTGCTATTCCTTTAGTCAACTCTGGACGCGTTATCTTTTGTAATTTATAGAATTTTGAGTAAGCAATAAAATTTGAGTCATCGAAATTTTTATTATATTATTTATTATATTTATTATATATTTATTTATTAAGGACGCGTTATCTCTCCTTTAGATTTTTGATTAAAAAGTCAGTGATTTGAAACGAACCCTAAGTAATTAGCTAGTAAGCTATTTTAGCTACAAAGAAAAGCTAATTACAACTCTACAAAGCTACCAGGTGAAGCGAAAGAGTAAAGTGTACATGCTTTCCATTATGCACTCAAGAGAAGTTACTAACACTCCAAAAAAGAAGAGTACGATTCAAGAGTGCTACAATTCTACTAAAGCCGGTGTTGATGCAGCTAGCCAAAAATTGGCGAAGGCATACTCATGCAGAACGAGTGTTCGACGATGGCCAATGGTTCATATCAAAATATCCTTGATATAAGTGCCATCAATGCCTACACTATTTTCAACTTGCATCATTCGGAATGGACAAGTCTGCCACAGAAGAATAGAAGACGGCAATTTCTTCTTCAACTCGCAGAGCAATTAGCGACTCCAGATATGAATTTCCGATTGAGTGATCCAGTTGGAGTACCAAATGAGATAGATCGTCTCCTTGATGTCCCACAGAATCAGAGTACCAAATCCATTAACCACAAGACAAAATCCTCCAAATCCTTCAGCTGGAAAGAACTGTTCAGATGCCAAAGATGTAGAGAAGAAGGCAAGAAACCACGCGATGCACTCAAAACCAAAGAAAAATGCGGACTTTGTGAAATTCCAGTTTGCAAATCACACAGTAATTTCGTTTGCATTCAATGCTGTGTCTCAAATAACTAACTTTTTTGCTGATAGTGATTCATTTCGAGTAATTAGATATCATTTGGAATAATAAAGCCTTTTTATTTGGAAAAAATTGGGCTAGAATAAAAAATTATGGAGGTGGCTTGGCCATTCTCGTAGTATCAAATGGCTTGGCCGACTAAGGGTTAAGGAAGACACATAGTAAAATAGTCTGTCAATATTTAGTGTGAAGTATTTACCTGCTTTGCAGAGGAACGAATGTATTGACAGAAAAGCAATGTTTTCTTCCTCAGTTTTTAGCATTTTTCACAAAAATCGATATCAATCAATATTAATCAATATCTCGAGAATAGCCAATAGATGATTTTTGTTACCTATCAAAATGTACTCGGCTACGATGCAGTAACAACATATATCAATATCAAAGCTGAAGTATTTCAGGACCCTTGGAGCTTCTAGCCGCCGGGTGTGAGCAGGTTTTCCGGGCTGATTCAATCCTCTTACATTCCAGGTCCCTATCTTTAAGCAGTTGCTTTATGACGATGACTTCTCACCTGCTTTGTCACGACAGACACACCGGATCAGACTACACTGTCCAATGTTCAATGAACCCTTTCCGCCAAGAGCTGAGCTCGGTTTGTTGTGCTGCATCATGGCTATCCTCAGGGGCAAAATAATGCAGACGGGCCCCAGAACCATCTGTAGCGCAGTACAAGACCCAAAACTGGGATTTCCAGCCTGCCTTCTGCTCTTCTGCAGCCACTGTTGACCTCACGGTTCGGCTGTTCCGTCAGCTGCAGATATTAGTGTTGCTGCTCAACACTATGGACTAGGTTTATTTAACCCTTAAAGTACGGCGGTGGGGGCCTAACAGGCCCGCATGGCATTTTTAATTGTAGATATTTTCAAAACTTTTATATATATTTCGTTCACGTTTTAGCACTTCTTCAATTTGCAGATGTTGAATATATCTAATCATTTGTCAATCCAATAAACTCATTATAAAGCAATAATCCAAGTGAGACTTAATTTTGTAATAAATAATACGGTGGGAACCTGAGAGGCCCCAAGCAATGCAAGCACGCTCAATCCCATGTCATGCGAGTCATAATGAGCAGAATATCCTGGAATCAACATTTTATAACTGACTCACATTCATTGCAACTCCGTTTTTATGTACATATACACTGTCGATGGAAATGGAACTGATTTCCAGGAGTTGATACAAACTTCTAACCTTCCGATTTCCAGGAACTGATACAAAGTAACTCTAACGTTGTTCCCCTTCTGACCAATAACAGCACCAAACAATAATAGCATTCTGACTATAAACTGCAATCCCTGCGCGGAAAAGAAGTCTGTCAATCGTGTTTGTGATCCACAGTGTTCCGTGTCAGTTGGTTCAATACATGCATGTTACTGCGATTATATCGATTTTTTTACGAAATGAATCGACGAAGGCGGTATGACGTTATGAACGACTGAGCTTGTTCTTAATTCTGACTTGACACCGATGACGATATCAGTTTCGTCTATGGGAGTGATACAGACCATGTAACCGATGACCCTGTATTTTCCAGCGACAACGAAGAGAACGAAGATAATTACTTAGATATGGTAGCTGATGGTCAACAGTCTCTAACTTCAAAGAGCGGACAAATAACTGGGAATCGTCGACCAAGCTTACGTCATAGGTTCCCACAGTATCGGCGCTGTGATATTCTGCGAGAAACACCCGGACCGACGCGCTATGCAATCACCAACGGATGCGGGAATAGCCCTTCTGATGCATTCAAACTCTTCGTGAATCAGGAAGTCATCAGGAAAATTGTGCAGTTCACAAACCAAGAAGCTACGAGGGATAATCAGAACTGGAAATCGACTTCTGTTGACGAAATATATTAATTTCTGGGAATACTATTACTCGCTGGAGTACATCACTCAAATCACGAACCATACAATTATGGAGTCGCAGTGAAGACGTGCAATATTCAGGGGACTCGATGCCGCGAGATCGATTCATACTTTTGAGGAGGTACATTCGATTCGACGACAAACAAAACACGTCCTGAGAGACGCGCTAATGATAAACTTGCGCCAATTCGTGACATTGCAAATATTATTTACAAAGAAGTGCATTACAAATTATAAGCCGAACTCTAATTTGACAGTTGATGAGCAATTATGGCCGCATTCGTGGTCGCTCGCTGCCCATTCAAAATTTACATGCCACAAAAGCCGGGGAAATACGGCATGAAGGTTTGGGTGTGTACTGATAGTTGTCAATTACATACTGCTGTAATTTTGAAGTGTACACAGGAAAAACAAACCAGCAACGTGAGATTGGTCAAGAAGCTCGAGTACCCTTCAGTTGACCGAAACCATGGTCGAATTCAGGTAGACACGTCACTACGGATAATATATTTAGTATCACATTGGCCAGAGCGCTTCTTGTCAGGAACACGACTTTCACTGGAACCTTGAGAAAAAAACAAACCTGAAATACTACTTCTATTGTGAATACACACGAACCGGACCCCCTTTCCAGTGACTTTCTGTTTTAGCGGCGAACTTAATATGCCTTCTTATTTCCCCAAAAAGGGGAAAATGTGTGGTCATGATGTCATCTCATCATCATGATGATACATGTGAGGATGAGGAAAAATGGCGACGACCACAGATATCACCGATTATAATCAATGGAAAGGAGGCGTCGATGCGCTGTACATGCTTTTGGCGACATACTCCTGTAAGTTGCAAAACAGATAGATGGCCATTTGCTCTTTTCTGCCAATTAGTTGACATCGTAACATACAATCCATACGTCTTATACTTGTCCATTCATCCGAATTTCATAACCGGCAAGCCACCACCGACGCGCTTTCCTCTTGCAACTCGCAAAGGAGCTTCTACTGCAACCTCAAGACCTACCAACATGTAAACAAGCTGTTTCATTACCAAGCAATCCATCTTTGAAGTGACAAAGGATGCCACCAATGTCCGAGAAGCATCGAACGGAAAGCGAAATCACATTGCTGCATTTAACGGTAGAAGTGTCCTGTGGTGAACATGGAGGACACTACTGTCACTCCTGCGTTCAATAGAAGGTGTTCTATTTCGTGTCTATAATTACAAACCTCCTTTCATGTATTTTTTATAATTAGCGCATATTCTACGTTCTAGAGCGAGGTCAAATCTGTGACAACTTTGTAGATGCTTCTTGATTAATCAATTTTTTTAGCAATAATATTGACTATAAACAATATATCATTGAACCATCTGTTCATAGTTTTTCTCATTAATGTATTTCATGAATATAAAAGTACAACATTCAATTATGATGTCTAATGCGACAATATTAGCAAAAAATCTAATATATAGGAAGCCACGGGGCCTTAGAGGCCTCCACCGTATTATTGAGGAGAAATTTTCCCCGTAGTTAGAGGGTTAAAAAGCGACGATATGTGCCCTTTCTATTTATTCTCATCCTCTTGTTTCCTCCTGCTCTCAAGGTTCTGAGAGTTTTTCTAGAAACCTATAGGAATAAGTTCCTATGAGTCTATTTATCGAGACACTGAGGATAAAAGCAACATTATTCTGAAAATTTTCAATAGTTGTTGATTAGATGAAGAACTAAAAAGTAGAAACTATAGCACAACTGCTGTACCAAATATATTCTCCTTCAGTCAAAAGTTACATAATGGGTCTAGTAGAACGTAAGCTACTAAATCTGGTGAATCACAGCTTGCTTGGTCAAAAAAGACATTCAAAATATTCGACAGGTGGGAGAAAAACGACCCCAGTGAGGCGATGGGTTTAAGCAAGTTTTTCTTTATTACAGTTTGTGCTCAATATTTCTCTAAATCAACTTTGTCTTGCCACTAGTTTGTTTTTATCTCATTGATGACTTTCGATAAATGTATTACATCGCATTGACATCTTAATGAGAATTTTAATTATACAGTAAGTGATTTCCCTAAATGATTAAAGCTAAAGTGATTAAGTGCCATCATAGTGCACTAAAACTGAAAAAAAATAAATATTTGCAAGCAAACAATATTTGCAAAACGTCGAGAAAGCAGTAGTTTTATAAATATTACTAATACCTTCCAGTGGGCTAGTGCATCGATTTTTGCCATTCATGAAGTTCGCTGTCGCATTTGGTGTTATCAAATTATATTTGCCTGAAAACCTATTGCCGCGTGAACAATGATACCCACACTACCCCATTATCCCTACTTTTTGCATTTGCCTTATAAAATATTTTAAACAACTTGTCTAGTTGCTCCTTTAACCCTCAGAGACCTGAGGGGGGTCCAGTTGACCCCGGAGCCACATTTTTGTATTTCATTTTTTACGCTGACGATATATCAACCACTCAAGCCCATACAAAATCATCATTTGTGACAGTGAATCTGTATGTGCTATTTCATTTCAATTGAATCAGTAGAAGTATGCCAGATAGGCCAAGGGGGTCGACTGGAACCCCCCTCAGGTCTCAGAGGGTGTAGAAATTCCATCACAAAAATTTCGAAATTAGATGAAAAATGATTTCAAACATGTCCACGATGGTGTATAAAGAGTGAAAGTCATTTATTCATTGTTTACATCATGCTCGTAGATGTGCAATGTGTTGGAAGATAGCAAAATGTGAATATTTTGCTTTCGCACATGATCTCGCGTGACTGGTTGGCCTATATGAACAACTGGACATAAATCGATGTCCGAAATGAAAGCTATCATTATATTCATAGTTGAGCACCAAAAACTGATTGATGACAAACTTTTCACAGCAGTAATGATAAGTTTGAGATCTCCACAGCTGTTTTTGGTTCTAGAAGTACAGCAATTTTGACTCATTTTAGGTCTATTTCTGATAGCTTTGGAAAATTTGAAGGAATGTACAAATGGAAAGGATTAGCTGCATGAATTAAATCAATTTCATCAAAATCAACTATCTGAGGCTTTATGGTGACACAAAATATCGTAAAGGCCGCTCCTAGTACAGATGATGCTGTACTAAAATGTGGTTGACTTACACAAAACACCATATTTTCGAAACGCGTTTACTGAGAAGGCTGAAAGTGACTCAAGGGGATTTCGTTATAACCGACCTGCTACACGCAAACATCATTGTTTTATTTGAAATCAACTCTTTCCTAATGTTTTGATATCGATTTAAGCAGGTAAACTAAGAATATGTTAAAGGGGTCCACTGGAGCCCCCTCAGGTCTCAGAGGGTATGAAAAAAGGCTCAGGTCTCTGAGCGTTAAACCTGCTTATACTTTGTTGGCATTCCTGTCCGTACGGCACAAGTTCAAAATATTGAATTTGCCTATACAGGCATGAGGCCTATGAAAATGTGAAAAACCTTATTAAACTGTGCTCAGTGGCAAGCGAACGCGGATGCAATGGATTCATCCTTAATACACTAAAAAAATGACATGTTTGAGAAATTTAAAACGAAAAAAATAAAAGAAAAAATGGGCAAAGAATGACATCATATTATATTAGGCAACTTCAGCATCTCTACATCAATGGAACTGATAATAATCCATTAAATCAAATTACGTATTAGAATTGTTCTTTAAGTGATCCTTTTGTTTTATAGCATTGAATTTTATATTTTCATAGATTCCTTTTTTTGTTATGATACCGCATTTTTATCCTTGATATTTCTGATTTCGTTTATAAAAACTCATGTTTTGACTCGGATATTACCTTTGTAATTTCACAACCGTATTGCAATTGATTGCAATCAACCTTGTCTATGAACAACATTGTTGACATGACTTTTTAAATAAAAAAATAAACAACCTTCTGCGCTGGCGTTTCATGAAGTGCACCAAGGTATCATGCAAAAAATTAGATTTCGCTATGTCCGAAATTTCTATACTAACTTATAGGCTACAAGTCTATACTTTCTGCATCTTGTGATATTTGCTATGGCATGCATCCTTGAAAATGACATGAAATGCGACGGAAAGGTTGTCTAAAATGGCCCCATTTCCTCATTTTAGACGTGTGCTATGGAAGAGAAGTAGAGTAGAGAAGATGACGTGAATCAGTGGTGAAGAGACTGGCATCAAAATTTTGTGCGTAAACAATCACGCTAGGTACTGTTGTCCAACAACTTTGAATAAAAATAGCATTGATGACAAAATACAAGTATAATGGAATATCTCAAGGATATGGGAGAAAGATCAGCCCTCTGTATTGACGGAAAATATGTATGACTTAATTTTCATTACTAAATGGCGAGAACAGTCCTCCTGCCTCACCGACAATGAACACGTCAGCTCCCCTGGATGGATTGTACGTTCATCCCATGACGGACGCCCTGCAGCGGTGTGTGAGAACTAATTTCCAGCCTTGTCAACAAACGGCATCCGGCGATACTCCTCCACCGCTTCATCGCCGGGTTTGGTCGTTGACGATCCCACAGCTTCTTCTCCGACCTTCCCCTCTTCGTTGGCCATATCCATCCGATTTTCGACACCTTCAAATCTCTTCCAGGTATTCCAATCAGCTTGCACACAATGACCATTCCAGGAAGCAGAGGAATCCTCCTCACATTTTGTACGTATGGAACATACATATCCTGGCCAACTGTAGTTCCCGGTGTCTTTGTATTGCGGCTGTCCCGTTGATGTGACGGCGATTTCCTCGCTCGAATATAAAGAATAATCAGCTCCACACATCTGCAAGACAATCAGCGGAAATCAATTGAAAGCAGAACATTGAAGATGACCTTAAAATTCAAGAATTATTGTTCATCTGCAGCCGGTTCATTCACTGATTGTAGGAGGATGGATCCTGTCCTCAACCCAAAGTTGATTGATTCATGTGTACGAACATACCCCTTATTAACTTTAGATGAAAAGTATCAATCAAAAACGCTGAACAGAAGGTCAGCACACGAGGCACACTCAGTTCATTGTAACAAGTGTTTGTCAAAAACACGAGATCGCTCATGGGAGATTTCCCCGGCCGCATTCTGAGAAAGACTCTGATGCCAACAAAATTTGATTTCTCTAATTTCTTTATTGTCATTAGTTGTGGTAACTCCAACATTTATTAAATCCCACTGTGTTATGCACTTTCGATTTTATTGAATGAACCTCAATGGGAGATAGCACTGTAAATCGTATGGATGCGAAAATACATACAAACATATACCAAAATCTCACATACAATTTGAAATTAAACATCTGATACGAGATTCTCGGATGTTTACAGAGATCTGGTATGTTTTTCATACGAAATACTCACTTGAGACTTTCCGTATGTAGATTGGTATGTAGCGATACGAGCTTATTCTAATCTGTGATTGGCTGTTTTTACAATGAAAGACGAGTTGTTGGTATGTTTTATATACTAGACCCTATGCAAATTGGTCGCTCATTGTGTTATGCGCTGTTTCGTCATGAATGGCCTTAAGTCACATGGCAAAAATAAGTTATATTACATGCTACTTACAAATATACTTTTTTCTAGTGAATACCAGGTTCGTGAAATATTTCTTTGTGAAAGTATGGTATTTTAACTAGATTTAGATTTATTGTGAAATTAAAGCCGCATGTTATCTTTGTCTACTTGTCTTATGGCATTCACAAGACTCATAATTAGCTCATTTCCTTGAACTTAGTTGTTAAAATCATATCATTTCAATAAAACGATAACTATCGAGCAATCATGTTGACTTACATATCTCTAAAACCAGTAACTATTTCTTCTTGCTGCGTTCATGTAGATTATAATGACTCGACGTGTGTTTTATTTCGCGATTGATGACATGCACTTAGTTCCGATCAAATTACATTAAATGCATATTTGTTGATGGTAGAGAATAAGATTGACCCACTTATTGATTATTTATTTGAAATGCCCTTAGAAATAGAATACATGTATTAAAATCGAAATTCAGTACTTGTAAATGTCATTTTCTCTTACTACTTGTACAAAACACAGTAAGTAGCATTAGTGTGATCTTTATTGACAAAAGGCCTTAAATGCAAGATATATTAGACATCATAGATGGCTTTCCACTTATTTAACATCTGTGTTGTATGGCTTTTAGTATAATGTAAAGCATATACCACAATATGAACACATACAACATACGAAAAATGCATACAAAATATATACCAAGTAGAATACAGAAATATACCAAAATAGTATTTTTGGTATGCATATTTCGTATGTGATACTGGTTATTGGGCGATTTACAGTGTACTTATAGCGCTCACATTAACTCAATGTGAGATATACACATTTATGCAGTTTTGAAGAAATCTTACATACGGAATTGACTGATCATCGGATAGCACAAGGCAGAAGGAAATGATATTTTTTTACAGATTGTCCGTGTCATAACAGCCTTTGGAGTGGGTAATATTTGTTAAAGTGGCAACTCGAGATATTCTATTGCTTTCATGAATTAGAAATATGAAATTTTAGCCAAGATGCAAAATAAGATTTGTCGAACTTTTTCATGAAGACTTCTTCAGCATCATAAAACGGCTCATGAAACTCCCTTGAGAAACAGCTTCAATTTCCGCTTAGTTAGGATGATTTAGTTAGCAAGAATATTCATTCCTTTGATATCCAACTCTTGTTGCATACTACTTACGATTAGAGGGAGTCATCTGGGTAGTATATAAATTGGCAAGTATTCCTGGAACTTTTTTGGAACTGCTGAAACAACTGTTTGGACCACCGGAACGTAATCCTCCGCCGCAAAAACTGAATCTTTTCATATAATCATTTTCACTGTATAGAGACACCTTTTTTGGAGTCGACACTCTAACTATGTAAACTTGCTGTGGTAATGATGTGCTGACCAGTAGCAGAGATACTCGTGATCTATGAACTTGCCTATTGTCTTATTGTTCCTACGTACTCAGCAGTTCGCCTGTGCTGTCATAGAGAGATACTTTCAAACGCAAGAACAGGGGGACTGATGAATCTATTCCAAATTTTGTGGCTAGATTGACTAGTTTAGCGAATGTTATGTTATTTCGAGGACTCTACTGTCGACATAATTACTAAACCCAACTGTTCAGAGATCAATTCACAACAGGAGCGACGAATCCTAGATTTAAACGAGAGAAACTGCTAGAAGCTGGAGATGTTTCTTTTAGCCGATGCAATTAAACAACAGCATCACAGCATAGATAGGCAAGCAGGAAAATGATTTGAACAAATTGCCTAGCAAAAGCTCTGTTTTTGTAGTACAGTCTCCTGCTAAACAATCAGATAGGCCACGAGTCACTGATAAATTCAGAACTAATAAGGAACAAACTAAAGCTATGGGAAAGGTCCAATGCCATATCTGCCTGGATCAATGCATATTGCAAAATTCTGTAAGGAGAAGAGAAAAATAATAGTTGTACTTGATTGCAAATGAGAGATAGGATCATCGCGAAGGGAAACTGCTTCCTAAAACAAAAGCATGTAAAGTTTTGTTCTCCATATCAGTGTTACTGGTTTTCGATAACTTGCCGTACATTGACGCAAAAGTTGGATGGAAAAGATGTGCGATTTTTAACCACACTTTTAAAGGATCGTCCACATCCATCTTGAGTAAAAAGCCCTGATCAGATGAAATTGGCTTGAAAGATAACTTGAGAATAAAGCAAACTCAGGCCAGTTGTTTCGGCTAGCGGTGATCAGATTCATATTGACCCATACTATCTCAGTGTAAACTTGATATTGCCAATGCAACCAGCAAGATTACTTTTCATGTTGGGTAATCTAATTACCAGATGCTTGCCGGTCCTAGGAATGGACTTACTGAGATCACTTACCATTTACCATGTCATTAGGCTGAGCACTGTATTTTTTTCAAATAACTCAAGTATTGTGTCAACGGATGTCATCGTACATATTTGATGAAAAACTTAAAAGATTCTGTTGTTGATGTAAACTATGGAGCCACAAGAAATTATTTGTCTCCTTTTACCAAAATGCAAAGCGCTCTTTCAGGGCTGACCTGTACGCCGTTTTTTCAAACGCCAAATGAGAAGCTGGTGCCCCATAGAACTGAGTTTTGCCTCCTGTGCCTCCCCGGGTAACGTCTCTCATATCGCGAAGAGTTCAGCTGCCTGAAACTGCTTGTCCGGTCCGCCTTGGCGATTCTGTTCAGCAACTTAAATTTACGATTAATAACAAAAAACTCGCAGTACTTATTTATGCAATGACGACAATTGAATCTGGTTACCAGAAACGAGTTTCCGCCGGAATGAGGGTGTAAAATGAGGCTTTTCAGAGGATGATATATATCACCAGAGATGGAACCAGGACATCTTTTCCGGCCCGAATCGGTTTCCAGCTCTGTGCACAATCTTCGACTACTGCGACTCTGCGCGTCTTCTGTTACTCTATTGGCTCCTTTTCGTGGCCGAGGTACAACGAGAAACACAAATAAATCCACAGGGAGCAGACTTCGATGAGAATGACATTTACTGTGTTTTCTCTAATTAAGTAAGAAGAATGAAGATTGAGCCACAATTTTGAAAGGGAATGTCTTCAAGGTTGTGTCTGATGCACTATTGTCTACAAACACTAAACACGTTCAGATCTAGAAAATATGTTATCTAGCAAAACCACTAATCAGAAATGGTTGTCAGCTTGACAATAACACAATACTACCTGGGACGGAATTTTAAAAAAATTATCCACTTGTACAGCTTTTTTAAATTTGCGTGTGCTAGGACATGGATACAACGTTTTGAAAACCACCGCCCACAACCTGCCAAACCGTCCGGGAGGCCCGTTGGGGCGGTACGCGGAAAAATCCAAGATGGCCGCCCACTTGGAATCTGAAAAATCAATATCTTGACTTATAAAAGAGTAGAACACACTGTGATATCACTTTTCTAGGGTTTTTCTAGGTCGAGAAAACATTTATGATAGTTAAATTTCAGTTTTCCGCTACATTTTCATGACTCTTTGCTATGTCCGTTGACCATATATAGACCTAAATGTCAATGTAGGCTTAGGCCCAAGGCTATTGGACCACATACCAAACGAAAAACGAGTTTCGGGTACTTGTGTCATTCATTTGTTGATACAATTTCATTGAATTTGTTTCTAATCTTTGCAAGGCCGTACGCCGCATGATTTTCACAAAACTGGTGATTTTATTTGTGATAGCATAAATGGACTACTGGGTCTTTTATTAGAGTAGTAAGTAACCTTCAAATTGTCTGTAACACTCTGTTTTCTGTTTCGGTAACTTAACCAGGTAAATAGCAATCGGTCTTGTGTGCACGGAGCTTCATTAAACTTTATATCGGCTTATCATTTGGTAGGCTACCCTATACTACCATGTAAGCTTATGTCCTCATGGGATCATGTGTACCTGCTGTCTGTTAATTGTTGCCTCGTAAAAACATGCAACAGGTTCAATATGTGCACAGAAAATGTGACCATTCAGTAACGTGTACATATACAAGAAATGATAAAACTAAATTGTATTGTTCTGCAGATCGTCGCACTTGCACAATTGACTGCAATGAAGTTCAGCTCGATGACACTTGCAGTTACCTTGCAGGCAACCACACTCCCATATTGAAGAAGCAGCGAGAAGGTCTTGCAGACATCTAGAAATCATTCCAACATGGCACCACCGGGGTTGATCCTAGCATTTCCTTCCAGCCCCAGTCACTGGATTTGGAATTTCAGGGATTCTTGAGAGGGGACTGTCTTCCCGACGAATGCTGTTGTATGGAGAGCACGTTTGACGTGCTGGAAGAGCGCATTTCTCGGTCGGTGGGATGGAATCGAGAGGATAGAGACCATGAGTGAACATCAGCTTTCCTTGCTTTCATTGACTGATTGGGCAAGCACGTTCTTATTGTACAATAAGTAGAGTCATACCGTCACAGTTCTTATGTACATACAATGTAAGTACGTTAATCGCTACAGACGTCTCATGTGATGAGAATCAAAGAGTCACACTGGTTGGGTCATAATAATTGTAGTTACTTTAATGTCAATGAGGTTGCATTCCATGCTGTCTTTTTGCCGATTCCATCATTGGATAACAACGTTCACAACCTGTTGAAAAACTTGGATTCACCTCATGCTTTGCAGCGTCCTTCACCGGCTAGCAGCAATCTAGGGTAAAAGATGTTCGCGCAACTAAGGTAAATAAGCTCCGCGGTCTCCTTGAATAGATGATAATTAACCTTCATAGGTAAGATCCACTTGCTTTGGTCCGAGAAACTCAGTGCGGTTAATGATTCGGATGTTCACGATTATTCTTGTATTTAATTCAGGATGAAAAACACTCTCAAATTCATTAATTATCTCAGCACTCCGGTTTGGAACAGTTCGATTAGCTTTTCTCCGCCTTACGTAAAAAGGCCTTTTTGCTCACTGACCTCTTTCAGATACTTAATACTGTGACTTCATGACTCTGATCAAGTGCGATCATGGAAAATTCTGTTACCTCGTTGTACAATTAACCTTTCCATCCATGGAAAGCCTCAGGAAAGTCGGATGGATATGTTGGAGACGCTCCATCTTTCAAGAATCACTGATATCATCGCGTCTGGTTTGTTTTACCAAAAGCAAAAACCATGACACATTTCTTCATGAATTTGATGTGTTAATGGCCATCACATCCACATTCTACCCCCACGAATCTGCAGAGGGCCCATGAAGGACACATTTTCGATTGGCCGATCTCGTCGGGGGATACCCTTTTGCCATTCTTCTGTTGAACACAACGTGTACCATTCGCCCACAATCACTGGATTTTTGGCTGGGTGATGAAGTTTATTGCTCTCTTGATAACAAACCACTACGTTTTTCTGCATTGCCATCGTAGAAACTTTCTCCTCAAAATAGGAAAGCGCGATCGTGCTCGTGTTCGGATGTTTTCTACTTTTGTGGTCATGGGAAAAACTCCAGAGTGTGTCACTGGGTACTTCTTCAAGCATCCAATTCCTTTCCGTTGCAATTTTGTGGACCATGGTATGCCATGCTTATCAGGTGTTGTGTGTCCTTGCTGTGGTAAGTCATGAATACTGGTAGAGTGACCCATTGGTATCGTGAAAGTCGGATTCTTTAGCATATTCATCAACATACGGCAAAATGGGGAAGTTCAGGAAGAGTAACACAAAAACATGCTTTAGAGAGCTGATGGAGATATCCCTTTGCTTTCTTGGGTGATAAGCTTACATGGTAGTATATGGTAGCTTCCAAATTATGATAAGCTACATTAAAGTTTTATGAAGCTCCCCCCCGGGACACAAGACCCCGATTGCTATTTTACTGGTTATAGTTATCGAACAGAGAAAATCAGAAGTTACAGCGTTTTGAAGGTTACTTATACTCACAAAAAAGGCCTCCATATTTTGCTGTCACAATAAATCACCAGTTTGGTTGAAAATCATGCGGCTGTACTGTCTTTGCAAAGATGTAAGATAACAAATTCAATGAAATTGTAATTAACTATGAATGACACAAGTACTCGAACTCGTTATCATTTCGTACGTGGTCAATAGGCCTTGGAACCTTATGACAATATGGACTTAGGTCTATAAATGAGGTCAACGGACATAGATGAGTCAGAAAATGTTAGCGAAAACTAAAAATGGCATCAGAAACGTGTTCTTGGCGTAGAGAAACCCTAGAAAAGTGATATCACAGTGTGTTCTACTTTCTTTTTATAAGTAAGGTATTGCAGTTTCTAGTTCCGTTTCAAGTGGTGCGCCATCTTGGAATTTGCGCGTACCGGGCTGCCACGGGGTACCCCCAAGTTGTGTGCGGTGGTTTTTCAAAACGTTAGTCTCCATGTCTATCACACGCCTAAAGTTTAGAAAAGCTGTCACAACGTGCATAAATGTTCAAATTTTTTCATTTCTGTCCCAGCTTATACCAACGATTAGAAGTGATAGAAAAAATCTCATTTTAACGAATGCTTGCCATGTGATTCCCATTGGTACCAGGCAATGTGATTTTCCTTTGATCGCTGTCTCACAAGAAGAGGAACCGGATTAGATAGAACTCGCAGACGCGCAGATTTGCAGTATC
>CAJQUW010004544.1:0-106574 GCA_907163375.1 Prostheceraeus crozeri | reverse complement strand
ACCCAATTTTCAAAATTTTCAAAATCTCAAATTTGAGAATTACAATTTTCACCCTTAAAATCATGACCGTTCCAGGACACCGAAAATCATATATAAAAAGTTAAGAATCTCAAAATTTGAGAATTACAATTTTCTCGCTTAAATCATGACCGTTCCAGAGATGACACGTAAAATCACTACTGAATACACCGAAAAAAATCATAAAAGTTGAGATTTCAAATTCATGAATTTTATCGATTTATCCATCTTTCCGGTTTTTAAAATATATCATGTGACTAAAAAATATTTCTTTAAAAATGGAAGAAACAAAAGTGGAAGAAACCGCAAGAATATATCCTTCGTTATCATATGAACGTAGTTCTACTTTAATGGACATTGAAAAAATGAATAAAGAAAAACACAAAGATAGAGTTAGGTATATGAAAGATAAGGAATCTCAATTATTATTAAGATTAGAGCATTATAAAAAATTAAGAAAGAGATGGACCAAAGTTAAGAATGTAACACAAGGAATTGGCATATTCTTAACAATAAGTTTAGGTGCTTTAACCAATTGTTATATCTTCAGGTGTTTTAGTAATTCCAGTAGTTGCTACAGCTTTAACAGGTACGGGTGTTTTTGCAACTTTCACTTGTTACAATATTAGATAAATCTTTAAATAACTAAGAAACGAAAATCATTAAAAACTAAGCATTTACATATTAAAGAAGTCTATGACAAATTGCATTACTACTTTCAAAGAGTATGTGTGATAATGTTTATTACGTTAGATGAGATTGAAAAATTTGATCAAATAGCTAATGAAGTAAATCAAATATCATTTCAATTACAGTCAGAAAAAGTTGATGATAAGAATAAACAGGATGGTAAAACTTTTAGTGATGGTAAAATTTCTAATGAAGAAAATGACAAAATTTTTTTAGAAGAGCTAAAAACTTTACGCGAAAATTTAAGCAAAACTTTATTAAACAAAACTTTATTAAACAAAACTTAAAACGAGAAAACTTTAAACGAAAAGATGTCAGACAACAAAGCAATAAAAAAATAATTTGTTCAGTAAAATGTTTTTGCTGTATTCCAATGTTACCACAAAATTCAAATATTATATTTTAAAAATGGATAAAATTAGAGCTGATAATTTTAAAAGAATAAAACAATTAGAAGAGTTAATAAAACAAAGAAATATTATGAAAGAAAATCATCTTCAACATAGAATGAATGATAAAAGCTGGTATTCAATCTGATATGTTTGAAAAAATGCAGCAAACCGAGCAAATAAAAACTGATTTTGAAAAAACTATGAAACCATTTAAAACTCTTAAAAAAGAAAGTACAAATAATGATAAACAAATTGATATAACAGATCCAGAGCACAAAACTATATTAGATGACTATGGATTACTAGAATCAACATTAATAAGAAATTTCCAAAATCTATGCAATTTGAACATTCTATTTCATTTATAGATGGAAAAACAATACCTAGATTTTATCTCGGACAAAAAGAAATATTTCCACAACCTTTTCGAGGTTTAATTTTTTCACCAGATAAATCTACTTTTAGTTCAGATAGAAATTTTGTTGATCTTTTAAGAGGAGCAGATTTTAAATAATTATGCTGTAGAAGATCTCATAAAATATAAAGCTATGTTAGATAGAGTTGGTGCAGCAAGATCTCTTAGACGTTATAAACAATTAGAAAATTTATTATCAACGGGAGTTAAAGTAGGAAAGGTTTATCTGAAAAACAGAAAACAGAAACAACTGTATTTTACCAGATGATCCCAAGAATTACTAAATAGATTAAATATTTTAATATCTGCAATAAAAGAAGGACATAATTCTAGTTTCAATGAAATTCATGCTATATTGAAAAGACTGTTAGAAAAGAAGATTCTAAATGAAGAGGATTATAAAAGTGTAGCTGAAATATGTTGTTGTTTTTAATTTTTTATAAAAAAAATATTTCATAAAAAAATATTTATTCAAAATTTTAACTAAAAAATGTGTTCAGCAGATTTAGACAAAATTAATAATCATTTAGAAAATTTGACAGAGATTTTGGGTTCATCAAAATTTAGTACGACGTTAAAAATTATAACAACTACTTCATCACACACTTGTAATTTAGAACCCATTCTACATGTGGAACAAAATAAAAATTATCAAATTGCATTGACTAGTTTCTCTACATTTAACACTATTCAAAATGCTATCAAAGATGTGAATGATCAATTTAGATATTCTACTGATAAAGGCAAAACATGGAAAATATTAACTTTTCTTCCTGGTTCTTACGAAGTTGAATCAATGAAATTAAGAAACATGAAATCTTAATGAAATTAAGAGACATTTAGGTATACCATTTAAAGATAAGAAACAATTACATTTTGCAGTTGAACCGGCAGTCAATAAATTTTCTCTTACTTTAGACGAAAATCATCAAGTTGATTTTAATCATGATAGATCATTGTCAAAGCTATTAGGATTTAATAAACAAACCTATAGTCAAGGTTATCATTTAGGTGAGAAGATTCCAAAAATAACTGAAATAAATTCAATTGTTGTACATTGTGACATTATTGAAGGAGGATATATAAATGGTAAATTGTCAAATTTAATATTCAGTTTTCCAGCTTTTACTGTACCCATTGGTTATAGATTAAATGTAATTCCGCAAGCATTAATATATTTCCCTATTACAAGAAAAACTATTAACAACATTAACATGAGAATCACTGATGAAAAAGGAAAAGAAATAAAATTTGGAGGTGAAGAGATTATGATAGATCTTTTGGTTCGGGAGGTATAAACTCCTACGCGAAGCTAGAGAAGTTTAATTTTCTTCTTCTTCTTTAGAAACAAAAAAATAAAAAAAATAAAAATAAAATGTTTTTATTAAAAAATGAGTGAACTACCTCCATTTAATAAAAAAAACTTAAATTTAATCATCATCCAAATTTATCTAATAAAGTTTTGTCAGTTATTTGTGGAAGATCAGGTTGTGTAAAAACATATCTATTTTTAAAAATTTTAACGACTCCAAATTTTTTGGATTATAACAATCTTATAATTTATACAACAACGGCAGAACAACCCGTCTATCAATTTTTAAAATATGGATTTGAAAATAATCTTAAAAAAACAGCAATTGCTTCATTATTCAAAGAAGATGAAGAAGAAATAAGTTCGTGGTGTGAAGAAGCAGCAAAAAATAATCAGTTAGTTGAAACCAATAAAAATAAGCATATAAAGATACAATTAAGAGATGATAGTGGTAATATGCAAGATCCTAGTAAACTAGATAAAACAATGAAACATTGTGTAATTTTTGATGATTGTGTTAATGATAGAAATCAGTCAGTTCAGAGAAATTATTTCACAAGTGGTAGACATAATAACTGTAGTGTTTTTTATTTAACACAAAGTATGTATTCATTAGACGGAAGTGTTATTAGAAAGAATGCAAATATATTTATACTATTTGAAATAAATGCAAGAAACTTAAGTGATTTGTTAAGAGATTTATGTGTAAGAAATAAAGATGAATTTAAACAGTCGTGTAACAATGCTTGGTCAAAAGATTATGGATTTATCACAATTAATATTGATAAAAAAATTCATGATAGAGTTATCGAACAATTGTTCTCTGACTGAAAGTCGATAGAAAATATTTTCGCGGAGTGATCGAACGGAGTAGATGACCGAATAATTTTTTCTTATAAATTTTTTGTTAATAAAAATTAAAAAAATATGTTGAATGCTTACAAGATAGAGCATGTACCAGTTTTAAAAGATTATCGTCATCCTACAAATCCTGTAAATTCGAAGAAAGAAGTTAGATTTTATTATCATCATAACTACGTAGCGCTCGTTACAGATTATAAAACAAAACATGGTATTAAACCGTGTGTTAAAACAAAAGACTTTCCACTTTGTTTAAGAAGTTTCCGAGTATTTTTGGCGTATAATAATTTATGGTGGTTGGTTAAGAAAGAACATTTAACAACACATGAATTAGAAACATTACATCAATTACATATTCCTGTGTATATGTAAAAACGGAACCGAGTTTCTATGTAAAAATTCATTTTTTCTTTTAAAAAATATGAATCGTGAAATGTCTCTCGGACAAACGTCTAGGATTGATGAATTAATCAAGAAACAAACTGCTGAGTTTGATGCGCAAATTAAACATAGTAAACGTAGTAAACGTATTAAAAAACAGAAACGTAGTAGGCGTAGTATTAGACGTAATATTAAAAAACAGAAAAGTGGAACAAAAGAAATATTAGAAACTCCTATTACTGATATCTTTTTTGATGATAGAATTAAGGATGAGCTTGGTGATGATTTATGTAATTTATTTAATCCAAATGAAATTAAAATATGAAAATGTATCTTTTATTAATGTAGTAAATGATATGCGGAAACTTTTAGCAAATGGTAAAATTATTAATTTACTTGGAAAAGTTGTTAAAGATCAGGAAAATATAATTCAAAATTTTTACGTAACCTTCTATAATAAAAAATCATTTGAAACATGGTTTTCGAATCTGGATGAGAAATCCGATGCTAACGAATGGATTTTTACAGGTAATATTAAATATGAAGATTTTGGAATGAAGTTATTACAAAGATCGCATAGAGGGGCAGGGATTAATATGAAATATAGAATCAAAGAATATTTCGGTGAATATTGTTATATTCCTTCTGAAGATTTTTGTTTTATTAAATGTTATAATGTTTTACGAGGTTTTAATGAAGAACAAGGAGAAATGATGAAAGAAATGTTTAATAATTTTTTATATAAAGAGAAAGCCACATCTAGAACAGGAGTAATGTCAAAATGCAAATTTTCTCAATTCAATAAATATTTTGGAGAATGCGTTCAATATTATAGTCCTGCCAATCGTCATTTAAATCCTAGAGGAATTGAAACGTTTCATAATTATGTTTATTACAATTATTTTCACGCAGGTTCAACAATTGGTCACTATTGTTTTAATTAATAAATCTCATAAATTAAAAGCTATTAGAGAAATTGAAAATAATTTCAAACCCATATATAAAACAGTTACTGATGAAAATCTAACAACGCGTCCATATAAAATCATAACAAAGAAAAAAATTGACTATAGTTCAACATATATTTGGGATCTCGAAACTTTTCCTGATCCTAACTGTTCAACAGCTCATCCTATTCCTTGCGCTGTAGGAGCTATTAATTTTAATAAATTTATATGTTGTTTACCGAAAAAAAGATTGAAAGAATTAGAAACACGTTTGTTAAGTGATATGATTAAAATTAAACGATCAAAAGATGAAGATGAAATTAAAAAACTTAAAAAACAGATTAATGAGTATAATAATTTAACTGAATTAGAATTTAATAAACTTCAAAATTGTGTGAAAATATTTACGAGAACTGAGGATGATGTATGTTCGATCGGGGGAAACCCAGAGGACGTATGTCCGATCCATCAATTTTTTAAAACTCTTGGAAAATTTAATTATTCTAGAGTAACTTTAATAGCTCACAATTCATCAGGTTTTGATTCCTATTTTCCGATAAAAGCTAATTTTAAATTATCTAAACCGCCTCTTAAAACTTCAAGAGGAATATTTACTGCTTCATTACAAAATCCTTATACAACTGAATGTGTTAGTAGATACATTCAAAAATCTTTTAGATTTAAAAACAATATGAAAAAAGATTCACCGTCAGGTAAATTAGCACTTCAAACTATTATAATGAAATGTAGTTATCAACATGTAAAAACAAGTCTTTCTAAATGGTGTGAGAATTTTAAAATTCTTATGAATGTGTGTAAATTAAATTATGAAATTGGAGTAATAACACATGAAAATTATAAAGAAAAAGAAAATGAATGGAGACCATATTTAGTTAACGATATTCTTTCTTTAGCTTTTTGTATCTACAAGTATAATAATGTTATGCGAGATTTAGTTGGTGAAGATATAACTACTAATTTAACATCCTCTGCTTTAACATTTAACGGTTGGATGAAAAGCGTACAAAATGACAATATAAATATTCATTCTCATATAGATTTATGGGCTAGAAATTATATTAGAAAATCTGTTAAAGGTGGAAGAGTTTCAGCAAATATAAGAAAATACATATCGCCATTTTGTAGCATCTTGTTACCAATAATAAAACAGTATTTACCTGGACGCTGCGCTGGGAGGACTTTGTCCCTTGGTCGCTACGCTGGTGGGGCTTTGTCCCCTGGAAGTAATTTAATAGATTTAATGAAACAGTATCGAGATTTAGGAGATAAAACTGAAATTTGTAAGAAAATTTCAAATCAACTACTTGAACAAAAAAATGAATTTCTAATGGCTTTTGATGCAACATCTTTATATCCATCAGCTATGTATGATGAAAATTCAGAATACCCTAAAGCTGAATCAGCTAGAAAATTTCGTCAAGAAGAAGAGCGGGAAATAGTATGTAAATTTAATACACAAACATTTAGACCTAAAACTGGAATATTCTCTGTTGTGTTTCAATATCCGAATGATATGTTTTTCCAACCAGCTCCTATAAAAGATAAAGTTAAAAATCAAAATAATAATTCTCATGTAAAAGTAATCAGGTTTAGAAATGGTATATGTTATGATGTATTAACTTCTGTAGACATACAAGAAATTGTTAGATGTGGGGGAAAAAAATCTTACATATTACTGATGGTATAATTTATGAAAAAAATTATCAAGTTCACCATTTCGAAATTATATTGAAAAACTTTTTAATTTGAGAAAAAGATATAAAACAGAAGGAAATACTGTAGGTGATGAGTTAATTAAATTATTGATGAATTCGCTATATGGCAAAACTGTGAAAAAAGATATAACCACTAAATATCATTTATGGAATGAGAATACATTGAGAAAAATTTCACTCAAGAAGTAAAAGATTATGAAAAATTAAATGATGAACAATATTTAGCGAAAGTAGAAATGGAAGATGATGAATTTCTCAAAACTAATATTGTAAAAGATGGGAAGACGTCATTCATGCCATCACACTTAGGTTCTATCATTCTTTCTCACTCTGGAAGAATCATGAATAACTTTATTTTAGAAATTAATGGTTTCAAAGAAAAATACATTCATTATACAGATACTGATTCAATATATATTTCCAATGAGCTCTTTAATAAATTAGACGCAGCTGGATATGTTGGAGGAGAATTGTGTCAAGGAAAAAATGATTATGGAAATGGTGGAATTATTTTTGCAATGTTTATTGCACCTAAAGTAAAATACTGTATTACTGTAGATGAGCAAGGGAGACTTAGTGAAAAGAAAACATTCAAAGGATATTCACAAGATAAAGTAAAAGTAGAAGATTTTCTAAAATTATATTCGGGGAAAACATTATCGACTACAGTTAATAAACCATGGAAAGGATCTTTAGAAACTGGAATTAGTATTCCTGATGAAAATAATAATACTGAAGAAAAAAAATTTTCTGGTCAAATAAATATTCTTAAACGTCAAGCACCTGATGAAAATGAAATTATGTTACCTTATAACGGAGAAGATATTCAAGCTGAAATATTTCAATCAATCATCTGTGAGAGTAATTTAAGTGATGATGATGACACGTGGGAATAATAATTTTTTTATTACATCTAAAATTTTTATAACATCTAAAAAATTTATAACATCTAAAAAATTTATTACATCTAAAAAATTTATTACATCTAAAAACTTATTACATCTAAAAACTTATTACATATGAAAATATATTTATCGAATTTTTTGGTATTTTCTATTAAGTTTTATCATATTAAGTTTCATCATATAATGTTTTATCAAAAGATAATTTAAATTTATTTTCACTAACTATTGATTCTTCATCGTCATCATCAATTGATTCTTCATCATCATCATAAATTGTTTCTTCATCATCATAAATTACACTTTTTGGTATAGGATGCCATTCCCTGATAGGATACCATTCTCTTATTGGAATATCTAACTCTAAATTACATCTTTTATCTGATAATAATATAATAGAGAAAAATATTGGTCTTTGATCTCTTTTGGAAAATTTAATAACACCACCATAATCTGAATCACTTTTAGTTTTTATTAAAGATGATAAAATTTTAAATTGATTAGATGTAAAATCCTAATTTAAATTTTGTAGACCCGACACATAGTTGTCTAACAGTATCTTCAACTATACCATCATTATTATTTTCAATTGTAAAGAAAATGAAATTTAGATAAATTTTTATAATTACTAATATTTTTTATAATCTTTTTTACCATTTACACCATTTTCAGATGTTTCAGAATCATCATCTATATTTATCATCATCTATATTATTATCATCATTAATTTCATAAGATTCTTTAAGATCGGGCAAAGCCCTAGAACCTTCAGTTCGTTTATTATGATTATGATTATGGACATTGTTAATGAGTATAAGGTGTTGTCCACATATAAATTTTCTCTTGTTGAGCTAAACCATTTATATACAGAAGTTTAACAAATTAATATTTTTAGTTTGAATATAATCCTATATATAAGTATCATCATCCATATCTTTGCGGCATTTCTAATTGTTTTTCTGTTTATAAATTGTGTCTTATAATAAACTTGGTCTAATAATTCTTCATTATGTTTTTTACTCTCTATGTGAATGTTATATTGATTTTGTTCATCAACAAATAATCTAATTTTTTCTTTGGAAAAAGATTTTAATTTTTTAACTAATTCTCTAACATTAATATAATTAATAATTTTATTTTCTATCCATTCAGTATTACTAATTGGTAACACTGCTCTAATAAACCATAAACATTATTATGACCTATTATAACCATATTTTCTTTATTCAATTCTACATAAGCTACATCATTATATTTGCTTACAATCTCCATAAATTTTATAAACGGGTCTCCTGGAAATAAACAATAGTTAGTTTCTATAGAAGGTAAACCTTTAGTTTGTTCTCTAAATATTTCAGCTTGTAATTCAAATAAAATATTGACATCTATACATGGATTATTATTATTATCAAAACATTTATTTTCAAATCCCGTTGATCTCGTCGAATAAGAAGAACAGGATGATGCGGACGAATATAATTTTTTTAAATTGGGTTTTTCCATTTTTTTAATTTTTATTAGAAAAAATTTTACTTTTTAATTGTTTTAAAAATGATGTTGCCAAATGTTGGTGGAGGTGCATATATCCCGAATAATCGTGAATTAGAAATAGAAAATTATATTATGAAAACTGGAGACGTTTTATCTGGTCCATTGCAACTTTCTATTCTTCCGCAACAAAATACAGAGTTGACAAATAAACAATATGTTGATACACAAATCAATGACTTAAAAGAAAAATATATAAACGATGTTTTGGTTCCACTGATGAATGAATTAAAGTTGCTTAAACTTAATGACAAATCATTAAACGAAAAATTATTAAAACTTGATAAAAAGGATAGAGAGCTAGAAGCAGATATAGCAAAACTTTTTAAAAAGATTTCAGAACAATCAAAAATTTTAATATTACTTTCTATAAAGTTAAAATCTGCAGTCATTAAAAATAAACATCAGATAACATTATTGAAAGAACAATTAGAAAATGAAATAGAAAAACTACCTGAAAGAATTAAAAAAATTTAAAGCAGTTACAAACTACATTCCAAAAAAGTGTTGATGAATAATAAATGAAGTAAACTCGCTTAATCAAAAAGTTGATAAAATGAAAACTCTTAAAAATAATTTAGAAAATGAGTTAAAGAAAAATTTACAAGAAAACTCTAAAGAAAATAAAGAACAGTTAGATTCTGTTAAAAGACAATTAGATGTTCTTAAAATTAAGTTAAATGCACTTAAAACGGCATTGAAGATTAATCAGCAGAAAATGCAAGTTAATAGAAAAGAAATTAAAGTACATCCACACGCTGCTTGACGCAATAGATAAGTGCAACAGTCAATTAATAAAGTTATCTCGAAGTTGTTGTCTATACACAAACGTAAATCTTAAACGGGACCAAAGGTCCTCGAGGCTCTTAGCCGATCGTAAATATTTTTTCCCAAAAGTCAAATTTAATCCTAAAAATAAATGCCTATAATTTATAAACACAATCTTAAACATTTTGCTTCAAATCAAAAAATTTTCTCCATGAACCATCTATGAAATCTGTTTACCATTATGACAGTGTAGAAACAATCGGAACACAAAAGTTCCTAGGCACCGCAGGTGCCGTTCTAAAAAGAAGGGGCTGGCATCTTTTCTGGTATTGGTAGTATCGTTAACTTAATTAAAAATAATAAAGATTTGATTACATCTGCTGCAAAAGGAGCAGCTGCTATAGGTTAGTACAGCTAGTGCAATAATCAAATGCTGTTAAGTCTCAAAACGATTTAAAACACCTAGAAGCTATTCGTAAACTTAGGAATGATTCTGAAGAACTAAAAAATTTAAAAAAACTTTCAGAGGAAACAAAAAACAAAATTGCTAACATAGCTGTAGGGGGTGAAACCTTGAGAAGCGGAGCTCCGTCTGATAGTAAACATAGGAAGAAATCAGGCGTAGCCATAAAACGTTCAATTGAAGAAATAAGAGGAAATGGTCTAGCAAAATTCTAAAATATATTTTTTAGTAAAATTTTTTTAGGAAATTTTTTTTAGTAAAAATTTTTTCTGTCTGTGAGAAAAAACAAAAAGTCAAATTATTTTTTATAAAAATGTCTTCGCTTATCGAAAATCAATTTAGATTAGACGATCCTCCGTTCGTCAGTTACAATCAAAAAAGGAATGACTATATAAGAATTGCTATGAATTCCGGATCTTCCAGTAGAGTAAATACTGGAGGTGATTTAATTTTTGAAGTTGATAATCAACAAAGTTATTTATATCTACCTGATTCATTTTACACTGGAAAATTCTTTATATAGTGATGCCAATTTTACAACACCATTACCTGATACCGATAATATTGCACTAGAGAATAATTTCTTTCCAAGATTATTTACACAAATGCGTTTAGATGTTGCAACTCAAAATATAGAAACAATAAGTGATTCTCCAGGTGTAATTGATACAATGCTTAGATTTGTAACAATTGGTGAAATAATAAAAAGTATGAAATCGAAGGTTGGTTTCCTGATACTAATGATGGTATAATTGTTGATGATTTTAAGTCACGCTGGAACCAGATTCAGCAGGAATTGCGAAAGATGTAGAAAATATTAGGCAAAACATTTAAATAAAACAAATAATGTTGCATATAAAGAAAGACGTGAGTTTAACAAGAAAAGTAAGCAAACAGTAAATTGGTCATTGTCTCCATTATTCGGATATTTAGATTATGATAAAATATCATATCAATTAAAATTTAAATTAATAATTCATCGTACAGCGAATAATGAATTAATCTTTTTTGGTAAGACTGGAAAAAAAAGCATATTTAAAAAATTTGATAGACTTGAATGGTTGGATTAAGCATATTACTCCTAGTTTAGAGATTGAAACAGCTATTGCAAATAGATTAAATACTAACAAACCAATTCCAGTTAATTTTCTAAAGAGAACTGCTAGTTCAGTAACTTTTTCCGAACAAAGATTTAACTGGCATTTTACTAGAACTGCGAATACACCAAGATATTTATTACTAACTTTTCAAAGAAATAATTCTCCAAGTTTTGATAAGAACAATAATCTCTTCCATATTAATACAATTCGAAGTTTACAAGTTTCATTAAATCAAACCCGATATCCAATTGATCCATTAAGATTCGATGATACCAATAATCAATTTATGGAAGGATATGATTCTTATCGAAATCTTTGTATAGAATTTGGAGTTGAACCACAATTAACTCCTGGAGATTGGAGACATTTATATCCTGTTTTCTGTTTCGATTTAAGTGCACAATCTGAAGATATTATCAAGACTGGTTGTGATGTAACAATTAATATTAAAAAGAAAGATTCCACAACTTCATTGATGGCTTATGGTTTATTGCTAGAAGATGTAAAATATTCTATTGAAATTCTTAATGGAAAGATGGCTAGGATAGGTTAGTAACCTGAGGACCTTTGGTCCGATAAGTTAATTAAAATTTTTTCATAACTAGAATAGATTAAAAATTCTTAACTTAAAATTTTTCATAACTAGAATAGATTAAAATTTTTTCATAACTAGAATAGATTAAAATTTTTCGTAACTTAAAATTTTTTTATTAAAAATGTCGCAAGCGAAAAGTAATATTAATAAAACTGTTGAATTAAAATTACGTAATATTGTTGACAAAAATACCCCTAAACCTAGTACGATTAACAAAAAAAAGTATTACATAAGTAAACCAATGATAGAGAATATTCAATTACAAGGAAAAAAAGAATGGCGGGAATTCTACCATTAATTCCTATAATAATAGGAGGCATAGCTGCAGCAGGAAGTGTTGCAGGTGGGACAGCTGGTATTGTCCAAGCAGTAAATAAAAATAAATCAGAGAAGGCAGCATTAGAAGAACAAAAACGACATAATAGAGAGTTAGAGAAAGTTGCTAGGGGTGACGGAATAGTAGATAATTTTATTAGTAAATTAAAATTAGTTGATGAAGGAAAACGAGTTCTTAAAAATATTCTCCACAATGTTGATGATTTAATTGAAATTAAAGAAACTAAAGATGGTTCTGGAATATATCTAAGTCCTAGTATGATTCGGTAATAACCTCAGGACCTTTGGTCCGATCGGCTAAAGCCTCAGAACCTTTGGTTCTATTAGGTAAAACATTTATTTTACCTTTTAAAATGAATTCTACAAATTCCGAAAATTTAATTAAATTAAAAATTTCTAATTTAGATTTATTAAATTATCTATTAAACAAAAATAAAAACTCAAATTGTCAGCATATTGGAGGTGACATACAAAAAGCATTAGAAAACTTTCCTGGATTTATTTGGAGTAAATATTCGAAAGAAAAACATCTTCATGGTCATTCATATACCGGTCCAGGAACTCGATTAGATATAAGACTAGATGAGAATAATAATCCGAAACCAGATGAAGAACCAATAAATAGAGTAGATGCCGCAGCTTACAGGCATGATTGGGCTTATCGAAATCATGATCTAAGTTCTCGACATGCAGCTGATAAGAAGATGATTCAAGAATTAGATAGTATTCAGAATCCTACATTTAGAGAAAAAATTGAAAGAATGTTTGTTAAGAAAGCTTTACAAGCTAAAATATTATTCGGTCAGGGCTTAAATGAAACGAAAGCAATGCTGTCTGAGAGCAACGCTCGAACCTACGCGTCTGAAATGTCGAATGACCTAGGACGCTATGCGTCCGAAATTCATAAAGAATATAGAAGGCCTAAATATTTATTGAAAGTAAAAGTATTTAATAAAGATGATATTTGGAGTGCTGATCTTATTCATATGCCGAATGAAAGGGACTACAAATACGCATTGACCGTTATAGATTTATATACACGATACGCTTGGGTAAAGCCTTTAAAAAATAAAAGTGGTCTTTCAGTTAATTATGCGTTTGAAGAAATCTTTAAAGAAAGTAAGAGAAAGCCAAAAAAATTGTTTGTTGATAAAGGGTCGGAATTTTATAACCGAAACGTTCAGCCACTATTTGAAACTGTTTATTCAACTGAAAATTCAGGGAAGGCCGTAGTGATAGAAAGATTCAATCGGACGTTAAAAAATAAATTATTCAAGAAATTTACTGAGCAAAGAAATCAGAAATGGTTGACGATATTACCAGGAATTGTAGAAGAGTACAATAATAAAGTTCATTCTGGTATTGAAGAAACTCCAAAGAATGCTTCTGACGACCCTGATTTGATAAGAAAAAAAATATTCGAGAATAATTATTCGAATGAGAGTAATCCGAATTTGCAGAAACTTAAGCCGAAATTTAAAATTGGAGATAGAGTTAGAATATTTAAATATAAGAATAAATTTGAAAAAGGCTTTGTTGGCTATTGGACTAAAGAAATATTTGAAGTTTGCAAAATAAATCAAACTTATCCGATTACTTACGAAATCAAAGATTTAGATGATGAAAATATCAGAGGCCGATTTTATCAAAATGAATTACAACGAACTGATTTTTAATTATCATTATTATTATTATTCAATTCAAACATAATATCTAGAAATAGTACTCCTTCCTGTAATTTCAATAAAACATGAAGACATAATTGACCACAATAAGTAGTTCCCGGTTTTTGAATTTGAAACGTATTATAAATTCCATTGCCAAGTATTTCTCTTACTTCATTCGTAGGTGGAAGTCCGTATGAGTCAAAATAATAATTAGAACAGTTTATATTTCTTTGTCCTGCTGACCAATGTACACCTTTTTCATCTGACATATGAAGATTTGTTATGAAATTTTCAGTTTGAACTTTGTTCCGGGAACTGAAGGTTCCTGTTGGCCTATTTTTTAGGAATTGTAATTGCGCTCTCATTAGAACATGAAAATTCTTTATCCTAATCGATTAGCGATTTTCTTTAGGTCGAAATTTGTCGTGGTTTGCGTTCCATATAATTTAAAAAACTCCTTTATGTTGCTCATTTTATGATAAAAAAATTTGTTAAGGGACCCCTAGAAGACAGAGGGGAGGGGGTATTGATTTAAAACTGTTCCATAATGATGTCTTTCCTTACTACTTATTCGATTTTGAAATGATTATATTATAATTATTCTAATCTATATTTTTTTATATATTTCCATTTTCTTCATGAACTTCATTTGTAAAATATGTTTCATCTTTAAAATGATTGTTTAAAAATTGCCCATAACAACTAACCCGCATATCGGCGTTTATGCGTTCTGAGTTCACAAGAAGAATTTTATTGTCATTTGCTTTTATTGTCAATGCACTCTTATATGCTTAATCTATTCATGTCTTCACAATGGGAATTAGTACTTTACTACCAGTTTGTGTTTGGCAAACGCTAAATGAATTTTGCAAATCGATTTCTAAAACTGAATTTGAAAACAGACTTTGAAAATAGATTTTGAAAACAGATTCTGAAAATAATTTACGTAGGGTTAAATTGAAATGTCTAAACTTTCCGCACGCGTAAGGTGAAATGCCAAAAGTTTACCGATGAGTAAATTGAAATGACAAGAGATAGCACGATAATTTTAGGGGAAAGCTGCTAGATGTTTCTCTCTCTTCACATTATCAGCCAGTGTACGGTTTTCATTGAATAATTTTGAGTTTATGAGTTACAATGATCTTCTAGTTCACACAATTAGTACTTTAAATAATGTTGAGCCCTACAATAAGCGAAGAATGGGTCACTAAGTAATAATTGCGGGTCTTCTTAATTTATCATAATGGCTCTAATCTTAATTAATACATTGAGAACCATTTCACCTGTTCTTAATTGAGATAAACGAAGGATATATTTCTTGTGGTTTCAATCCACTTTTGTTTCTTTTCTTCCATTTTTAAAGAAATATTTTCAGTCACATGATATATTTTAAAAACCTGAAAGATGGATAAAATTCATGAATTTGAAATTCTCAACTTTTATGATTTTCGGTGTCCTGGAACGGTCATGATTTAAGCGAGAAAATTGTAATTCTCAAATTTTGAGATTCTTAACTTTTATGATTTTCGGTGTCCTGGAACGGTCATGATTTTAAGGGTGAAAATTGTAATTCTCAAATTTTGAGATTTTGAAAATTTTGAAACTTGGGTATTTTTAAAACGCTTAAATTTTCGCCCTTCGGACTTCGGCCACGTGAAATTTGAAGTCTACCTAAATTTTTGAATTTATTCCATTTAAAAAGTACAATTTTTTTGAATTTTATGGTGTCCTGGAACGGTCCTTTGCCCATTATTTAGTAATGTTAACCCATTTACACCTTTTAAAGAACATTTTCTCTATAATGATGGTTTAGCTCTTTCAGTGGCAGGCATGTGATGTGATCACGCGAAAGGAAATAATCTTATTATAGTTAGGCATGAGATTTAGAGCAATGGTGAGCCATCGAATTGCTAATATAATAAACCATATTAACTCTCAATGTCGTCATGATATGGAGGATTTCTAAATTACTTTTCTTCTGTATAGCTGTCATAATAAGTCCAAATTCGTGTACATTTCCCTACACGTGCAAACACTCGTATATCTCACACGTGGTGCAGGGGAGTTACCACTCTACCTAAATGTATTTACTCTATGTATAGGCCTGCTATTCACAATTATATTCAATGCCGTTATGTAGTGACATCTCTCTGAAAAATGGTTTTGATTATTCCTGTTAAAGAGATCCTTCTATTTCCTACGCCCTACTTGCTCTGTGTCTCACTTGGCTCATGGTAACCACGAATATTTTGATCTAAGAAAAACATAGATATGCATTCCAACACGTAGATGATTGATGAAGATGGGTTTGAAGACTGCTTACCGAAGATTCGCCGCTGTCCAGCAAAAAAAATTTCTGTAGCTCAACAACGTGATTAATTATTCAGTGCAGATACACAAAAACAATTGCTATTCACACATGGATCACTGCACGGATCGGGGAACCAGGTCAGTACAGTTCACAGAGCACGATCTAATCAAGGAGTAGGGAGTTTTTAGACTGTACGCGAAGGTGTTTTCATCGCAACTTCAGCGTCAGTACTATTACCATATCGCTGCTCCATAGCTTATCTACTACATGTGTCTAATTGTTTCATTGGTTTTACTAACCTAATTTGTAGATTGATGAACTCCTTTTAATTCTTACGGTCAAGTTTCTTATCAATTTTGCGAAATTTGCTCAGCTGGTTGATTTTCTGTCTTAAATTGCTATTAGATGTTCAGTGGTATACTTCGCAAACAATATTTGTTGCATGTTTAATGATTTGTTTGGACAGCAATATTTTTCATTTGACTAAAAACATCCATAATTGGTAATTTTAGTTGCAGTTCACCAATTTTGAGACCCAATAACTTCACAGAAAAGTAATTTTGACAATCTGTCAAGGATTTTTAATTTTTATCGAATAAAATCTTGCATTCAATATTATTTAACGTGATGAAATATAGAGAAGACGAGCATGATTCACATTTATGCGATTGCTTGTCGACACATTCACCCGTGTATTAGAATAAATTTGGTTTCTCTGAAGAATTTTTTTGCTTATGTGAAGCAGTTGTGGACTAAGCTTGATGATGATTATCTATCATTGTAAACCAGTCTTCAAAAAACTGTGGTCATAATGAGAAATTAGGTAATTTAATTTACCGTAGTTTTTTTGATTAATTATGTATATCACATGGAGATAAATGTGATAGGCAGGCTTACTGCTAGTAGGTTTGAGGAATTATTAAACAATTATAATCCAGGACCACGATGTTGCTGACATTGTGTGGTAGAAATGCGTTATGATCAGAATCCTTTGATGTTGCGTGATGCATTCTCAATGCTGCCTGTTTAGAAATAGACCCAACATAGCTGTCTTAAAATTCACTTAAGTCGCTCTGTACTAACATTACTTTATGTTTGAAAGATACCATAATTTAAAACTGTTTATGCTAGTTGAGAACTAGCAAGATAATTGGTAGCAACTATATGGTAGCCTATGTGTGATGCTTTTGCTCTTGATAACTAGTTGAAGTGTTTGTAATTCCATGTTCAGGGAGAGGCCGTATGTGTAAAATTCCCATTTCACGCTGCGATAGGAGAGAACGGTGTGCAGTGTATTTGAGACCAACTTTAGAACCTTAATCTGTTATGAATTAAAGTCTTCTAGGGTAATCCAAATCGCCTCGCACGCTGTATTATTTTTGTCTATCAGGAAACTTATGTCGCATCAAATATAATTTCCTATGGAAACGATTATTAAGAAATTATAACTAATCAATTGATGTGCAAGTTGTCTTGCATTTTTACTGCCCAACCGCCCGCTCCCTCTCTTGATGTTAGATAGGGTCTCGGGAAACAATGGACCTTGAAAAAACTGCACATTTTTATGTACAAAAACAGGTTTACGGTATTGAATATTAGGTAGAAATCAAACTCAGATACTGAGCTACTTTCAGAGAATAAATCAATCACGTTCACAAGCAATAACAATTTGATTAGCCTTGGGAAATGCTTTTTTATTCAATGCAAGCTAATCAACCAATTTATTTGGCTTTTTTGGCAGCTGTCTGGTTCATTCTGCAGCATGATCTTCTGTTGAAGCTCTTTTAACTCCTCCGCACATCTCATCCTAGCTTTCTTAGACTGCAGTTTCGTCTCATTATTCTTTTCGATGTGATGCTCACATCGACATCGAGCCTGTTTCAAATGTCGCATGACATTCGCTAATTATAGCGTTTTCTACTCCATGCACTTTTATGACGCATGATGCCACGTGACGCTGAGTGAGGGACTTCCCTCTTGCATGTTTGTTACAAGGCACTGTCAATTTGGTAGAAAGCCACGCTCGACATCCGCTTTGTCATGAGAACAAACGAGGATCATTCTAGTGACACTGTATAGCTGTGACGACATGTCATCTTTGAGGGAGGGAATATAATATCGAGATCATCTGTGTTCCTTCGGAACTTCTCCATAATGCAACTCCTTGGCCATTGTTCATGAAAGCATTCGATATTCGCTTACTTATCAAACCGTCAACATTTCGGCCTCAATCCTTCCAAATTTGTGACGGTGATCGAAGACATTCTCGACTCAGCGAAAAAGATTGACCAATAGCAATCACTGATCAACTGAATGAAGATGTTTGCTCCAACGACACCCTCGGAAGTCAGTGAGTAGCGCTCAATGATATTTTCACTTACTTTGGTTACGAATGATCGGCATTGAAAGCGAAATGTATTCAAGACACCTTTGCTTGAAGTTTTACACTTCGTCAGTGCATTCTTGGCGGGGTAGAATAGCAAAACATTCAGTGGATGCAGCAAATTCCTCGTTTTGTTTTAAATCAAGTTTTAGCAACTTTCCGGTCAAACTAGCAAGTGATTTGAGAACTGTTTTCATCAGAACACTTTGGAGAAGATATTTCAGAAAACAAATGAGGTATTCACGTAGGAACACAAACTGAGAACTTTCAGACAGGTATTTTTATGAAAATTCTTCCAAGTGTGGGAATATCCCCATCATGAAACAAAGTTTTGCTTCGAGGAGAGGTCTTTCGGGTACTTTTTCACCTTCTCACAGGAAGAAACCGTGACTTTCTTTTCCGTGTAGGTGTGTATCATACATCGTACCAGCGTCAAGGAGAATCACACATCGTTTCAGGACCTTCGAATTTCCGACTTGTGTGTGACTGCCAAACTTAAGTGGAAACATCATTTTTCCGTGAAACCCGCGCCGCTTTGGAGAATCCTTGAATATACAGTAGAGAACATTCAGTATATCATTGAGTTTCTAGTCTGCCACTTTGTGACTAGTCTGTAATGCACCATACACAACATGGATTGAACAAATTCCAGTTTCTTAAGGTTCGGTAACCCCAACCTCCTGACAGTTTTATGATCGCAAGAAGAGCATATTAACATTCGGTCCATCAAAACTAATAACTTTTCTCTTGTCCACTGTTTCTAGAGTAGAGTTTGCAGCACAGACGAGTGTTTTTGCTTTCACATCAGCTAAAACCACCGATGTTAAGTAAGCAGTTTTGACTTTTTGTCCAAGGGTATAGCGGACATGGATATGTAGTTGCCCCACTGTGGCATTTTATTCCACGCCTCATCGACAGAAATGCTTGTGTTCAGCATGAGAGAGTTCAGATATATTTTTTATACGGATAACGGACCCCAGCCAAAGGTTGTCAAATAAGGTTGCCAATGCTATTTTATCGTTGCCAGTTCAATAGTTCTTCGTAATGCTATCCGGAAGATCAGAAAGAATAGGGAGATTTTCTCTCCACTCCTAAACGAAACATGCGAAGCACCGATGGAATTGTCTTTCCTACTTCCCGCGTTTCTCGGGATGTGATAGGATTCAGCAACTTCTTTTGGGAATCTGGATCATCCGTCGATAGGAAAGGTTAGGTCTAGAGATATTCTTCAGTTGGAGAACTTTTGGTCAAGAAGAAATTGCGACGCTCAGATCGAGTTATCTGTTGAACTTTCTCAGATTGAATCATTCCTGTCGAATGCGCTTTCCACGACACGCAGTGATGCGTCGGTTCTACTCTACGCCGGAGACCGCACGGACGAGAAACATTTATTGAGATTTACAGACTTGATAATCCGGACAAGTTTCAATGTCTTGGACTTGGTCCTTCTGGAGAAAGTCTCAAGTTCAAGTTTGAGTCTCAAGAATTTCCCAGACTATTGGAAGCTATTGGGAACATGGATCGACAGCAAATTCACTTTTGAAGCTCAAGTCAAACATATGGCAAAGATGATTGCATGGAAAATAACAAGCATCAAACGTCTGAAGAATCAGTCAGCAAAAGTGTAAGATGGCGCATTGTTCAAACATATGTGCTTCCGCATTTCGATTATTCGTCGTCGCTATGTGTTTTTATGTCAAATCGTTGCAAAATGAAACTGCATACTATGTACAAACGGTGCTTATATTTATGCGACAAGTATGAGCACAGCAATTTACCGACTCATACACTATTAGCCTTAAATGACTATGATCTCAACGTACGATGGCACATCAAGCTCTTTAGGATAATGCAGTCTTTATGTAGAACTTTATATGCCCGGAGACAATTGTATGATATCGGAAAATTCATCACGGCATTCCAGTTTGAACCTGGCTACGCTCCCATCGTGTTTCGTGAGCTATTTGAACTTTCAGAGAATCCCAGACGGAATGTATTGGTGCAACCACGAGTGAAGACTGTAAAACACGGGCAGTGTTCACTCAGATACTATGGAGCAAGTTTTTGGGATAAAATCCTCCCTGTGATACATGGCTTGCGAGCAAATTCAGAAAGTGCTATCAGCAACATCAAGGAGTATCTACGAAAGCAAAGTGGTATACAACAGTGACATTTTATGGTTTATGTAGTTAGACTTTCCTTTTTCTTTTATCTTCTTTTCTGTTATAATTATGTTGCCATGTAAAAGTACTGTATCATAGATTAGTCACATGCACGTGTCGTGAATAAATATATATAATTGAATTGATGGTACTAGTAGTCTGTGCTAAGTTCAACATTAAGTTACCTTTGCTCTTATGCAGTGTTGAAATGAAGATGTATGAAAGGCAAAATCACGAAAACCTTACTCCCATCTTTTTTCATCTTTTTGAAGTGATATTCTGATACAAATTCAAGTAAGTCCAGCAGTTTCGACTGCGATTAGAATGTAGCACATCCAAATTACATATGTGAACAATTTGAAAATTTATTCGCTTCACCAACTTAAAGATGGAGCAGATATTATTTTGATAAATAATGCTTTCAGATTCCTTTCAGACGAATAACAATATCAGGATCTCAACTTTTAAAAAAACAAATTTTGGAATTTTTGATGACATTTAGGACTTTTTAGGGCTTTTCGGACCTCTTTTTTCGGGTTTCAGAACTTTCTTATAGCACTTTTTGGACTTTGTAGACACCCTAACTGCGTGACAATGTATTACAATGACTACATTATATATGAAATAATGAACAACAATTTTTGGGCTTACTAATGTACTATGTAACTCTTTTTTCCAGACATCGCTCTGTGTAGATAAGAAGATTGTGCCACTGATGGCTTCTGAGAGGAGCAATTTTTGTGATTATACCTCGTCAAGCATGAACTACATTAGTTTAAAGATGATGATAGGCGTTTTTATTCTTTTTCAAAAATCTTTTTGAATGAAAATCGGAAGTTCCAATTTGGTCAGTGCTTAAGTAAATGGAACTAACGAGGCACAATCCTTTCAGTTACCGAAATAGATGAAAAACTTCACATTACATGCTCGTGCTCACCTTATTTTTTTCACGTGAATCAACGATGAAAATCAGAAAATCAGAATAATGAAGCTTGCAAGCACATTTTATAAAATAATTGCTTGGATGTAAAGTGCGTACTTCAGGCATTAAAATCGACTAGATGGAGATTGTTAGTAGCAAAGTTCTTAAAATATGGCCTTCTTGAAGAACTTGCTGAAAAAATCAAAGATAGCTCTCGTCGCCGAGTTGCAAGAGTCTCGACGCAATCTATTTTGCAATGTTATTCGTAAATTTATGTGTAAAAGCTTCGCTGCACACGTTCAAGCATGTTGCAATCTGTAGCAGAAAGACCAAAAAACTGGGGAGAGCAGAGATCAAAAATTGACCCAAGTTGTTTTGCACAATTTCTTCAATTCTTCGACATAGATGTGTGGTTTTATCAGTCGAATGGCATACATGCGTCTTGAAGCGGATGAAACAATATTTGAAATATGGTCTGACCAAGTGCATTTGCTTTTGAAAGTTTTACCAAGTAAGTTTAAAGTCTCGAGTTGGGGAACACGCATGTCAGATAAGTGAGCAGTCATACCGTAGTTGCACTTGCGAATGATCATTGACTTTCACTTTGCAAGTCATTTATGGGTAGTTCCATTGATTCCGACCATTGCAACAGATTCTCGTGTTCATATGCAATGTGTCTATCGTCAGAAAATGAATACACAGGAAAAAAAGAATGTCATATCATCTGCATATTTGATTAATTTGCAACTATCAAGCAAAGGCGAAAAAGTTGCTGTGGTTATCACAAACAGGTAAGGACCGATGATTGACCCATGATTCCTGACGCTACTCACACTTCGAGACTACTTGCAATACCGATTGAAACATGCCGCGTCCTCTCTTCTAGGTCGGATAGGAGAAGCATTCAAGTAAACTGCCAAATTCTTTCCTCTCATTCCTCCTACTATACGAATCGCCCTTTCTCCTTGAGGCGATCAGCCATGTGTTCTCGCAGTCCGGATATTGTAGTGACAAATGATATTGATGTTTGTACCATAAATTTTGCAGTTTTCATAACGTACCTGCATGTTTATTGTCTATGCTTTGAATATTCATGCAGTCCCTCGTAGGATACCGTTCCTTAATTGCTTAAATATTAGGAAATTCTGGGATGCGCATAGCCTACCCTTAGAGATAAGAAGTGCCATTTATTTTTTGCACTTTGCGTCAATAATTAATGGAAGAAGTAAGGCCTATAGTTTATATTATGTGTTGGTCCATAGGCCAATACATGATAATGATTTGAACATACAGTGTGAAGCGAGTTATGCAGCAGTTTGTTTGCTTTCAAATTTGACCCGGTTTCTGTCTGATGACAAGATTTGAGTTATAGGCCTATTCAATTAATGTATTTTCGGATAGCATTTTTTTCCACGTGACTTTCTGATTCTACAATAGTTTATTCTGCTGCATTGACGACGGCTAAGAGGCCTGAATCATTTTGTAATCATTTTGTAGTTCTCGCAATAAATCAAATCAAATCCTATTCTTATCTCTTAATTTTTCTGGTCTTTCTAAATATTTGCAATCTATTGGATTCTGTGTTTTGATTGAGTAGAATATTTTCATGTAGGGTAGGCTGCGATGGAATGGGTATAAGCCACCTAAAGTTTTTTGGAAATCAAGCGCATTGATATTTCTGAAAATCGCTTTGACTATGATGATCTTGCGATGATAGTATGAAGTTCCGATATGATTGGTTCCATAGACAATTTTCATTGTTTCTATGGAATCTAAGTTTCGATTTTTTTTTGTTACTGAAAAATGAACGATTACGAACTTTCGATTTGCAGCAAAGGAAGGTGTACTATGACTTAACTTAAGCATCCCTGTAAAAGTTCATACATTCCGATTTTGTGATAATAAGCTGATCTATATTCGTCATAATCTCTTAATTTTGAAACTTGGAAATTAAAAACGGGGCTGAAACGGGTATACATATGGTATCACAGAAAGTGTCGATGCTTAACTCCAGGTTAGTTATATGCTATTATAAATAAAGGTGCTTTTCATTTGTGACATGTACATGTACGGTTCATTGAATTTGAAAAATATTTCGAATGCAAGGAACCAGTACTGCTTCTTGTAGACTAAGGAGGTCTGCCAGCGAAATGAAATCATTTTACTCCATTTGCCGTCTGACACTTCATATACTCTTCATCCGTAGGAAGTTTTTTAATTCTGAAACACGCATGGAAGGAAGCATGAGTGATGGCACCGACAAACTCGACCGAATTCGATGACGAAGCCTGGTTTTCGTACACATCCTCACATATGTATAGTCTCTGAGCAACTGAAATCAGAGTCGGCAGTCAGCAGATTGTGGTGGTACTGTGGTACAGCTTCTCGAACATCTGTGGTAAAAAGTGTAAGCCTGTGACTGAAAGTTTAAAGGCAGGGGGAGTTGTCAACATTAAAAAGGCTTTGGCATCAGTTCTTATCACTACTTGTCTCCAGGAAACCATGACGCGTGATCCTCTCCGAACACTTCGAAATTGTACGCACAACAAGACTGGTAAAGTTTACATCGCCATCGGCTTTGAAATGTGTTTAAGATGAAGAAAGAAGTAATATTCGTATGAAGAAAATGAAATTCATTGCTTTTGAAGAGCAGCAATTCAGACGATTGGCAGTGTATCGAACCTCTGTCAAAGCGATTAAAAACGAAGAATCAATGGTGAGCGATAATGAGGACCTTTCAGATGAAGATGCGAGTGAAAAGGAGGATGCAAGCTTTCCATTAATCTAAGATTTGAAACAGGACGACTGGGCTGTTTTGAGTAAAATGAGAGGGTGCATCGGTCATTATGATGTGCGTTGCAGTTTTCCTGCTACGTCACGGAAGCGAAGATTGTCCAGGGCAGTGAGATAACTCGTGCAAAAGAGAAAATTGTGAGGTCAATGCTGACTAGGAATAGTCACACCCCTCATTTGCTTTCCTAGTTTCTCTGGCATTCAATTTTTCTTTAGACCCATTTCTTTATGATGTTATGGAGTTCTAAATATTTCACGAAGTTGTAATTTTATGATGAAGGAACCTGGTAATAGGTTACAACGTTTTTCTATCAACAATTCATAGAAGTCGTTATCGACCAAATTACCACAATTTAGATTGGTTATTTCGGTAAGAGAGACCAACATAATTATCATTTAACTTACTGATGAAAGCGACGCTTAATATAAAAAAATAAGCTAATAGTGACGCTTAACAAGTTTCTAAGTTTTTTGATAATTTTTCATGCAGTGCTATCATCTTCAAAAAATATATTTATACCCATTTCACCGTGCGGTTGGGATGAAATCGGTATGCACTATGCGCTCCATATTTATAAAAATGTAATTTTCACAATGATTATCCTTATGCGCAATGAAGGTGTTTATGAATAGCCGATACACAGAATGCGATGATCAGCTATCAAAATTTCAGGTGGCACAGCGAGGAAGCTAATCGGATGATCAATATGAAATAAAAGCTGCATTGTCTAAGTTTTGAATTATGTCTCAATTACAGAAGATGTAAAATTGCTATACATTTTTGCATAGAAATGCATTGTGAACAATGAACAGCCGCAGTATTCATCATGACATATGAATTTTCTGTGGAATGAAAACTGGTTTTAAAAATTAATTGTCGTCTAACATACTAATCAGCTTTAAATTTCTGTGGACCAGGAAAAATGCACTGACGTGGTCTATGCAATAGAAGTTGCATTGGTCTTCAATTTTAAATTTTTGGTTTTCAACAATCAGCAATATCAGCATGAAATCACTATACGATTGTTGGCGAACCGTGTGTAATATTCATAGTCTCAGTCATGGTAGAGATTTATTTCCACTTGTAGGATAATGATCAAGATATACTATGACCTTCCTCACTAGATTTTCACTCACACACTTGCTTGCGTTTATGTTCAGTCATTCACTAGGGTTTGTAACAAAGGTAAAAACAGCTTAACTAAGCAGTTTGGGTTTTAGAATAGATACTGAAGTGTGGTCATGAATATTTCCTGTCCTATTTTCAAATATATCCATATTAATGATCTGATGTCAGCAATGAAGGCAATTGTTGCTGTTAAAGTCAATTGTATTTGGTGTAAGGTTTACTAATTACTTTATTGCTACTTCAATCGACCGAAGAAAATCGAGCTCGACTCTAAGAAAATGGAATTCGACAATATCAACCATCGACTTACACCTTTTTCGATGTGATCAGTAATCCTGGTATGTTGAATGAACTCTTATTACATTGGCATATTTGCACAGCAATTCATGATGCTCTGTGAATTTCAATACATAGGTAAATTATGAAATTCATTGTAGCATTTTTTTTGACAAAATAGTTGCACATTCTATCGAAGTCTAGGTAAAGCAACTATCTGGCTTCTTAGGCAAAGTGGTCTATCTTCAATGTACATGTACATGAAAGTGTAAATTTTTATCATGAGAGCTAGGAGAGTCCAATGAATGGAAGCTACTAACTAAAATTACTCCCCTGCTTTCGGGGTAGGCTGGATGGGCACAGCCCAACAAACGACTCGCTGAAATGCGTCAACAAACTTCATTTATTTTATTTTAGCGAACTCATTTTGCCTGAAAGAAGAGGGTAGGGGGAATGTCATACACATAAAAATAACAACATGCATACGATGTTCATAAACAGTTTAAAAATGTAGTCACTTCTTGTTTTATTCATTACCCCTTTTGCCGCGTCCTGGGCAATTTGCCGCTATTTCAATTTGTCCTTCGCCTTCTTCCATGTTATCCGGTCTCCCGTGCTTTCCAGGTTTCTCTTGATGCAGTGTTTTGGGATGAATCCTTGACCGTCCCCTTCTGCATGTCAGTCATTGTGTCATCCATCTCTTCCACTTGATTGACTACCCTTTCGTCTCCCATCCTTTCTCCATTTCACCACTTTCAGTTTTCTTCAAGGTAACTTCCTCCCTCTTCGTTTCTCCTCCTACCTTGCACCACAGATGCTGGAGGGCAGCATTCCTCCCATTCTCCCGTATACCCGATAGACCATTCCTGCATGCCTCAGAGACCATTCCACCAAAGTACACGAACTTATCTACCTCCTTCAGTTCCACTTGTCTCACAACCACGCCTTCCGCTCTCTGCCTATCCACATCACTTCTGTCATCATTAAACTCACTCGTTTAAGCATGAAAAATTATATTTTAAGTTAGAATTGATGTACATAAATCTACTGGCACAACACGGAGGTTTTTCATAAATAATCAGCATATTTTTGGCATCATTTTCATCAGTCACATTTTATACCAGCAGTGCGACGACCAGCATGGTTTTTAGATGTTCAGTAAGAGAATTTCTTAACATGTTCTCCCTGAAGCAGCCACAATAAGTCTCATTATGCCTATCCATTCGTTTTTCTTAATGCACGGTATAAGGATATGCTGTTTCAACCGAGCATCTTCTGTTGCATGATCATGATATAGGCTATCACCTGATGATTCGAATGTGCTCTTAAATGCTCCTTTAATCTAACTGAAGTGTCTTGTTATCCGATGAACTGAGATTTTCTGAGAGATAATTATATTTATTACATGCATTTGCAGACAACCACGGATGTGTCATCACACGTTAGATGATGTTCAGAAATCTTCGTCATTGACGGTAGAATGAATCATCATTGTGATGATGGAAAGGAAACATATAGTAATGCTCCACTGAATATACTGATAATGCACCAACACCACTTGAAAACATCAACAATTCATCTTCAAGATCGAGAAATTTACACAATATTTTTTTTACGGATTTTACGTCACTTTTTACCCCTACTGGGGCCTTGGACGGTGCTGACTTAAGTCAGACTTTGTTTGGAGCGTTGTGGTGCTTTGTAGTTCGGATGCCCTTCCTGCCGACTTCCAATGACACTTTCCGGGTTCGACCTCTGGACCATGAGATCGCTAGTCCAAGTACGCAACCACTGTGCCACTGACACCATATGCAAAGTAGTAATGTTTTTGTCGTCACAATATTTTCGTCAAATTTATTGGGATTCTATGGAGCTTCACAGTGCGCTGAAGAAGTGAAGCAGGTGAAGTCGCTAATTCTCAATGGATTGCATGAGCATCACTGTCGGTTCATGCATGTTGAAGTTGCTGTTAACCACTATTATACAGTCTTGCATTACTTGAAAATTTTAAAGTTTCGACGTCGTAGAAATGATTGTTGTGGATAGATACGAAGATGAATAGATAGATCGACTTTATTGGCTGACATGAAGGTAAACACATAGCAATCAATAAAAATAAGAAGCTGAGAAGTAAAGGCTATCTACAAAACTTGATAAAGGATGAGCTAAAAGGGTTCGCTTCGCTTTAGGTCTTGGCGAACGAAGAACGGAGCTGTTACGTGGGGTAGGTCGGCGGATCTTCGTATGAGTGGATGCTCCTCATGTTGCACCATATTGTTAATCAAGCTCATGAATGCTTTTTCGGAAACACGACAAAATTTCGGCGTGATGTCATGTCTAATTTTTGTTTTGCCTCGACGTTCAGTGTCCGTGTGTTTGTACTAAAAATAAGCTACAGAAATCAGGGAAGCATCACAGTAAGCTGTACATTTCCATGATTATGTAGGACTTACATCCCGAGCGCTTCAGACTTTGTAAGATAAAAATGCGTTTTGAAGCAATTGATACCAACACCGTAATATGGAAATTCCATCGCATGTGAACACAACACCAAGAAACTTCACATTATAAAGACTTGTTTTAAACTTGGAGGAGAAACCAATCTATGGATTTTCTTCGTTTGGATATAAAAGGGAGACCAACTCGATCAGACCATGATGCAAATTCTGCCATTCCCATTCGCATATCCAGGGATGCTGTATTTGCTGTTAACAGTATACTAGGTGTTAACAGCTTTTTATATTTAATCGTATTTAACTAGCTTTGCAACTGTAATTTGCCCTGTAGAATGCTTAACTTCCCTTACAATATAAATCAACTTCCATTGAAGTCAACAAAGCCCAACTGCAACTAACATTTCAATTTAGCGAATTATATCTACATGTTAGAAACATTGCATCTTACATTTAGTAGGCATACATGAGTACAAACAAGACCTCCATGACATAAACTTCATATTACACAAAAGAAAACAATGAACCTAAAAAGTTATAATAACGACTATATTTAAGGAAGTCTACAGACTTGAAAACTCTATTGAATCATAACAATCTTGAAAACAACTTTGTACCATTGTCATTCTTCATCCTCGCTAGAGATGATGAGTATTTCATTTTCAATATATGTTGAGATATTTGTGTCATAATTCAAAATGCTAGGCATGTTGTAGTGAATAAACAGTTGATCGTCGAGTCCAAGTATATTAAAGTATATCACAAATTATTAGCTTTTAATGAGGAACGTAAGACTACATGTAGTGTATGTAAAGAACGTTAATCATATAAAAGGTAAGAACATATCTATAACATTTCAGATGTCGTCAAGTTGTAACATCTACAATCTACATTTATCTCTATCATCATTGTTATAACCAGTTATCATATGATAAAGTTGTAATGCAATTAACCATAATAGCATATAACACATCATATATCATATCAAATTAAGACTATTTGTTCGTAAGAAATATATTGATTTTACCTGTTTTAATCAAACATCTTTTTGCCGTGTTTTAAGCACAATGTACAAATTTGCTGTTAACAGCTGGCTGTTAAGCATCCCTGCGCATATCTAATAGTTCATGCAGATGAGTCAATCATACCTTATAGCAAACAATTAAACACATTTCATATAATTTTTAATGTCATATAATGTCACATTAGTGAAAAATGTAGATGGACAATCTGCTTCAAGAGTCATTTGATAAAATGGATTCACTTTCAATTCAACTGTATGAGGAACTTCTCGATTCGATGTTGAACAGTGTTGTGGTGATTTGACAATGAAATTTTCATTTGCTGCTCTCATGCAACGAGCTCCGAGACTGTTTGACTTAGGTTTCACCCCATTATCGGTCAGGAACTGTTGCAATCAGAAGCGATACTTGCTGAACTCATCCAGTTGATCAGTTAATTACATAATGTAAAATTGCGTCATTAAGTTTCAAAAATTTCGGAGTGTGTTTAGTTATTTTTGAAACTCAGTCAATAAAATGATGCATTGACATGAGCGAAGTCGATTTTCATGTTAGATTTAATGTAAACGTAATTGCGATCGCTTTAAAGGGTAGTTCATATGGAGGAATCATTGTCTTCATATGAATATCATGAAATGTCCGATTTCTTTCTAAGATTTTGTCTGCTCAATGATTTTATTTTTGAAGAGAAAGCACATATTCGGAAGAGAAGTGTTTTTTCATATAACAAATCAGAATCTCGATTATTTTACCGATCTGGTTTCAATTAGCAGTGTTAATTTTGGAAGTGCGAAATTAACCTCCGAGAGAATTTTCCTCGACTGGCGCTGTTGGTAGGAGAGATTGCAGATGTAGCATCGGAACATTTTGTTCGATTGTGGCGAAAGTGAGCAGATCTGTGACTCATATTTATCTTGCACATTTATGAAAGTGTCATCTGCTTGATAGATGAGACGACTAGTTCTCATTCAATATATCGTTCCTTTTTTCTGCAAGCCCCTGCAACTATCAGATAATCGTTTAAGCATACAATTCAATTTGAAAGCATTGCATGCTCTTTGGTCATTGGATGTACTTACTCAATGTTGGGCGAATACAGCAGAAGTCTTGAGAGAGCCGCAAAAGAATGCAACTAGATTTACAGAAATATTGATCTCATTGTCCTACTAAAGAAACGAGAGATCTACTGAAAGAAGCTGAGATCTCCGATCAATATTCATTTGTGAAAGGTTCTTGCGTAAAACTGAGTTTTTTTGCACGCATCCGGTAGATCAGGATAGGGTCTAGTTTCTCGTACTTGCGTTGTTTGCGACGCAGCTTCCCGCCAATCACGCATGAGTTTCATATGTCGTTGAATTTGAACTCGCATGTTCTTGGACCATGAGCTACGGGATCATTTGACCGCATTTAGGTTAAGTTAAGCTGTCGGTTTTCGTCACTCGTTATCAAATGCATACCTCAATATTTGACCTCAATTAACCATAGCAAAATAAGTTGTTTTCAAAATTCACTGTTAACTCGATTCCTTTCCTTGTCCTTCCATTGTCTACATCCAACTAGGTTCAAATATAGAGGGATGAAATCCTGTGTGAACTTATGATGTTGTTTTCGAAGATGTGTATCATGTAAGCTCCACCTTCCGCATCATTCTACTGGGTTTTGTCGCATAATTGTTTAATCAACCAATGATTAATAACTTAAGTTTGGTTAATTGTCTATCATCCCTGCAGAGCAGGTCTCATTGTAAGCTACGTGAAATTCAAAAGCATGGGATCAGCTGTATAACTTTGTGCTATCAGATTGAACCTCAGTGATTCTTTATTTACATTAATTAACATTGAGATTGCATCAGTTTCATAGACACATTGTTGCAGAGCTCTTGACATACGTAGGTAATCTACTTGGAAAAGTGATGAACGCTTAAATGATTGCGTGATATAATTAGAAGCGATGTAGATTTTCGCATGAATTTAGCCTGTGAAAGGCGGGGTGATTTGATTGACAGAGATTGCTCCTTTTTGAAGTGTGTATCTCCGTCTTCAGGTCACTAAACAATAATATTGAAATGATAGTTAAGAAGTATACAATCTTCCGTGCTTGATCAGTTTCCGCAAACGGAAATTATGTTTATGTTAGAAATTTTGAATAACAGGAATTTGGATGCTTAGGGAAACTTCGATCGATTATCTTTCATCAATGAGAAGTTTCAGAATAAAGAAATCTATTGACCAAAATATGTGCTATTTAAACTGATTATCATGAATTTTATGGATGGTCTATTGCTTGGAAATGTCAGACTAATTTCTTTTTCAAGGCCCATCTATGTGATGCCGGATATAGTTTAGGATTATCATTGTTTTTTCGCGGAAGTAAGTTAAGGAATTCAGTTTATGAGTATTGAGTACATTTTGAATTATTGAAATGAGTGAAGACATTGTATTGTAAATAATATTTGGAGGTCATCATATTCACAAAATCATACTAGTCTTCACTTTGTTACGATAGAAAATAACATTTTTTTATCAGCTAATGTTTGCTATGAAAAAAATGATTATAAATGATTGAGTTATCCTTCGTTTTACAAAAGTGTCCAAATTATCTAATTATACATTTATAAAACAAAAGATAATTCATTGAATCGATCAAACTGCAATTGAAAATCGAGAATTCTTTGAAGCTTTGTGTGATCATCACCGTTAATGAACCAATAGCACAATCAAATCGTACAAGTCTAATTGTTGTACAACATGGCATTCATTTAATGATCACTCACAAACGTTCGCTTTGCTCCTTTACAAATTAGCAAAGCTCATTTTTGCAACAACTATAATTTCCGCGAAGTTCATGACGTCAGCGTATCTGGCAGATGAAGTCAGCTGTCTACCACCGAGATCCGGATGCTGGCGAATCGAATGAGAGACTCCGCTTTAGTGACTGGAGACCACACCTTCACTAAGATGTTAACTCAAACTCTATCGCACCAGGCTTGCATTTATAGACGGTGAGCGTCTGAGCGTGAAGTACCGATCACGCTTTTGTGAAAATTTTCGAGATTTGGAAATGTAGAGGATGGGGAAAGGGTGTGGAAAAAATATTTGACTTTACTAAAAAGATCGTAGGCAACTTCAATTCAATGGAAACATGCAATCGCTGATCATGAGATTAATCACTTCAAAGTGTGTGAGACACGGATGCTCACTATTAAATCTATTCCATCGTTGCTCACGTCAATGATATGATTCTCTAATTGCTAATGTAATAGAAAGTTTACTCAACAATTATCGCGCGCATCGTGTGCTTTTGTTGTGGTGATAAGCTTGAGCGTGCAATTCTGCTGTTACATGAGAATTGAAGATTATTTAACACAAGACACCATCGATATGACATCGAAGCTTTTGCAAATTCGTCTTGTGAATTTAGAAGTATTTCACTTAAGGAAAAGATAGTTTGAATAGTGAATTGCGTAAGACACAGTTTACACCCACCCTGATCTCTGCATAATCTACTGTGACACAAGATGATGATTTTAATGAAGTTTTGATTGTCATCTGAAGATGCCAGGAAATTATTTCTCCATCTATGCATTTCATTTGATACTCGGTCGAACATAACAGAAATGTTTCAATGTTTTCAAAGTCATTTATTAGTCTAAATGACCCTTGAATTCGATTTTTTAGGAAAGTTCATTATTTGGCCTTTTGAAAAATCAATCATGTAAGAAATCGTACGAGTTAAGTGTGTACTATGATTGAAAGAGAATGTTGATGAAAGCGAGCGTGATAATGCATTAATTAGATTGTTGTTTGCTCAACAGAACTGTGTCTCTAAATGTGCTGGGCAAACTAAAAGAGCTGGTCGTGCTGTAACCGATTTCCTGAAAGTCAGTGACGTGGTTGATTATCTGCAGTGCGTTAAACGTTTTGACTTTACTGATGCGTTAGAAAAAGTCAACGTGTTTGCCAAGGTCAAGCCCCGCATTTCACTATTGTTAGATTGAAGTTATTGCTGTAATGTGATCATCACCTGTGCATTCCATCTGACCACTGAACTTCAGACCCACGTCATCAATTTGTTTTTCTTTTCAGTGAGCCATGCCGTCAAGTGATGGAGATGATACCAGTGTTCGCGTGGCCGTCAGGTAAGTTCTAAGGCTTTCAAACTTCATTTCTGTGGCCGCACAAGTATGTTTGTTTCAAACCCGATCAGCGATCAAAGGACGCCGTTACATTAACGATGCTTTTGCCTCAAGCTAGAAAGAATATTGAATGACACAACATTGCAGGCTAACTGACTAAGTAGAGAGGACACAGTTTCATCGAATGATAGTCTCAACCGATCTCAAACCACAGAATCAGGAATCCGACAGTTTTTTTAAATCTGCAGCAAAGTGTCTGAAATCGATGCTGGATGATATGTGGCACCATCAATTAATCATCAGGTGTGATTGTTTTTTCAGTCGCTTTTTTCTAGCAGAAGCAACGGAATAGGTAGAAGGGAAGTTCTAGTTATCGCAGGTCAGAAGTATTTACATTGAATAGTTATAACTCTGCTGAGGTTTATTCGGTTCTTCAGAAATTCTTCCTCTTCAAATAAGATAAATCGAGCTAAACAAACAGGTTTTGACATTTACATGGAGGTCTTAGTCAAACACAACACGCCCGAAATAAAAGCCTCATTTTTCATTTGAAGTTCTAGTTATTTGCGCAAGTAGAGATATGGTTATTTCTCTTCAGTTGTCGGCTAATTTTGATCAATTCTGATCTAATGCAACGACCGAATGAACGGTGCTACTTTGCAATTCTCCTTGCATATGAAAAACTCAATAACAAAATTGTCGATGACTACAACTGTACGAAGTGCAATCATTGCCGCATGTACTTCGATTTATTAATCAATGAATGACTCATTGTATTAATTTCGCTGCTACCACAATCACATTAAGCAGTTTAGACACTTATGAAGTGATTTTTACAAATTAATCATTTATATATTTAAGGAGTTGGTTGCTCATGTGACATCACAATTTAGCAAGTTCTGATGATGAGTACTTATTATCTGTCTGAATATTATTAGTGTTTATGATTTTTCATTTATAGACACCTCGGCTGACTCAGTGACAATAAATTGAATCGATAAATAACATTGCTGTACTTTGAAGTTGCAATAACAACTGTGATATGATCTTATTGATCTGGTAATTCTACTGATGACATACAAGTTGCCCGCTACAGGTTCCGTGTGCACCTACATCAGTAACTTTTTGTGAAAGATATTCACGTTGAGAATGTCGACAGTATTTCCACCCCTTGAAAGATTGAGAGTAGAGATTGTTACGACGCGTAATAGGAATGCACCGTCAGGAAATATCCATGAACAATGCGGAAATCCAGCAATGAATTCCGATCGGACACAACTCTTTTGTGTGGTGTTTGTGTCTTTCTCTTATAGTGCATTGTTGCTTGCTGTCGTTCTATAAGTCAAAGGTGATTATAAACAATAGAATCTGGAAACAATAATGATGAGAATTCAGGATTTCTGATTCTCAGTCAATCTTTCTGATGCGAATAGTTCAATCAACACATTTGGGCCCTCTTCCCCAGATTTGTCCTTGAAAAAAGCCTGTGCATGATAAATGTGGAACCAATAACTTCATTTCTTATTTCCATTGACAGAGGCTGACCGAAGTACGGAATATTCATTGAATGTTAGATCGTATTTATTCGTTGTTCAGTTTGAAGATCACCTTTAGTTTTTGTAGATGTTCGTGGGATAACACTGGTGAAGTCATCAGGGAGAGAACTAGTTACCTGGGAATTGGGAAATTTAGAGTCGAATCAAATGGGATCGTGATTCCTCAATCGAATGAATCAAATCACAGAAAACTGTTTAGCCAACTATACCGTTCGCCGATCAGAGAGGAAACTTTCAAAATTAATGATCTCATTTTTTAGATGGTTTCAAAATATAAGTTGTTATGTTGGCACTCATTAAGGAATATGCGGTCAAATTATTATTCGACAAGGTTTATTTTTCTGAGATAATTATAATCCACTACGCTCTATAACTCAACTATTTCGAGACACATCTGACGTTAGATGATGAGTTTGTAAGGCAGTGGATGATTTGACATTCGACTTTCTATTGGCTTTATTTTGCCGAAGTAGGTAAAGTTTGATTTTAGGGAAAAAGTTTTGTAACCGCAGGCTTGTGAAAAAAGTTCCACGAATCTCACTCTGGACTGGAAAAGTAACCTTCAACTTAATCCTGAAACTGGGAAAGCACGCATTTTCATGTGCTAAAACATGACAATAGCGCCTATAACAGCCTATGTTATTGCTTGCTGTCCGTTATTCAGACCAATTTCGCAACTATATAATAAATTCATGATTCAAGTAGCTGAAGTACATGCACGCGAGTAAAGAACTGTATATGACTGAATACTACATTGCAGACATATTTTTGTATAGGCTTGGACTAGCCCGGTCTTGGACATTGCATAACATGGAAGTGTGAGTCATCTGGACAGCAAGTAGATGCATTGTAGCTCCTTCGACTCACTCCTGTTTAGCAGCCGGCGCACTTAAACACTTTCAGTGAGAATCCAACATCATCAGCTTAATGCTACGTCACAATGCTTCGTGTCGAACAAGATAAAAACATAAGAAGTAATTTCTCCAGCCGAGGCGAACCGATCCGAAACTTTTTGAATCACTATTTCGGGTCGAATCGAATCTCTAAGCTTCGCAAGTCCCTAAAAATGGCATAAATAGACGTGCGCATCTGAGTACCGATGCATTGTTTCATGAGAGGTTGTATTAGATAGAATTAAACGAAAGACTTCGATATTATCTGTCACTATGAATGAAGCAGTAGGGAGCATATCAATTGCATTTTTTAAATAATTAATTTTGGATGTGAAGGCCCAGCCTCTCTGCTGTGATGCTTACCCATTGAGTTCCTACCATGTACTGTAAATGCTAAGTAGCCTATAGTTTGCGATGAAAATCAATATTTAGATGGATAATGCAGACTTGTTTTCTTCGGTCAATTTGATTTTTGTGGTAGCAATCGCAAGTTGATGAAATTTTCTCATATTTAACTTCAAATATCTTCAAATTGTGAAATGATTAAGATGACAACAGTCGCAAAAAGAAGATTCAATAATGATTCAAACTTTTTACCAAATGCAAAGCTACACTAAGAAGACGGCAAAAGGAGAGCGAGTATTATTGTAAAATCCTAAAGTAAATGCATCCATCTGCTTATTATCTTCAGTAAATATGTCAATGAAATGTATGAAAACTTCACTTTCAGGATTAGACCTCAGAACGGTAAGGAGAAGGTTGATATGAACCAGGTTTGTACCAGTGTGGAACAATCAGACAATCAAATATACATCGGCAAGGACAAAGCATTCACCTTCGATTATGTCTTCGATTTACCAACTATTCAGGATGATGTTTTTCAAACGGTTGCGAAGCCATTGATGGCTGGGTAAGTTTACCTACGATATCAGATTGGGGAGTTTCAAAATGCGTTGTTATTGACAACAGCTTGAGTTTCACTATCAATGAAGTATTCGAATTCTTATCTGATTTAGAATCTTTTTCTTTCAGATGTGTAGATGGTTACAATGCAACTCTCCTGGCTTATGGACAGGTAAAAGTTTCGCAAATTTAATATAGCACAATTTTTACTGTTCTATATTGAATTTTAGATACAGTTTCATGTTTAAATAGTTTCGCAATTCATAAATGAAAGTTTCTTTATCCTCCTTTGCTGCGTTTTACAGACTGGTTCGGGGAAGACCTACACGATGGGAACGGGTTTCGATATGGCCAACAGCTGTGAAGAGACGGTCGGAATCATCCCCAGAGCTGTTTCTTTCCTTTTCACTACCATTGAAGAGCGGAGAATGGATGCGATCAGTCGTGGCCTTCCTCCTCCAGAGTTCAAAGTAATAGGACAGTTCCTGGAGGTGAGTTTGAACTCGCTTTGTATGAAGCGTTACTTAATTCAGTCAAGAAGAAAATGATAATGATGTTATCATCTTCATTCCAGTTGTACAACGAAGAGCTGATCGACCTGTTGGAATTATCAGCCGACGCAAAGGTGAGTTAGTCGTCAAACTGTCATGTGAAGAATGCAGATGACATGTGTGACTCTCATTTAACCTTTCGTATAATGATTTCATCGATTATTTCCCATAGAAGTCCTTCCTGATTCAACATGAAATTCGGTGCAGATCTCTAGATTAATGTTCAATCAAGAATGATTGACTCATTGACAAAACTGATTCATTTATTTTTCAGAACCACCACTCAGTGAGTTGAATCAATTGGATTTACAAAATTGAGATAAATAACATTGATGAGGCATAGTTATTTACTGCAAGTAGAGAGACATAATCTGACACATGTAATTGCTAGAATTGTTTTGAGATTAATATTGTTGGCGGTTGATTCGAACTCCAATTACACAGTCACACGGTAAATAATGTTCCACAAGCACCGCGCGTGCAGACAATTTATTGCTCAAGTTGCTACTGACTAAGCAAACGTCCAAGTTATTCAAAGACAGGACATTTAGCGATTATTGGAATAAGTTTATAAATAGTGTTGAATGTTGCCAATATTATTTGTTGAGTCATCATGAAATGTTTTTGTCAAACTAATAAAGTTACATTGTTTGAGTTATCATTTAAGTTATTGCTACCATGTTTGAGATTGTTTTACTGTTACAATGTTGATGAAATATTCTCTATATATATACCGGCAATTTCCTGTAAAGAGATGATTTTGGGAGCTTCAAGATTTCTCTAACAGTATAGAAAGAATTTTTTGGAACTAAGGAAGATGTCATTCATGAATAGAGGAATTGATACAGTAGAATCTTGAAACAAAAGGATTGAATGACTGGTTCAAAGCCGCCGTTTATGACTGATTCAAATGCCACCGATGAACACATCAAAGAACGCATCGATGAACTATGTGTTGTAATGCAGTTACACTTGTGTCAGTTAACAGAGAAATGATCATCAATTATTAGTTGATTTCACAACATGATGGCTGTTGACGATCTAATGAGGCGAGATGATAGGAGGAGCGGAATGACTTGTGATTGAGATGGATCAGATAAAGTTCAGCGGTACTGTCACAAATGATTTCATGAATCTATTGATTTATTATTAGATTTTGATTGGTCCGATGTCGGGTTTGTTCATTTTCTCAATTGTTTAGGCTTGAATAGTGCCGACTCATCAGTATTTGACTTAAGTAATTACTGATGTCCGTTCTAGAGATTGTCAATGACATCTTGTGACAGCTTCGAACTTCTTATCTCACACTTTGGAAGTAAATGTCTTGACCGTCCGACCACAGATGTTCGCTCTCCCAAGAAAAGTATTTTTCAATCGATGTTCATAGAATAATGGACATAATTTCCAATTACGTAGAGCATTTATTCTCTAAGGCTGCGTTTACATGTCCAACTTGACTGCCGACACTTTTGATCCGGGAAAGAAATCTGAGGTCGATAGTATAGCGGACTATCGACTCACTTGGTTTCGTGCAAGCTTTGCGAACTGTGTACCGTGAAGAGGGTTATCAGGCTCTCTGTCGTGGACTTTGCAGTCACTACTTGCGTCAAATCCCCAACACTTGTATTATGATCACCACGTACGAATTGGTGGTCTTCCTTGCTGATCGTTACTCTAATTCCGTGTATAGCGGACTACCGCTATACTATCGACCTCAGAAGGCACAGGACGCCGAAGGCCCGTCACAGTTTTACTTGAATAAATTTCATTATCACTTCGAGACCAGAAATTTTCTTTCCACGGAGTTGGACATTATGAATTGTCTTTTTGCAAACAAAAGTTGAATAGTAACTTAAATGATAAAGTGAAGCCAACGTTCGATGCTTTCTTAATTCCATAGAAGCGGTTTCGCGGCTAGTAAATCTAATCAGATCGTAGACATAAAATAGACATGTCGGAGAACACGTGTGAAGGAATTACTTTGACTATCACTAATGGCGATGCCTTCGTCGCTACCAATGTGAAGTGTTAATTGGAGATATCGACTCCGTCGTCATCGACAGTATCAACATGCCTCGTTTATCTCTCTCTGGGATACTGTTCATCATTCCAACCACGACTTCTCACAGTTTATGTTTCTGAATAAGTTGCAAATTGGATTAATTCGGCTATAGATTTTGGGAATAATCTACAGGTCAACAGCTGAACAACGGTTTAGACGACGGAAAAATAAGTTTGTCATTTTGATATCTTTTTAAACATTCGAGAAATCCTCATTCAGTTCATGTCAGGTAATATGCTTGAGACACGAATCAATTGTTTTAGACGAAATACGACTTGCATGCAAGGATACACAGCAGCAAGTATGAAGTGTGGCTGATGAGTTTCGATCGACTAAGCAACCGATGCCGAAGACATGAACTTTCATAAGGTGTAAGAATTAGTGTCATCTGACTATCCTGCCAAAGTGTGCAAGCACAGTCATCTGAAACCTGTTGAGAGTCTCCTATCCATTTAGGGTAGCTCTCAACGACAAATGGCTAGGATCAGTCTCAGTGGGTGTCACTGCTTTATTTTGAATCTTGACTCGAGGGCAGGGCTTTTTAGACATTTTCATGACGGACCGGATAATTGAAAAGTAACGTGCGCCGGCTACAATTAGTATCCTGCTCAAAGCTTGCTAGCCAGACCGATAGCCGTGAGAAAAGATGCGAAACTTCAATTACCTTTCCTTTATTCATTAATGGATGAAGAGTGAAAAAAAGACGGACAAAACCAAATTTTGTCAGAATACATTGGCCTTGTTTTCTAAAAAGCAAGGAGCGCAGCATTTCTGAGATTGCAGTCGATGTTAAATTTTCAACTGCAAACTGCATCATCCAATCGAGAGCATTGCTTTTATATGATTAGTGGATTCTGCTCAATGGATTAATTACACGTGTTAAAACTTCGAATAGGTCGCATGATTTCTTAAATCATTTCACTGATTTTACTGGAAAGCTTCGTAAACTCAACATCAAGTGTAATTCTTTAGCATTTGCATTCTGTTTGATGGTGTTAATGTCCTGGTTCATCACAATTAGGACTTACGCTCAATAGTAAGTGGCCTTCCAGTTCCCAGAACAGGTTATGACTGTGACCGTCAGTGTTCGACCTCGTGTTGCCCTCGACCACAAATGCAGAAACTACGCAGTTTATCTCTATAGCACACTCACACGGAATTTTGCAACCAGCATGCAGTGTATAGTTAAGTAACCTGTGCTCTAGTGACAAACAAAAAAAGTATCGTTTTGAATTCCGCTGGTCTGAACTTCCGTTGCGTTGTTGAGAGCAAGTTGATTCACTTATGTTCTCGTCTGGTCATTCGGAACAATGCTTTGTAATCGTTTCACGGGTATAAAACAAACAAATGATGTAAACAAATTATTGACTTCTTTCGCGACGTTTCGGGTTTCATGATCTGGGCTTCAAATATGCGAACATTTACACTCATTGCTTATAACATTGAAACACAAGTATTATATAAAAAAAGATAACCGTCATATAATGGACATGTCAGGATATTTCGTCGTAAGTGCAAAAATGCTAGCTTGTATCTGAAGATTGAGTGAGCAGTTCCTCATGAAAGATACAGACAATGATGTCTAGGCGCGTCACGTTAAAATGAAATTTGATGAACGATGTGAATATACTGCCATCTAGGATTTCAAACTTGATGCCTCTCTACTGTTTTATATATTTGCATCACAGCCTTCCTACATTTTTCATTAGGTACATTCTGTCCGATTTTGCTTTCTTGATTTCACCAGGTTTGAGAGTTGGACGGTAGTGTATGATTATAGGTACGTGATGATTTTAAGTTGCTATAAAACTTCCAATGGACCGCCACTCTCACGCATTATTCGAAAAATAGAACGCCACTCAACAGATGATTTTTAAAAGTTGTGTCTACACTACTCACTACTTATTTAGCTACACGTTAGCATTTTTATATTTAGTTTCTTGACCTATAGGACGATGTCTATTTCATGCACAGACTTAAAATTTCAATCGCATATGCTATGATTTTGCTTGCATTGATTATCTGAATTGCAAAACTAAAATGTCGGAAACGTTCGGTAAGAACTAAATGCTTTGCTTGCATTTATTCTCTTTAATGTGTGAGCAAGTGATTACACAGACAAATTCAACGTAGCACAGTGCGTCAAGGTAACAAAATTAAAAAAAAACAAGCTAATGACTAGTTAATTTTCAATAGGTACAAAATATGATTTAAAAGAAAATTTTTATATCCTAAAATGTCTAAAAATTTTAAAAATGCTTACTAGAAGGACAAACAACGCTTCTCCTCTCCTCATGTGTGATGAACTGGCGAGTAAGTCGTTCTGTTCAAAATTATGTTTATCATTTATATATTGAAAAGATCCTATTTAACAGTCTGCCCATTCAGATGATAAGAGGACAGGTCTGTTTCCAATCAAAATACCAGATCTAGCTAATAACACAGCGGGATTACGTTATCTAAAATCTACCAGGTGTGTAAGAGAATTAATGTTAGTTCCTTAAGCTAAAACGTGAAATAAAATTCTACAAAAATATGCATACAAATTATTTGACTATTTTTAATGAGGTCATCAACAGGAACTTGGTCAGGACGATCGCGTTTCGACCGCTTCATCCTGGACGCTCAAACCCGACCAAGCGCGGTCCTGTACATTTAAGATGCACAGCCTCCAGAATATAAAAAGTATACACAAAGTATAAAAAAGTATATATAAAAGTATACACAGAGTCATGGTCAAAGGATGAAGACAATTAGTCTCAACTAAGTGGTTATTTATTCCCAGAAGTGTTTATCATTCTTCCAAATACAACAAGGCATTTGATAAGAGCAATATCATTTATTAGCAGTGGCAAATTCTTTACAGGCCATTATCCACAATAGGTAGTTCCTAAAGCAGCCTAAATAAGCTTTGCTGGGAATGTCACATTAGTCAGGTCGTTGGCTGATTGATTGTTTGGTCGACAATTGTCTTGTATGTTCTCCAATTCATTGACCAATCCGCATTTCTTTCAGCTTATATGCGGAAAGATGGAGATAGGACCGCTCAGACATTAGTTAACTCACCGACTACATGATGCTCTGAAAACAGTCCACCACAAAGAATGCTATCAACTATTTAGATCACATAGTACGATTCTGATAGAAATCTGTGATTGACATCAGTGATTAATTCAGTAAAATCGTGTTTGAATGGATTACTGAAACAGAATCAAACTCAGAGATGTGAAAAGTCGGTCTTATTATTCCTTCAGCATAGGAAAGTGCAAATGAAATGACAAACACAATATAGAAACAGTAGAGAGTTTTAATGGCAATGACAAATTTATTATTCGACAGGTTGAGGAAACAAAATCTCACATGAGAAAGGAAAAATTGCCTCGCATCCTCAGTAACGCGATAGTGTGAACCAAGCCTCATCAGGGAAAATGCATGACTGTAGAAGTTTTCTCAATTCCCAATAAATTCTTTATTTCGAATTCGTAGAGGATAGAGCGAATGGATGAGACTGGCAAACAAGATAGACAATGGAAGATTGGGGTATGACAGACGTCCTGATAAAAAGAGAACATAATCTGATGTAACAACATTTTAATTAGAATTAATCCACTCACATGAAATGTGGTTATCAGGGAACATGACCGTCGCAGTTCAGTAGTGACAGAAATCGATCGTTTCTCCGTGACTGTCGATGCATTCTTGTTGCGCGATAATAATTATCTGACAATTATGACGTCGTCAGCGCTCTCGTGCCGACTGTGATTTAGAACTGTCGTCTCATCAGAATATGAAAATAAATGACGTTTTTTGATGTTTGTTTTTGACGTTGTTGATCTATGTAATAATGATTCTGTGGACTGATACATAGTTCAATCATTGCCATTCCAACCATGGATTGTTGTCGTGCGCTATGACGATTACTGTTGACCATGTGATCGATTTCTACACATATTCTGTACATGTAATTTCATTGTACATGTTTAGGTACGCTATGATAAGCATAGTGATTTCATTTGTATCTAATTAAAAATGATTTTGTATTGATTAAAAGAATACAATGTACCTCGACTAAGAAGGTTGTGTTTACTAATTAGCCACTGAGATAGCCCTCGGAATCTGTATATGACATAGACTTAATATAATCATACAGTTGAGTTTTTCCTATTATTGGTTCTTGCACGATTAACTTAATAATTTGTTCAGTCAAATATTGTTTAAATTGTGATTTGTTTTACATGATAGAATTATTATATGAATAAAATAATTCGTTTATTGGATTAAATCAAAGAGAAAAAGCGTTTCGTTTGTATTTGTGGTTTATATGCTACATCTCAGGACACCGATAGTCCGACTGTGTCCAATGGCAAGGACGAACAGACTTTCATCGAATGAATCCTAAATTCAAATCGGAATTTTGGCATTGCAGCGTGTACATGCATGTGATACTTGCTGAATATAGAGAGTATTCGTGAGTAGTCGACAGATGTGAACAACATTTCCGTATGGTGAATTTGTCATGGAAAAAATTGAATTGATGATCAGCAAGTTGAACTACAAAGTTGATTCGAATGACTGACTCAACGATATCAATATTGTCGTCGTAAAGCTAACTGTGGCCAACCATAAGAACCTATTGTTCAACTTTATCTTCCTGAAGAGAGTACTAAAGGATACTAAGGCACGAAAGCCATTTTAGGAACCACAGTAGGCCGCGGACATCTTCCTTGCCACCTCGACTCGAGGTCCTAGTCGTCATTAAAGGCAACTGCAGAGGCTCTCTGGAGGACGTCCTTCTTAGCTCATTTTGGAACAGTTCTTTCTGTGATATTAGGGGCTCTTTAACCCGTCGTGGTGAATGCTCTGTGTTTATGAAATCTTTAGGCCTTGAAGACCCTGTCCCATCTCACGTTCTCCTAGCCACGTTCATTACCCCAATCCCACCTGACATTCGGTTTGCTGGTCCAGGATAGCAATGGTAGAATGTTGACTCGTCATGCTCACAAAGTCCCATTATTTAACTACCTTCTTCCCTGTCTTCCCAAGGGTACCAACTGTCCCCATGTTGCTTCGATATTTCTCTTTTTATAAGAGAAAGTTTGCAAAAATTGCTTCTCTGCCGGTGTAGCTGATTACAGCACGATATAAGTAAATGTCACCTCCAGCCAACTACTTAGACGGCAGCAAATGTGTTTTCTCAATGAGATTTAAATATTGAGATAATTTTGCAGTTTTGGCGATCGTGTCTTAAAGAAACCGATCCTTTGATATCTGTTAATTGTCTGTATTCGTCGCTCTTCAATCCTCTTCTTGTTGAATTTTTTTTCATCTTTTTCCAGGCACGCTGCAAGTCTCGGATACGAATTCACGAAGATGCCAACGGTGGTATTTACATCACTGGTGTGTCAACAAGGGTGGTGAATTCGCTGGAAGACGTAAGTATAGACTCAGCATGAGAGTTGACATGATGATGACGCCTAGTGATTCCCTTTGTAGACTATCAAATGTTTGAAGGACGGAGCGCTTTGTCGGAGTACTGCCAGCACTAACATGAACGCACAATCATCGCGATCTCACGCTATCTTTACTCTTTACATCCGTCAACAGCGAGTCGTGCGATCAGAGAAAGTAAGAAATGCTTGAAACACTTTCTTAACAATTACGCAGTGTTCAATGAATGAATCTATTTTGCCAAATGACCTTGAATGATTTCACAGTATCAAATAATTTGGGAAGGGATTTTACGTCATGAGACAGTTACCAATCGACGGCATTGAAACGTCTGAAAATGACGAAATCGAGACGTCTAACATTTTCTGATTTTTAAGATGTGACGTTTAAGAAGGCAATACGAAGAACTGTAACCTAAGATTTACCAGAATGGTCTGCTATCAGTCTTGCCATAATCTGTTTGTCTTTCTGTAATAGAGAAGCTTTTCAAAACTCTCCTAACGAACCCGCAAATAGATCTCTTTGCCTCAGAAATTCCGAAGGTCAGTGGAAGTTAATCTTATCGAGACGGTTGAGATGATAAATAAACAGATCCGATCATATCCGTTTTCGGCTTGTGTTTGAGTGCCAGCTTATTTCTGGTGTAAATATCAGCTTAGCTGTGAAACATTTCAATTGTCATCGTGTGAATTCAACGGATTTTTATTTGCACGAGTCGTCGATGAGAATCAGATTTTCTGTAACGTTTCTCAGGTCATGTGATAGTTCTGATGATGATGCTTGTTAGCTACGCATTCTCTCATTTTCAATAGGTTTAATGCATTCCTCTGATGTCGATAGGAAGATTTCTCTCGCTGTCAATAAATCTCCAGCTGATCATTCAACTCATCTATCCAAGGAATGGGGAATTTCTCGTGTTTCATCTCATTTGATTGCTTTGAATGTTGAAAATTATCGTTCGCGAAAATCTGTAGTTCGTGACGAAGTTGAGAAGTCTGAAACATGATTCTTTTGACTTTCATGATAGATAGGAAACAATTCAATTAACCTACACTTTCTACATCTATCGAATCCATTTTGTACACACAGTTTCACATTGAGGAGCGGTTCTTCCTTGATTGACCATTTTCTATGTGAAAATCACGTCGTTTGACAAGAAGAATCATTTGTCATTCGCAAATAGGCAATTTATTCATCTTTTTTACTTAACAAGCTACTTGTCCTGGAAATCGTGTGGCATTGGTTAGAGGCATCGTTGGCAACAAGGCAAAAGTGGCTGTCACAGGAGGCAGCAGCAGATATTCCATTTTCAAGTTCCATTTTTCACATTGTTGAGGATTTTATGATAAAGTACATTTGAATGTTTTTGACACGCAACGACCCATTTTCTTGTTCAGCTGTGCCATGCGAGTAATCGAATTGTTCAATCAAAATAAATCTGAATACGAAATTTAATTGGTCATCGCACTCAAGAGAAATTTACCTAAGGCAACGATCATCAAGCGGCGATTCGCAGGAGCCTGATATGCATACATACTTGTGAAATGAAAAAAATACCTCTTACAGTAATCATGAAAACCAAGTTTGTGGATAGGTGACATGATCCTGTCTCCTTCGAAGAAATTTTTCATCGACTAAAAGTGATTTCATAAGTTAAATTATAATTGTTAAACACGTGGTCTCCTTGGCACAGCAGCTAGATTCTTTTGAACCTCATGAACTCGAGTGTCCTAGGAAGGCGGGCATCCGGACTAAAAGTATCCCAGAGCCCAGCTATGAATATAAAATCGGCATAAATGTCATTTCAAATTAAATTTCAAATAAATATTATTACTGATCATTGTCACCTTAAGAACTGTGTGTATCTTAGGTGATAGGCATTGTTCGGACAGTGTAGTTGACCTATTGAAAACAGATAACTTTTAATGTTTGCAAGCCAGATTGGAAGCAGAAATCCCTGGTTCTTTAAACTGATTTGATAAAAGAATTTTGCATAGAATGTTTTTGCAAGATGGCCTCATCTGCAAGTTATAAAATTAGCTTGTGATTTATTTGTAAATGTGTTTGCAATATCCCTCACAACAGTCCGAAATCTGAAAATTTGGCATAGAAATTTGTCAGGTTAGCGCATTTCACCTTTCTGATCTCATCCCTTTCGAAAACTTTTCAACTGGTGAAGCTTTGCTTGGTAAGAAACTTATTTACTTAAGACATTGCCCTGTAAATTGTGGGGTGACAGCACAAATGCCAAGATGTACAATTAATCTGTTTGACCAGATGTTCACTCAGTCCACATGATCGTCATTTCTGGTTAAAGAAACAATTGCATGACATTGTCACAATTTTGTTTCAGTTAATAAAACTTAACGATGTTCATTATACATGTTGACAAATCTCTCATTTCTTACGTCAGGAAGACGGGGAACAGGACATGGACACCACAGACACGTCGACGGAAACTACAACAACTGATTTCGAAACTTTAACTGCCAAATTTCATTTCGTGGACCTCGCAGGCAGTGAGCGGCTGAAAAGGACCGGAGCCACCGGGGATAGGGCCAAGGAAGGCATCGCTATCAACTGTGGCCTGGTGAGTGCCGAGGGGCGTGTTGGTGGGTGGGGCAGAAGTTCAGGGTCAAGTCAACCTCGATGTGGTCCAAGCGAGCGTGCCCTCTAGGCGCCAAATCGGATTAGTTGTGCATGCAGCGCTTGGCATCGAGCTGAAGGCTGCCGAAATGCTTACCTGATTGTAAATTCTGTGATTGCGACCTCCCTCACTAATTTGATAAACAATAATCGAAGATGGCGCAATCCTCAGCTGCACTAAATGGGAAAAGTAACTCAGTGATCACTTTCTAATTGCAGCTGGCATTGGGTAACGTCATCTCCGCGCTCGGTGACGTCACCAAACGCGGATGTCACGTGCCGTACCGAGATTCCAAACTCACTCGCCTCTTACAAGATTCTTTGGGCGGCAATTCGAGGACCATCATGATTGCTTGCATCTCTCCATCTGACTGTGACTTCTTGGAGACACTGAACACCCTCAAGTACGCCAACCGAGCAAGGAATATCAAGAACAAAGTGACGCTGAATCAAGACAAGTCAAGCAAGCAGATAGCCGTCATGCGCTCTCAGATTGCACAACTGGAACAAGAGCTATTGGATTATAAACAGGTAAGAATTTCTTTTCAGCTGTTGAAAGCAGATTTTAACCTGTTTCCTATCATTCTGATCATTTTTAAAAGTAATTCCCTAATCACGATCATACATTCTTTATTACAGGGTAAATCGGTAGGTTGCAATTCTTGTTCCGTTTTCTGTTGCGGATTCCGTTATTTTGCTGTTGTTTCAACGTGAATGTAAAATTCATTCATCTTTTGATTTCAACAGGGTCGGAGAGTGATAAACGCGGATGGCAGTGAAGGTATTTCGGATCTTTGCTCGGAGAACACTTTCCTGCAGACTGAGAATGATCGCCTGCGGGCGCGTGTCAAGGCTCTGCAGAAAACAGCGGAGGCTGTACAAGCTCGAAATGCACAACTTCTAGCAGATCTTGAGCTATCAGGCGTGGCTCAAGGTGAAGGCAGCTGTGGCGATGAAGAACTTACTCGTATCATTGAGAAGTACACGCTACAGGTGCGTGCGTTTCAGTGTTTCAAATAGAAATATGCTTAAGTGAAGAAATCTGTGTAATCTGTTTTGATACTATTTCACATAATTTTTTAACTTTTAGGTTGAAGAGTTGCGGACCAAGTTGGCGGAGGCCGAGGCAATGACTACTGTCCTACAACGTTCTCCTCCGCGTCCTCAACAAACATCCTCGCTATCGAATGCTTCAATGACTGGCTCTATGTTCGCCATGTCTACCAGCTCCATGTCCTCGTCGATGATGAACAACTCATTGATGAGCGCTTCCTTTAGCGGCACTGTTCTACCACGTGTCGCCTTCGGTGCCAATGAATTCCCTGATCTCGATGATGAAGACGACGGGATGTTGAGCGGTCGGGGGCTGTTGGACACAGCGCGAATGGAAGTGGCCCGACAACAGGAGGAGCTGTTAACTCGCCAACAAAGGAAAGGTAGTGGTAGAAAGCGGTCATCGGCCAGTCAAAGTGAAGAGACGCGAAGAGAGGAGGATGCGAGTGGCGAGGATGCTGGTGATGAAGATGACATGGAAGAGGCAGACGTTGAGGACGAGAATGATGATGAAGACGAAGATGATGATGAGAGTGAGTTTTTGCAAGATCAGTGAGGAATTTTCGGATATTACGTCGTGAAAGAATTCAATTCATAGTTTGAAATCAATCATTGATTGACTTACCGATATTTCCCAAACAAGTCTGTTCATTCCGTCTCGTTATAGATGAAAGTTTCGAACCGCATTCAGAGTAGTTGGCATCCTGGGATCAGGCGAAATGGATTGCGCAGTTAAGGGACACAGCTGACAGTTGCTATAGCGATCATAGCAGAAGCAGGGAAGAAATTTAGATCGGAAAGCGTAGAGACAGAGTAGAACAGAAGCAGAGAAGTTAATGAGTCTATTGTGGGAATGTAGGTAGATAGAGGAAATTAGCATCAATATTAACGAGAAGGCAAGGTTGGTGAGATCATAAATTATATAAAAGAATCATTATGTTGCATGAAAACAATTCTGATCTGTTGAGGTTGCTGCACTACTCAAATTTAATGATTTTGCCCCAGTCAGCTGCACCGTCCAAGCCTCCAGTATGAGGAGTAGTGACTCAGTCAGCTGCACCGTCCAAGCCTCCAGTGTGAGGAGTGACCCAGTCAGCTGCACCGTCCAAGCCTCCAGTGTGAGGAGTAGTGACCCAGTCAGCTGCACCGTCCAAGCCTCCAGTGTGAGGAGTAGTGACCCAGTCAGCTGCACCGTCCAAGCCTCCAGTGTGAGGAGTGACCCAGTCAGCTGCACCGTCCAAGCCTCCAGTGTGAGGAGTAGTGACCCAGTCAGCTGCACCGTCCAAGCCTCCAGTGTGAGGAGTAGTGACCCAGTCAGCTGCACCGTCCAAGCCTCCCCTGTGAGGAGTAGTGACCCAGTCAGCTGCACCGTCCAAGCCTCCAGTGTGAGGAGCAGTGATCCAGTCAGCTGCACCGTCCAAGCCTCCAGTGTGAGGAGTGACCCAGTCAGCTGCACCGTCCAAGCCTCCAGTGTGAGGAGTGACCCAGTCAGCTGCACCGTCCAAGCCTCCAGTGTGAGGAGTAGTGACCCAGTCAGCTGGACCGTCCGAACCTCGTGAAAGAAATTGCTGCTTTTCACACTGGAAGCTTAGATAATCTAGAAGTCTTGATCCATAATGTTCTCCTTCGGCTATAATCAAGGTTCGGATTTTCTTTTCTGCAATATCTATCTTCTTTAACTGAAGATATTTATTATATGTACAATTAGGTATAGTGAAATCTCCATTATATCGAATCTCGCATGTGTTGTGAAAGCTCCTCTATATTTGAACATGTCGCAATGGGAACAGAGTAATATCCGATTATTAGCAGACTGACTTTGATTTCATTTTTTAGTATAATATAAGTTCAGTATTATAATTGCTTCTTCATAAATGTCAAATTGAATCCACAATTTCTAAAGTTTCGCACTGAAGTATGATATCGGATATTGATAAAGTGGATAAAGAATTGTATCAGCGCAGTGCGCATGCATCAATGACAATAACTGCACTTTTTTTCTGTTCCCTCGATAATAGTCCTGTCGACAACATTCCCTGCACATTCGCATAGTTTCCTAATGAGAGACATCTCCTCTCGCATTGCGTTCTCATGAATCAGCAGTGTTTGTATTGTGATGGTCAGCGCTTGACCGACATTTGACATTTTCTCTTCAGTACTCACCCGGTTGCGTGGTAAGTTATCTGTGGTGTCGGTTTTCTGATTTCCTAACGTAGAGAACAAACTATTGATGAACGAAATTGCTTACAATAATAATTCCACTAATTTTTCAATGAGTGGTTGATAATTGATTTTTTGAAATTAATAATTCACGCCCTACACATTTCGATGAATTGTAATTAATTTCAACTGCACTCAACAAACGATTGCATCATCTGGGCGTGAATGAAAAATACGCCAACTTCTTGGTTTTCAGCAACCAGAGATGGAAAACAACTCATGCTCTTAGATCGCTTGTCGATTATTACCCCTTCAAATACATAAAATTGTCCCACAGTACCATATTTGACTTAAACCGGAAAATCGGCTCTTCCCACTGTTAGTCCGGGAGCTAGCGTGAAGTTGTGCAGGGAACGAGGTAGTACATAAAACTTTCACATAGCATAGTACACCTCTAACCTACTGCAAAACTTCGCGTCGGCCGGATCAGATCATTTGCTTTTCAGAAATAGAGAGGATAACACAATCCTATGTATTTCCAGTGGTAAAATTGTGACATTTAAGGTGTTGACTCCACTTTTTAGAATTTTTGCTCATAAAAGTTACACAAATTGGTATTTTGTTGAACTGGTTATTATAGAAATCATCTACAGATCATGATCTTTCAAATGAGTTATCATTCAGTGACAGAGGATGAAGTAAAGTGTACAAACAGACACTTTTCGCTAAAGTATATCAACAATTTTCCTGAAATTTCTATGTTAAAATTTGCAGTTAAACCCACTGTGTCATATTTGATCATGAACTGAACTCTATGCTTTCCAAAATCCTAAAAGTTAAATGAGAAGTATATTCTTCCTATATAGCACATATCCGATAGTAAAATTGTTTATATTTTCATTTCTGTGGGCCATTTAAGGACAAAAAGCCGCAGTCGAAGTTGTTCTCTGCGGTAAGTCGGTCCGGAGACGGCCTCATTGGAGTAGCGGCTAGATGTGAACCACAGTCAGCATATTTGCTGTCTGAAACCTTTCTTAAATGATGACTCCATGAGCTATTTTGTATAGTAAAACGATATGTCTGCGTCTGATTGGCAACGCTTTGCGCAATTAGGGTCGTCCAACACTTCCGTATCACCTTTTTAAGTCAAAATCAAGCAACATGGATCAATTCGAAATAAAATCCATTCTATCAATTGCATCACGGAAATCAATGATGCTGCCGGACGAACTCAATCTCTAGATCTTGCAATCATAACGCAGGAAGTCCTATTATATTTTGGGAAGGTGTATAGGAAGGCTAATGTCCTCCAGAGAATCTCTACTTTATACACAGGGACTGCATAAACCGGGGAATCTTCGCGAATTGAAAAATTTCGCTCAAATGCAATTTTAAAATATTTCATTACGAAGAATTGCAACGTAACGAAATCGTTATTTGTAAAATTTTTCATACTTACAGAGCAGCAGACATTTCTTTATATATTTAAGTAAACTGGCAATCTTTGCAAGTACGAATATCGATGAAAAATGCACATGTAGATCAAGGGAAAAATACTAGGATTGAGTTTGCTTCTGCAGACCTGTGTGTTGGGGACAGTCTGATATAATCCTAAAAGACTTGAAGAAGCATGGACTGTCTATTGTGTTTACAAATCTTTAAAGATGGATAATATGTTTTGTAATCTACAATCTACAAAATGTATAATGCTTTGTAATTTTCTTTACGACAAAAGAGACATTTCTATAAGACGTAAAAGTGTACTCAAAACATTTTCCTACACACAGAGAAGTATAATCAAAACGACAGGGTAAAATTTTCTCCAATTGGAGCGAATTCGCGAAAGTAACAAAATCAAAACAGGCGAAAATTTCCCGGTTTGCACTTCCTGATTATTCGATGGAGTTAGAGAAGCCTTGTAGGAAATCAAGATTATATTCGTTCTTCCTATTTGTTGAGTGATTGCTTTTGGTAACAGATGTTGTTCTTTGATGCTAATGTGATTATGACGGCAAATTTCGGAGTGCTTCCACGCCTGACGTTGAGTGTGAACTGAACCAACCATGTCGCGTACTAACACTTATTCGCGAGATTTGTTTCTGTTTTGCAGAGGAAAAGGAGAACATTCAGGAGAGTCTTGCCAACCTAACCAACGACATATCACTTAAGCAACGCCTCATCTTCGAACTGGAGAACAAACAGAAACAACTGAATGCTGTACGTGACCACTATGAGCGCCTAACAAACTCTTTGATGGAGAAAATCAGAGAAACGGAAAGTGAACGTGATAAAGTGATAGCTAATGTCAGTAAGTTTAATTTGTTGGTGTCAAGCATGCATATTCCATGCTGTTTCAGAGTTAAGAATTTTGTCATTTTTTCATCTTACTTACTCCATGTGCCGCACAAGATGATAGTCATATTAGTAAGTTTGGCAGCTGGCTGTGTTTTTAAACGTTAGAGATAGAGATGGTGCACAAATCAAGTGAATAATACCCGAGAAAATGCTTCCATCTCGATGAAGCGAACAAACAACAACACAAGAATTCACAAAGTAATGGAAATATCTTTCAATAATTCTATGACATTGACTTTCTATGTATGAATCCTTTCCCAAAATAACCTTCTATATACTGTATATACCATTTCAACATAAAAAAAACAAATTTCAAGTGTTTGTAGAATATCCTCCTTTTCATCCCTGAAGCGGCCTGAGTAGGCGAAAATTTGGGCAATAAATGCCATATAAATAACAGCAAGGCTTTTTGGATTAAATTATAAACAAAATGCTGTTCAAGCGGAATTACAAAATTTTAAACAACACAAGAATTTGACATCAACCTTATTCAGCTGTAAAAATGAGGAATTCAAACACTGAATCACAGAAGATAAGAAAATGATTGTTTTATGGACATTCTTGGAAAGCGGCATCGAAGTCATGTGTCTGATAGCTGGAAGTGAGCGATGCTATTTCTATCAAGATAACCCTGCTCGTTGCTCAGATCTCAATATATCAATGATGAAAGTTAATGTGAATTTTATTTGTATTCTCCGATTTGTATTCAGCGGTTGACTCAACTTTCCTATCTGTGCAATGATCCAGTGTGACATTCGTGTACAGGATTTTGATCATCCTCACACAAACAAGTCATTAATGTTAATGATTGAACTCAGATGCCATTATTTGAAGTGGCTGATTAGACAAAGTCGTTCCTGTTGGTTAAAAACGTTGCAGATACACAAGTTCTAATGCTATACTTGATGCTCAACGCCTACGTTTTGTTATTCTCGTCTCATAGTTTCCGAAAATGGTAGAATTTTATCTTTTCCTTCGGGATATTTGACCATTTTATGACTTCAGGAATCTTGTGAGGTTTCATTCACCGACTTCAAACAGAGTTCATCAACAAATTGCTTCCAGATGAGTCAACTTCTGTCAAGGATCTTTCTTTCGTTTCTTGTTTGTGACGTGAAGGAAATTTCTCAACTTTTTTCATTTCAGGATCGAGAAGCGCTGCAGGTAACTATTGTAAGATCGAATTTGGTGCGAGGCATTCATAATTATAGAAAATTGCCGCTTAGATACCGTTTTGAGGATGAATTGATTCAGGCGAGTTCTGACCTGGAACTCTTCATGTCCAGCAAAGTGATTATATCGATTCTATCATCCTATAGTCTCCAGCGATTTCTTGGTGATCAAATTTATGAAACATTGACAATATATTTATTCAAGTGGTGAGAAGTTTACTAATGTGTTGATAGATTTTAAAGCAGAACACAGACGGTGACTTGTGTTGTCTTAACGGATCACCATTCGAATGTCATTTCCGTCCTCTTACTTTTTTAGGAAATCCTTGAAATTAGCAGTGCCCAGACTTGTGTAGTAACAATTACTGTAATCATTAATTATAATCAATTGCATATTCAGCCGTGTAATTGAGAAGTAATTGCAATTGTTTTGCAGTCAGTTGTGCTAATTGTCATATAGCACACGGTTCAAATTACCTCGTCGCTAACGCGCTGTCGTATATAGGCATGTATCCGATGTATTTTCTTTAAATAAAATTTCACGACGAATCGTATTGTCAAAGTCAAATGCAAAGTAATTGAATTGTAAATTTAGAAAAACATAGTAATTTGCAATTGTAATCAATTGCATTGATAGAAATGTAATTATTTTCTAATCAACTCCACAAACTTCTTGCTTCTTTCCTTAGTAACCGGCAGATATCTGTCGTCTTAGATGGCCAAAAGTCTTCCACCAAGTTTTTCAATGCAGGAGTTCCTCAAGGGTCAATTTTGGGACCCACTCTTTTTCTGTTGTACATCAACGACCTCCCAGACTGCCTTGTGAGTAAATTGGTGATGTATGCAGATGACACAACACTCTTCAATTCCAATGAGCGACTCGCTAAAAACACTCAGCAACGTCAGCAGTTATGCGACGTTCTTAATGAAGACTTACGCAGGGTCTCAGAATGGGGCGCCAATTGGCTTGTTTCCTTCAATCCTTCAAAAACTCAGAGTATTCTGCACTCACGACTTAAAGGAGATGATGATCATAGCATTAAAATGTCAGATAATAGAATCAGAGAACAAGATTCCATCTCCTTCCTTGGATTGGCGGTTACGAAAGACTTGTCATGGAAACCATACATCCAATCCATTAGCAAGCAGGCAGCTCAACGCATTGGTAGTCTCTATCGTGCCAGCAGCTATCTTCCACCACAGACTGTCTGCTATCTTTACAAGTCCACTATTCGTCCTCTGATGGAGTATTGTTGTCATCTGTGGGCAGGCGCCCCACAAACGCGTCTTAACCTCCTTAAACGGGTTGAGAAACGTGTCAAGAATCTCATGGGTGAAAAACTTGCTAGCAAGTTGCAGCCGCTCTCCGTCAGACGGAATGTTGCTTCACTCAGTCTCTTCTACATGTACTATTTCGGTAGAAGCAGCTCTGCAGTAAATGAGTGCGTACCCAAACCTAAGATCTTCTCCAGAAGCACACGCAGAGCTAATGCACTCACATGCTATAATGTGAGCTTAGAACGCGCACGTACTGTGAGTCGCTCGAAGAGGTTTTTTGTTCGCACGGCACAGCTTTGGAATCAGCTTCCCCAGACCAATTTCCCTCACCAATACAATCTTGATACTTTCAAGAGGCGTGCGAATAGGTTTCTGATAGGGACAGCTTAATCAGATTAGAAGATCTGTTTTTTTTATTTTATTTATTTAAAATAATACAATTTGTTACTTTTCATTGAGTAACCCCTAGCTTCGTTCATGGCTCATAGCTGTGCTATGGGTGAAAATTCAGTAAAAAAATCAATTGTAATCAGTTAGATTTGATGAGTAATTGACACAAGTCTGATAGTGCCTGTAACTACAGTGCACAGACAAAATATCTAATTTCACTGCTGAAAGAGTCAATGATGATTTGCTATAGTATGAATTTTAATTGGTCCTGTTTTGAAATCATAAAATTAAGGAAGTTCAATTAAGATTGTTTGACTGTCTGCAATAGTTTCCATATAGTCATATTCACTTATGATGCACAATATTTTAACAGTGAGTGTGTCCGTGGCACAGTGGTTGCGTACTTGGACTAGCGATCTCATGGTCCAGAGGTCGAACCCGGAAAGTGTCACTGGAAGTCGGCAGGAAGGGCATCCGGACTACAAAGCACCACAACGCTCCAAACAAAGTCTGACTTCAGTCAGCACCGTCCAAGGCCCCACTAGGGGTAAAAAGTGACTGAACTAGTATCATCAAAATTGCATCTTTCCTTGTAGTAAGATGAGATGAATATTCCGTATCCTATCGTTCTCTTCATCATGCACCTTCCCTCAGGTGACGAATTATTTGAGTTGTGTCATGTAACATATAGCTTCTCTTTTTATTTTTCGTAGGTAAAGTGGCGAATACAAGTGAAGAACGAGTCCGCAAAGTACGCGAAGATTTCGAGAGGAAAATCAATAATATGCAAACGGAACTGAAACGGTTGAACAATGCGAAGCGGGAACACAACAAGATGTTGAGAGCTCAACAGAGGCGTGAACAAGAGCTACTGATGCTTCATCGCGATTTGGATGAAATGAAAAGATTGAAAGTGCAGCTGCTCAAGAAAGTGAAAGAGGAAACGAAACGTACACGGCAAGTAGAGATGGCGCGGGATAAGGAAGTTGCACAACTGAGGAAGGAAAAGCGATTACGAGAGAGTACGATTCGGAATCTGGAATTGGAAAAGAAGCAAAAGGACACAATGCTGAGGCGGAAGCGCGAGGAGGTAAGTCAAGAGGCAGATTGCGAACTATCGATGTGAAACGGGAACGGTTACTGTATGGGTTGGTGGTGATTTGAGGTGAGGTTGAAGCTCAAACGGGATGGATTCTGGATGTTATTGTACGTCAGGAGAATTGGTGTCAGTTTTCTCCGTATTGAATATTCATTTTGTGTGTGAGTTCAGAATAGTTTGAGTTTTGTCGTGCTGCGAGTCTTCCTATAACTGATACAGGCGACAAGAGGTCGTGTTAAGGGCTTCAATTAGTTCTAAACAACTGACAGTATTCGAGCAGTTTCCTCTCTGTTGAGTAAGAATTCAGTGATTTTGTGAACAATTTTCAATCTAGCGAGGCTTAAGGCTTTTAATTTGATAGCTTACCGAGTTATCTCGGAACATCGTGACATAAATGGAGAATGTCATTCATTTTGCTTAAAAATCAAAAAAGTCACCTTCTTTTTGTCAAAATGTGGTCTATAGATATCTTGCTCGTGTAAATTTAGAGTCTGGTTCCACTCACCTATATGAAACTTTGCTCTTGTAAAATGCAATAAATAAAACTCAAATATATGCATATGTTGAATGAGATTTTGTATGGTTGTGAAAGGTCTGTCGCAATTTCACTGACAGGAGATAGTCCCTAAAATCGTAGATAGAGCATTGACAAAGAACAGCATCAACTGGCAACACGAACCGCTCGCTACCAAAGTCACTGCCTCAATTCTCTGGAATTTCACAGTCAGGTGGACTGCTGACTCGGAATCCGCCAACTCAACCATAGCGTGGATGGAAGAAGTCTGCTTGTAGTTTGATTTCAATTGGTTTTTGTGTGGGAGCATGCCCAGAAGAATGTAGATGAATTAACAATGTATCAGCAGATATCTTGGAGATATCTTATCGCAATCATGATTTGTCATGTCGTCAGACAAACGGCGCCTGCTTGAAATACGATTCATCATGCGCATGCAGCCATGTAGCTGTGTGTTTTAAATGTAACACTTACAGGACAATTGTTTTGCGCTAAAATTACTGGAACATTCATCTGCCGCGCAAGATACACGTGAGCTGAAAGAAATAGCAAGACATCGATGAATTCTTGAGTGGTGAGCCGTGTAAATTGTTGTTTCACTTCGCTCGCGGATGGAAGATCTACTAGGGAACTCTTAGCTTTCTTCAGGGTGACGATTTCCGTCTATTTATCCCTTATCTCCTTACAGATTCAACTCCGGGAACAAGAGTTGACTCAACACGTGAGTTATCTGCTTCACTCACACACTGGACTTCGATTCCTTTTCTGACATCTCCATTTATCGACTGTGTGACTGCTTTTTGTAACCTTGGAAGTTAATGCTAGTATCGTAGAGCCTCTCACTGCAGCGCGATCGTGGTACCGAACATGGGACCCGCTTTATTATGTCTCAGGAAATTGCTCAGTTTTATAACCATGAATGTTTTATTGATGACTAGAATTTATAGTGGCCATTTCGGAGCGATATATGATATCTGAAGTAGAATAATGAAAACTGAAAATGTGTAGCGTGCTTTGTGCTCTTTGTATGCCAAATATGAAAGGCTTGCACTGACCAGTTGTTGAGATGTGAAATTTCCATGTTTATTACGTTAATTCTGCGGTATTCACCAAATGCTACTTTGATTAGATAAGGAGTTGTGTCGATGTTGGCAGATGTAAGCGAAGTCTTCTGATGATTCCTGATTTTAGATGAAATGGTGTCTTTTCGGTTGTCGATGATAACTCAATATTTGATTATTCTGTTTACATAGCAATTTTTTTCATGTCAATTAAGTACCTAAATATCATGTTCGGCATTCATTTCAGTGGCCTTGAAACCTAAAAGCAAGGCGGAATCCATTAGATAGTACCGACTGGTTCTGATTATTGTATTGGTTTATCAATCTCATGTCGTCATGAGACGTTCTTCTTCTAAAATCTGACAATTGAAAGAAAGATTAATGCGCAGTTGACATTTCGAGGATGCTAAATACCATATTCATGAATGTGAATTTCATCATATCAGCTTTCATGCAATTTATGACTGCTGTTGAACACAAAAATATGACTGATTCGTAGTGTTTATCGTAACTACCATCTCCATTTCAATAGACTTCCTTTGCTTAAATTCACTGATCATTTTAAGATAATGATAGTTAATTGATACGAAAAGGTCTTATCAGATCATTGAAATGACTACTGATGCAACAGCTTGTTAATTAAACATCGGAATTAATCCCTTAAAGGTAAGCAATTCGGTTATCAAATCCCTTGATCAGCAAACGATGAATCGGAATGATACAAAGCAGAATCATATGCAACAAGGTTGGACATCACCTAAAACAAACTACTAGCATTCGGATTATACGCGTGATAAGTTTATTTTCTTGATAAGTAATTCAAGCCAAGCAGAATAATGAAAGTGTTATTATGCCCTGTATTCACAGTCGATCTTTGTCTAATACTGCTCTGTGATGTTCATTTATCGCCATTACAATGTGCTGACCAAGGAGAAGAGTTTAAGGGGAGTAGCTATGTCAAGCATCTACAAATAGGGCATGTAGATACCATTTTGTTCTTGCCTGCATCATTAGCATACTTCAAATCTTCATTCATTCATCGACTTTCCAATCCCTTGATACAAATGCCAACTTCATGAGACCAACTTCAACTTCATCAAGGATATTACGCATCCTAGATCTGACTCAACTTACTCTTCCACATTGGCATAATGGAAGAAGCTGAATCATTTTTTGGAGAAAACAGGAAAGGTGGGAAGTCATTTTATAGGCTACCGTATTATTTATAGGCTACAAAAATAGACTGCTATAGACATATTACATGCAGGCTATTGTAATGTGGTAGCTACATCCGCCTGAGCGATTATTAGGCCTACTTATCTTAGTAAAATAAGTCAGTCTACGTGTAAATGCCGGGTATGATGACCAATATTGTATAATATATAAGGCTTCTTGTTGTTGTACATGCAATACATGCATGTTGTACATACGTACATGCAGGCCTACTTAAGGTTACTTCATCTACCATTTAAGGAGGCATTATACGGTAGCTTCCTTTGCATTGGAGTCATGTGCCGGTCGGTAAACTTTTGCATGTAAATACTACTTGATTATCGTATTTTCGTTTCGGTAAATTCAGGATCTAGTCTACATGTATAGTGGCCAACATGTACTGGTATATGAATGTATTAGATGAGTCTACAAGATATGCTACTACAAACCATAAAACTCCTTTCATTTCCAAAATATCTGAATTATGATAAAGCGTATATATGTAAGAAAAATTACTGGCGAAATTTGCCCATGACATAGGCCTAAGTGAGGAATGCAAAGGTTACCTAAGAGAATAGTAGCAAAAAACTAAGACATCTTTTTCTAATGAAAGAATGAAAACTTGAACATTTGATAAATAAGAGACGCATCAATCAGGGATCTGAAAAAAAGAAGAGACGCGTCTCTTATTCAAAGAAATGCGGTATTTAAGTGTCACGTTTATTCTTAGAATTTGCAGAACGTTTCTCACTGTCTATTTTGGAAATCAATACCGCTTGTTCTGCTGTTGTGAAATCTTATTGTTCCTTGTGACCTTCTGTTTATATGGCATTGAATTCATAAATAATTACAAGGATTACGATCATTTCCTGCAGTTTCCCTCGACAAATATGCATTGTAAATCCATAGTTTGGATTGTTTCCACGAAAGGGAATATGAGGGTCATTTTAACCTCTGTTTGAATTGACTGCTAATAGTGAAATATTGTAAACGCCATAGCAACGACAGCTGCAGCTGTTTTCCCGTAGTATCTTGCCAGCGCAAACAGCAACTTGTTCTCCGCCTTCCAGAGCGTTTAGTTTATCGCATGATTTATTTGTTATTGCTTCAGTGTCAGATTGATTTTATAACTGAGTGTGTTGAGGAAAAAAGTAAACTATTTTTGTGCAGTGTTGATAATGAAGTGATTTCACTGTCATTATAATGGGTAGAGTACATGGTATTAGTTTTGATAATATGAGCACAGACTGAGTGCTTCCTTGTCGACTTGAGAAAATGAGAAATCCGATGCAGTGTCCATTTCAGTTGAATTAATATTTTTTTTGCTTTTGTGGTAATATTTGTAACATTGTTAACCCTTCTCTTACTACTCTCGTTTGTTTAAATAATGACTACTTCCTTTTCAAAAATATTAATTTCACCACTATGTGCAGAATTTGCAGAATTTGTCGTTAATGTTGTCATCAATATGGTTGATTAAATCAACACCTCCGCCAGGTTTCTGTAGAGATATGCAAATGACCATGAATCTTTTTATTCAACAAGAATAGGCCATTTGTTTGCAAGTTATAGACTCTTCAGCAATACTAAGTGATATTTACAAAACTAGATCAATTGAAAAATGATTTTGATGTATCACTTGAAGGAAGAATTGATTAATTAAATGCTAAAGATACTTATTGACATTGTCACGATCTTTCGTATTCGTTCGTGGACCAAATAATGAGGCACTTCTTACGAATGAAATTCGATAGAAGTATAGATCATTGAATGCCTCTACAATGTGCATTATGCGGTACAGTATACTACTGGCAGACGTGAAATAAGTTTCTGGAATTCTGAATTCTTACCTTCAACAGGTGGAGATGCTGCGAAAGAGGACTACGTATCGACCTCCAGCTCCTCGTCCTAATTCAGTCGGCTCCTCATTAGACCGCTACCAGCCGAACTCCGCGCGTTCTTCCTCCGCCACGACACCTGTGGAATCATCCCAACGTAGCTTCACACGCGGCATTCGGCCGGGTCAAGTGCAATCAAGAATCAACTCCGGCAGGAGCTACGTTCCGTCCACTTCTCGGATGTCTGCCGCTTCCTCTGTGCGCTCCGCCAAGGTGAAATGGGACAGCTTGGAGCGCAATCTTAGCAGTGTGGTGTGCCGACGGCAAACTGTAGCGCATTTCGAACAAGACATGAATAACTGGGTGCATGAAAGGGAGAAGCTGGGGCGGAAGTTGGATCTCCTCAATCAGAAGACAAAGTTCTGTAGTGACAAACAGGAACAAGCGGTAAGTTACGTCAAAGGAGGATACGCTACTGTTGTTATGAATTTAGTGGCCACGTCAAGAGATGACTAGGCGATTCAATGGCCTGCTTTATATAGTAGAAACGTTTTCAAATTTCATATTATGAAGTAGTAAATAAAATCAAAATTAAAGCGCTGGAAATATTCATGATTTGTATAACTGATACTTTGTATATTTTCGACAAATGCTTATGTCTGTTAGAGAAAGCCAAATACACGGCATATGTGCTTCACCAGAATAAATTAGGGATGTACAGCATTCGTACGCTGCCAATTCTCATCAGGTTAATCTTAATAACCTACAATTCAAGCGACGGTGCCTCCTCAGCACCACAGTGTCGAACCCTGCACTTTCTGCACCACCCCACCGAAATGTGGACTTTAAACAACTGAAAGGTCCAACCACCAGCAGATTAGATGCATCGTGATTCTTCATTTGCTCAGTATAGAATGGGTGACTAGATGAATGGACTTTGTAGCACAATGTTTAGGTGCTTTGCCTTGTTATCTTTGGGTCGTGTGCTCGAATCCTGCTAGTATGATAGGAAGGAGCCAGTATGAGCATTCGGTCGAATAGAGTATCTCAACTTGCTGAAAAATTCTTCCGAATTTTCACCCGAATGGAACAAATTTCGTGTGAAGCCATTAAATTCGGGTAATTGACCGGAAATCCCACTCGAATGTTTTCTACCTGAAAAATTCAGGCCATAATTCGGGTAATTGAGTGGAAATCCCACTCGAATGTTTTCTACCTGAAAAATTCAGGCCATAATTCGGGTAATTGAGTGGAAGTCCCACTCGAATGTTTTCTACCTGAAAAATTCAGGCCATAATTCGGGTAATCCCACTCGAATGTTTTCTACCTGAAAAATTCAGGCCATAATTCGGGTAATTGAGCGGAAATCCCACTCGAATGTTTTCTACCTGAAAAATTCAGGCCATAATTCGGGTGAAGAATGCTGCAACAGACTCTGACCATGTTATTACCGTCCAAGCCTGCAATGGCTGTTTGTTGACGTCTATGATTCATTGAGTAGACGAGTCTAAACTGTGCCTCTAGATATCTGTGGTACACTTGTTTAAATTGTCCTTCGAACTGTTCATGAATGAAAAACGGATTCAAAAGTTCTGGCGGGAACCAGGTATGAGAATGCCATGTGTCGATGAAAAATTCTAGAATTTGCACACTTTGACTGTAGCATTAATTTCACCAAATATCTATAGAAAACATTTCCACTCGAGTTTGTGAAATTGAATCTCCTTGACAGCATTTGCGTGTTGATAACTGTTGATGGATGAACTGCTGAAGGTGATGGGGAGGTCTGACAGCTACCTCCCACCGAGCACGCCTTATTCTGACCGGTGTCCTGCGGTGACAGTGGACAGAAAGTTTCCCATTTCATGACATTGACACTACAGCAAAGCAAGGGATCGGCTGTTTCACAGATTTCTGATGCCCTTTTTGACCACTTGATGATCTAACAAGCACGACACTGCTAATAACAGATACTGTTCCTTCAAACTGAACGTTAAAGATAATCTGTCAAGCTGCAGATTTTGTGAAACAGAAATTTCAAATGTCAACGAATGATAATCGGTGACTGTTTTGAAGGTCTGAGGCAGCTGGAGAATTTCTGATCCGAATGCTTCAGAAGTTCTAAAGGTAGAGGATTTTTTTTTGAAAGGTCGTGTTCCAAGGACATTTACGGAGAGCACTAAGTTGAGACAGCTTCCAACAAAACAAAATGAATGCGAGAATTCAGTGCTATTTGTTATATATTTGAATTAATTCCTCACTTAATCAAATTCAGTCAGTTCAAGTAATTATTCCATCAATGCTGAAGACATAATATTTATTATCGAAAGTCATCAGGTCATGAACTCATATGCTTGTCATGTACGAGTCATGCACTTTGTTTATCAAAATTAACTAGATGCAACCGGCGAAAAATACAACTTTTTGTCAGAGTTTAGTCGTAGTAGTCTCATTATCGCATACATCGCGAGAGACATCAGAAACCGGATAGAACTCGGCAGACGCGCAGATTTATAGCAGGCATAGGGTGCAGTAATTTTCGATCTCGTTCCCAGCAGAGAATCGTCCTTGCGGTTTGTGAAAATTCGTGCTTTATAATGTCGCATGTTTGGACAGAACTGTATTTTTATTATTAGTCGACATTTTATGTACGAGTATTATTAGACTTTCTTATTTTTATGTACTTGCGTGTATGCTGACTTATTGACAGCATTGTTATAATGATATCGACTCAGCTTTTCCAATTTTCCGAAATTCCGAAAATAAAATGGGCCAATTATTTACTAGATCTTGAACGTGAATCATTGAATTATCAGCAGCGATATATTTTACCTGCCACCAGCTGCTAAATTCAGGCAGACATTGAAGAAATATCGATGCAAGTAAGCAAATTTTGTAATTCACACTGATTCATCTGTAAAACTGTTGGATAGGAAATAGAAAATAGAAGATTGGAATACAAATAGAAGGCAAGAGAGACAAGATAAGAAATCTATGAAGAAAGTGGTATCGGGTTACATAAGAAAGTAAAGTGTAAAGTGAAATTTAGATGAATGGCAAGTATTCAATGAAGATAGAAATCACTGTGGCTATTCAGTTCAAGTCAATCGTTTATTTCAGGTTTAATTTTCATGATATGATGAGCTTCACGAGATTTGTGGCGTCCTTGTCAGCTGATAATATTGAAGTCGTTGTGAAACGATAAAATAATTTGGCTCTTTCCAAAATATTTACATTTTAAGTGTCTGGCCAAAATATGTTCAAAATAGTTCACTGAAGAATATAAAGCAACGGTGTTAAAAAGATGATAGGGGTGGGTGCATCTGAACTTCCGGATTTTTCTTTTTTTCATTTCAATCATTATTTTGGAAAACGTTTGATAAATTCTCACATTTACCTTCTGGAAAGCTGTTGAGAATAGTATAATAACAAATCAATTTCAAATTTTCAGAGCAGTTTACATGCGGTTTTAGATGTTCGTTGATTTGAATAGAAATAATTCATTTTAGAGAGCATAGTTGGCCGTGTCAGCAAGATTTATGAAAGTTAATGACTAACAAAATTTGAATATCGATTTCTTAGTTTCAGATTTAAAATAACTTCAGTTTCAATAGTGATGATGATTTCGCCGATACCGCCATTGCTATCACTTGAAGAAGGCTGTAGTGATGACTTTGAATATTTTTAGTCTTGACTTGACCTTGAAACCGACCAAACAGCAATATTAGGATAATCGATTCAACAATGCATAATTTAACAATCAACAATTAACGAATGGAGCATTGCATATCGTAGGCTGCAATGAGAAAACAAGTATCTCTTGTGTTCTTATTTAGTTTCCCTAATACTGTCTGGGTTGAATTTGAGACCCTGCATCGATCAATTTCTATTCTTGCATATTTTCTGTTGTATCTTTCAAACTGCGACGTTCGAAATGTCTTCATTGGAGTAGTATTCCCTCCCATTTCAGGCGATGACTTACGAAATGACGAACATCCGGGCACAGTTAGAGACGGCTCAGGAACAGATCTCCGAATGCCAATCAAATATCATCGAACTGGAAGAAGCGCGGGACGAGCCGGCCAGTCAAGCTATGTTTGCTCGCTGCAATCTATCAGAGGCGCGCTACCTGCTGGAGCGGCTATACGAATCCGCAGTTGCCAAAGGTGTACTGGCCCAACAAGCGGAAGCGGAGTCACGGGAGACGAAGGCAGCGTTGGACTCTAAAGCGGCAGAGAAAGAGCAGGCGTTATCAATGTTACGAATTGCATTACAACAAGCTTCCTCCAGCATTCCCTTCGACATGGACGATGTGTTGGGCTCTAATTCCCAGCGTACAAATGAAGATAATGATAACGATCCAGGTGAGATTTCTCACTCTTCTATACTTCAATAGGACTGAGCTGTGTGTGGAAGAGATAGGCTGTTTTGAAACCATTTCCTACCTATTTGTATACCTCGAGAAAGGTAGGCACATCACGACGAGGGGTCTCGTAAATGAATGACTTGTGCACAGTTCATGCTCTAACGGAAATAACATGGCGGAAATGTTATGTTGATCCTTGACGTCATAAAGCAGTAAGGAGCGCTCAAATGATGGAGTATCATTCGAAGGGATGGCCTTTTCAATGATGTACCCAGTGAAAGACACTTTAGTATGATATCACCCCTGTTCGGCTTTTACAATGCCAGACATAACGTTTATGGTATGAGAGCACGCGCATGAATGACGTGCTGGTTATTGAATTTAAATCATCTCTGACCACATGTATTTGAAAGGCATTAAATGACGAGATGGTTGTTTATCTTTTCTTTACAGACAGTCTCAGTGAATCTGAGGCGAATGGAGAATCCGCGAACGACACACAGGAGAGGTAAGACCCAATCCCATTCATTCATTATCACTGTATGCTTGGAGTGTTGTGGAATGCTGCTATCATCGTTGACCTTCTGCGACCCGTCCGCAACCTCTCCCATCCCTTAAGATCTACTTACTTTCTCGATATTTTTCTGGTTTAATTCAAGCTAGATAATTGAATACACGTCTAAAGGCAGTTCCATTTTCTTCTGAATCTTAAAATAGATATCAAAAATCGTTCGCAAAATTGAACAGATACGAGCTCCATCAATGGAAAGCTAGCCTCTGCAACTATTAATACAGATGATAAATTTCGAAATTTGAGCGTGCAAAACCTCGGTTAATTGAAGTACATTCCATAGCTATAGACCCTATTTTCATTTTGATAATGAACCTCAGTTATCACAAGGATTTTGTGAACCTCTTGACTTCCCGTGATCATCGCTGACGCCATCATTCGCATGGAGGTGAAGTTGAAGTTGCTTGTGCGCTGATATCACTAACTTGCGGTTCTCTTTCTCTCTCCTTAATTCATCCGCACCTCCTCTCCATCACGGTTGGTTCATCGACGCTGTTGTGAACGTATGATGATCTGCAGTGATGCCCTTCTTTATTGGCTCCTCGTTCTCTTCATCGCATTGACACACGTCCTTTGCTGTTCCACGCTATCCCGACTCAAAAATCTTCTGTGAGGATTAGCGGGAGGTTAGTGTCGGGATAGAGATAGGCACATGCAATATTTGAGCTGAAGCTGTGAGGAGCTGTGTCTGTTTGGCTGAGAGTTGTTGTAGATGAGTTCTCTGACACAGGAAGGTGAAGTAAAGTTCGATAAAGAGCTGATTGTCGAAGAGATATGAGAATGTGGTTGTTTGGTTTAGCGAGGGTTAAGGGATATGGAGATGTCAATTTCTGAATTGGTTAAGGCTGAGAGGCTTGTGGATTCAATTGGTTGAATCGACAAAGGGTAGGAAGTTTGACTTTTAGCCTTGATTTCGTTATCTAACTTCTTAATAAGCCTTTATTGTTGGAATTTATCCTCAATCTCAACACATCTTTCCTCTAACCTGACAGCAGCTTTAAATAACTACGAGTCGTTGCACATTTCATGGCATGCTATAACAGCAAGGGGCCATCCATAAAGGATGTCTGCAGCGTGCGGGAGGGGAGGTTGGTAAATGCAGACATTTGCAGACGTACACCCATGGGAGGAGGGGTCAGGAAAAATGCGGACGTAAAGTTGAGCACTCACATCGTTGGAAGACAAGCTTATCAAATATTGCTAAGTTAGATGCGATCCTTAGGCAAAAAATACATTTTTGTGATGAAACAGGTGTGTCAATGAGATGAACACGAAGTCGTTTTGTGAATAAGGTCGAGAACGATGGCCGCCCCTCCACCTCTTGAAATAGGACTACACCCCTGGTTGAAGGATTTGTAGATGTTATTGGTTGCATTGGCTAGGGTTGAGGGATTTACAGATGTCATTGGTTGGATTGTCAAGGCTGAAAGGTTAGTCAACATGATTGGTTGGATTGGCGAGGGCTGAAACGTTAGTGGATATGATTGGCGAAAGCTGAGAGGTTAGTGGATATGATTGGTTAGATTGGCGAAAGCTGATAGGTTAGTGGATATGATTGGTTGGATTGGGGAGGGTTGAGAGACTTGTAAATGTGATTGGTTGACGTGTTGCCGTCTTAGATTCGTAGAAAAATATTCGTAGGTGTTAAGAATTGTTTATTTGGACTACAGAAAGTACATAGCATGTAGAAACCTACAAGCATGAAAACGTCTATAAACCACATTGATGTATGATAGGTGTTCATCTAGTATAGTGTGTGGAATTTGTCTGAACAGTCTGCATCTGAATGATAATCACGACATACTGTCTGATTGCATTTAGAATTGGGGTTTGCATCAACGGCAGTGAAATGTGGAAATTAGAAATCATTCCGAGCACTGCGATTCATGTTTTCATCACTGTCGTATTGATGCATCCATTTAATAAACAATTTACATGTTTCATGTTGTTTCAATTCATCCAATTTTCATCTAGTTGATCTTCCTTGCATCTGTACACATCAGTTTATTTGCAGATAGGAACGAGAAAGTCGTGTAGACCACCTCTCACTTGAAATATCACTTTGAAAGCCGACATGTGATAAAGATATGTTTCACACTTTCAAGTTCCACTGCGTGAAACATTCCGCATTAGATAAGATAAGGCAATGATCACGGACTGTCGCAGAGAAAAGCCAGTTAGTTACTGGACAAGAATTCATTGCAATTACTTGTGTTCTAATCAGTTGAGAGGTCAAAGAAGCGACTTTGTCGGTCCATTAAACCACAGCTACATCTTCGTGCTTAAATTCGGGAAATTAGTGGAACAGCTAATCTAACATAGGACGTGTGTTTCCGTATGAAAAAACGTGCAACATCAATATATGATTCATACAGATTTGATTTATACTTCACGTAGTTCTCATATTTGATGTGAAAATGCTATGGAACATTTGATTAAGTTTCATATATGCATCAGCTATGATTATATCAGATTTGTTATTCAATTAGTACTGCAATGCTCGCATATAAATTCACAAGACAAGCATGAAATGCTTCCGAACGTTTGATTCATTCAAGCGGTTATTCATATGACTTAGGCTTATGCTGCTATAATAGGCTTATATAACGCTATTACTCCGGTTTATGTACGATTCAAAGTCGCCACACGAATGGCTGTTACTTTTAATGAATCACAAATTTGAAATTCGACCATTCTAACTTAACGCTACTTCTGACAATTGGATTTATAGAACTAGTATTACGGTGAGTGGCTTTTGAATTTTTTTCTGTACAATTGGATAATAAAGATGAGTAGGAGGCTAGGAAGGCTACTCAAGAGACTAAATAGGGATCGAATGAAAAAAATCGACTTTGAAACAAATGAAAATGTGTGGTGTACCTTAGTTTGAATGTCATGTGAGTTTCCCTTTTATGAATCATGTATGAAAGTTGTCATATATACCTGAACTAGTGCATTTTTTCATACGGATGTTTATTCATCACCCTTGCCTAGTTGACGAGGTGCACACTCGGTCAATACTGGTGCTGGTACATTGTGAATTTGTGATTGACTTGATGTGATCATTCCCTCGGAATTTACTCGATTTTTGACTGATTACCACGTGATACTAATAAAGAAATGTAGGAGCCCATGAGAGGAATGAATCTTGTTGGAATATCTCATAAAGCCTACCCGTATTTAGATGTTATGATCACCAACTGTGTTCCTCACATAAAGTCGTCGGTTCCTAATAAACTGAGCAAAACCTGAGCGAGCTATGGTAGCCCATCCTGCTAGATTAACTAAAAGCTTCGAATTGAGAAACAGACAAAAAGTTATCATCCAATTTACACCACAAAGTCAAACCAATTTTTATTAAGGTAATTGTTGATAATTTTTCACTATTTTTCTCAGGGAATACGTGGTTGACTATCGCTTGGTTCTTGAACATTCATGTCTAATGCTGGTGTAGAGTGTTGTTCCTTGGGATGAGCCATAGAACTATGTAGAAGTGAGAGGTTTTCCATAAGTTTTCGTACTACCTTGGTATAGACAACAAAAGTCTTTCGTATAAGAATATTGAATATCTAAAGGTCTGTAGTATGTTGAATGTCTAAAGAGAATGATAACGATTAATTCAATAAAAGATACCAACATCCTTGATTCCCCCAGGAGTGTGAGTGAATGCAGTAGTCATCTCCAAGTGATATCGACAGCTTATTGTCTTATAACCATTGACAATATATACTTCGTATAATCTGTCATCGACAACAAATATTATTGTGGAATCAGGGCTGTTGGTGTCTTTTATTGACTTAATCGTTGTCATTCTCTTCTGATATTCTACCTTGATATAATGTTGATATTTAAAAAAATTGTCAGTTATTTGTAAATTGATGGAACCGGACGGATCGACCGAACGTCAAAAGCGTTCATCCCTATTTAACATTCATCAAAAATTCTCGGCACCCTTTAATTAAGATCAATCATTTCAAATAATCAATTCCTATGTCGGTCGTGAAGATAAGTGCAAATTTTAGGGCGACAGCAGTAGTAAGATAATGTACAAATAATCGTTAGGTTGTGCACGGGGGGGGGGGCTTGGTTGAAACGTCCACGAGTCCATAAGGTCCAGGTTTCGACCCCCTCTTGGACTACCTACTTGGTGGCGCTTGTAGGTCGTGCCCTCCGGATACTACCATCTTCATTTCCGCTAGTAGTAACTGATTCAACCGCAGCCGAGTGCTGGGCGGCTGTAAATAACCTGGTTAAAAAAAAACAAACCCCAGCATCTGGGGAGGGTAGTGGAACCCTGATGGAGTAAATGCCATCAAAGCTTTAGGCACCCACACTTTCCTACCGTCTCAGTGGGTTAGAACTCTTAAGTTCATGAGACTATGGGCCCCACCCAGACAGAAAGGGTTGACGGCAGGAAGGGCATCCGGTCATAAAATCTCGCTACAATTATATGTATGAAATGTCGATTCAATGTTTACGAAATAGGAGAGGGCTACCTCCGGACTCTCGTCATACGAACAGGAGGGCGCATCGGCAGCCCTGGACCGATGCGACAGGTGCGAACAGGGGTTCATCTCGGAGTCCTCTGGCCGAGATGCGACATGCGATCGGAGGTATTCAACCAAATAATGTCAGCAAAGTAACTACGGTGAAAATGTGCTCCCTAAATGTCGGGTCGATGCATAAACGGTCAAGTGAAGTCGTCAAAGTCTTGGAGAGAAGACGCATTGATATCTGTTGCGTACAAGAAACACGATGGAGAGGTGGCTCGGCTAGGATGATCACGGGTAGAAGAAGTCACTATTAAGTTCTACTGGAGCGGTTCTGACGATGGATATGGTGGGGTTGGCATTCTTGTCAATGAGAAGTATGTTGACCAAGTTATATCTGCAAATCGATTAGACAATCGCCAAATGAATTTGCGCATCCTCATTGGGAAAGTCGTGTTGAATATTCGTTCCGTGTACGCCCCTCAAACTGGCAGACCCCTAGAAGAAAAGGAGGAATTTTACGCAAAGCTTTTAAATGAAGTGTCAATCGTACCTGATGATGAGATTCTAATAATAGCTGGTGACTTTAATGGTCACGTTTGTCAATCTCAGGATGGTTTTGAAAATAATCATGGTGGGAAAGGTTACGGAACACGAAACCAGGATGGAGTCAGATTACTGGATATGTGCATTGCGGCGAATCTTGCAATAGCTAACACCTTCTACACAAAGTCTGATAGTAAACTGGTAACATACAAATCTGGTCTGCATGATTCTCAAATTGATTTCTTCCTTCTTAGGCGCAATGATCTCGGCCTCGTTCAGAATATACAAGTCATCAATAACGAAGAGTGTGTATCACAGCACAAGCTACTAACATGCACCCTAGCCATAAGGAGTGACAGGATACAACCCCGCAGGTTCCCCCCAAAGCAAAAGATTTGGAAATTACGGAGCCCCACGATGCAGAGTGCATTTAAGCAGACTTTTGCCGACACCCTTGCCAGTACATCTGAGGACCGAGGAATCAATGAAGACTGGGAGAACTTGAAGGGTGCCCTTCTAACTGCTACAGATTCCGTTTGTGGTTGGACAAAAGGAGGTGTGCGAAAACCTCGTGAAACATGGTGGTGGAACGATGATGTTGCGGCCGCCATAAAGCAGAAGCACCAGGGATGGAAGAAATGGAAGAAGAGTGGTAGCATGTCGGACAAAGAGCATTACTTAGAAACAAAGAGAAAAGCAAAGTCGGCAGTGTACCACGCTAAGAAAGCGGCAGAAGCAGCGAAAATCGCTGAGCTTGAGAGGAAGGATGGCAAGAATTACATCTTTAAGCTGGAAAGAAGCTGAAGTGTGAGTCACGTGATGTCACTCGTGAATGCTATGTGAGAAATGAAGAGGGAAGACTTACATGCAGTGAGTTTGAAAGCCTTGAGACCTGGAAGAGACATTATCAGCGTCTTCTGAACATAGAGTTTCAATGGGATTCGCAGACGCTCGAAGTACCTCAACCAGTGCAAGGTCGACCTCCATTAATCACTGAAGAAATGGTAGACTCAGCCATTCGAGAAATGAAGAAAAGCAAAGCAGCAGGTCCATCAGGCGTTGTCGTGGAAATGTTGCAAGCTGCTGGTCATGAAGCTGTTCGTGCAGTCACAAATCTTATAAATTCAATCGTGAGAGAATCCCAAGTACCACAAGAATGGAATCTGTCCTGCATAGTGAACTGCTTCAAAGGTAAAGGAGATTCACTCGATTGTGGAAATTATCGAGGTCTGAAGATGCTCGACCAAGTTCTTAAAGTAGCTGAGCGTGTTCTTGAAAGGTTCATCAGAGAACAAATTGCGATTGATTCCATGCAATTCGGTTTTATGCCAGGCAAAAGTACAACAGATGCAATTTTTCTTGTCCGTCAACTGCACGAAAGATTCAACAACAAAAAGAAAGACCTTTACTTTGCATTCATTGACTTAGAAAAAGCGTTTGACCGTGTACCCCGTGAAGTCATATGGTGGGCTATGAGAAAATTGAAGATTGAGGAATGGATTATTCAAGTAGTTAAAGGGATGTATAAGGAAACAAGGTCGAAAGTTAACATCGGATCAAGGTACAGTGAAACGTTCAACGTCGAGGTTGGTCTACATCAAGGGTCTGTGCTAAGCCCCGTTCTATTCGTTATAGTTATGGAGGCTATCTCTGCGGATTTCCGTCATGGTTGTCCCTGGGAGCTGCTTTATGCAGATGACCTTGTGATCATGGCTGACTCGCTCGAAGCATTAAAGCTTCGTTTCCAGTGTTGGAAGTCACATTTGGAAGCGAAAGGTCTAAAGGTTAACATCGACAAGTCAAAAACGATGATCAGCAATCCCAACCACGTGGAGCATCAAGTGGACAAGGCCAAGTATCCATGTGGAGTTTGCATGAAAGGAGTTGGGAGAAACTCGATCCTATGCACGTACTGTGATCATTGGATTCACCACCGGTGCACAGATCTCCCCTCCCTTCGAAATGCTCAAAATTTCAAGTGTAAAAGATGCGAAGGTAATGTGACTCCATTACCAGACCTGCCACATACCATCAACATTGGCGAAGACGAATTGGAAGCTGTGACATCATTCTGCTACCTTGGCGACATGATAGATCAAACAGGAGGATGTTTTGGTGCGACAACCACGAGAGTCAAGTCGGCTTGGAAAACATTCCGTGAGTTGCTTCCAGTGCTCACCAATCGTGGCATCTCCCTCCGGCGAAGAGGATATGTTTACCAAGCCTGTGTCCGAAGTGTGCTGCTTTACGCCTCAGAAACGTGGGCTGTAAAGACTGATGATGTGAGCCGACTGGAAAGAAATGAAAATGCGATGATCCGATGGATCTGCTCCACGAAGTTAAGTGAGCGGAAATCGATGGCTGAGCTAAGGCATGCCCTAGGCATCACAAACCTTAAAAGCGTTCTGAGGTCAAGTCGCCTTCGATGGTTCGGGCACTTGGAGCGTATGCCTAACTGGCTATGGCCAAAGAAAATTATGACCTTTGAAATGCCTGGTCCGAACATCCGAGGAGGCCAAAGGAAAAGATGGATTCACAATGTGGACAAGGACCTCCGCGACCTGCGGCTCGATCGTCGAACTGCACAGGATCGAGGTGCATGGAGGAGCGCTATCCGTCCTCAACATTGGAGTCGGCATGGAATACCGTCCAACCCTCAAAACTGGTGGAACCAAGGACGTAAAACCGGTCAGTAAGTAAGTACGTAAGCACAGTCGTCAGTCCGAAGTGTGAGAATTTATTATTCATCCTTGATATTTAATGTCATTCGTTTTAGATGTTATTAGTTGCAGGAAAGATTATTTGCTATCTATTTTTGCTCTTCCAATGCCCCAGGATGCATGAGAATGCCCGAACAAAGAACTTAATCATTCTTCAATGTTGTTGGATAATGCTAGTTTCAATCATGAAATCCCAAAGCAGTAGGATTTTTTTATCCATCCTCAATTATGAACAAAGATGGCTCAATCATGCATTTTCTGTGAAAGTAGTTGTTTGAGACAACACAGGACAGAACAGGATTCGTAACCATGTACGATGTTAGAAGATTGATTTTTTATCATGATTTCTTTCGTGTTAAGTACACGATTTGAGTTATAATCACGCAAGTTATGCACTCAACATTGTGTTACATTGAAATCTGCACTGGAGATTAATTCATAATGTGTAATTATAGCAATTTCGTTGGATGAAAGGTCTGAAGTATATTTGCCAAAACTGAATTCGATGATAGAAAATTGTGCTGTTCTTAAGAAAATCGACTGAATTTTGGATAAATCATTGTTTAGATGAAAACCGATTTAAACTCCGGTGAATGTTTGAATTCCATCCGCTGCATTCGCCTGAAATGAGGTTAGAATTAAGTCCATGATTCGCTTACTACTGATTCTCCGAGGTTGTTAGCAGTAGTACAGTTAGACGATTAGATAATTTAGAAGGCGTGTTGGGCGATATGCCGTGAATAGACCGCTGTTTGGCATCGTGATTCGGTGGAGGGTCGATGTTCCATCAAGTCCCTATCATCTGGGTGTTGTCTCTTTGATTTTGAATCACATATGATAATGCATGATACCTGAAGCGCTTTCTCGTTGTGCGTATAGTCGTTGTCTTTCCTACAGACAAATGCCCCTCCTCACCATCGAGCATGTCAGCGACGCAGAGGCCAAGAAGAAGCAAAAGGTGAGTTCATCGTCCCGAAAGAGTGTTGTCTTCCTGTTGTTTCGTCCTTTGGCGCTTCAGGTCTTCCCTTACTTGTTCAACTGTTTTCTATCTCTATCTTTGTTTTTGCTTTGAAGCTCGAGCCATGAAACGGGAATGGTAAGTTTCGTAATTGTCGTCTTTCGTCATCTTGTCAACAGCTTGCCTCTATTGCTGTCTCTTCCATTCTCCTCTATTCCATTTCATGCAATAGTCTTCCGTCCATCTTTCATGCTCTTTCATAATTACTGCATCTTGTTCATTGCGCCTTTCCCACTTTCAAAATTGCAGAACATTCGCTGAAATTAAACTCTAATAGACGAAAATAACTTATATGTAAATACAATACAGCTGTTATATAAATATAATAATGACATAATATATATTCAAACAATATAACTATTTACATACTTAAGCATATATATTTTTTGAAAAAAAGAAATTTTAACAAATTGATTTGTTTCATGAAGCCGATTATGTAGAATATTATATAACATTATAATTATATTAGAATATGTAGGAGTATACAATTTATTACTTGTCTCTCTCACAAATTATATTGTTTCAATGAGATTATCAATCACCGACAATTCTCTTAATTAAATTGTCAAATTTAAGCAGTTTTGGATATAGGAGGACGAAGGATATGATCCGATGCATCTTCGATTCCATGAAAAGTCACGTTTTTATTCAGAAACATCGGAACAGCTTTGTGCAGGAGACATTGCCAGCTGTCAATGTCACTTACTATTTTTAGATTTAAAGTTACATGTAATGGAAAATTCAATTGCACATTCTGAACGCTTCGACTGTTGAGAAGACAAACAAAAGCATGTACATGCACATGCACTTGCATTCTTGATGAGACGCAGATCAAATTTCCTTTGATCATGCGGTGGAAGAGTATGGAGAATCAATTCTCAGGAAGTGTTTTGTATGAGTCAACCATAGAATGGAGTCAACACTAATTCTAACTACGCAAGTGAAAATGAGCTTGTTTATATCTCGTGAAGATAATGTAGAAGTATCATACTACTGCTTTAGAGTTGAAAAGCTGACAAAAGTAGAATGGTTTTTCTTGTTAAATCTGAAAAGTTAAGTCACTGTCAATATTTCTCACCAAGGTCGCGCAAAATTGATCGTTATACAAGAATGTTAGCACTAAATCCATGCTTTACATGAAGCAATTCAGCTTTAATTGTTGGAATTATTCAAATTTCATTTGTAATTGTTGATATTTTGGGCACTTTTTGGAGGGTTTCCCAATGTCGGCTCGCCATGTCCACAAGTTGCAACCTAGAAAGGCCGCTGTTCGTACCATTCTATCTTTTTATCACGACAATGCTGCAGAAAGATAAATTCACATTAAGAACTATAGACATCAGCTAAATCAACACAGCTACAAAATTCAGCAAAGTTGCAATCAATTGTCAAAATCGGCGATGACGATGCAAAGTTCAGTAAGATTGTATTTAAAACCTTCAAATGGTAATCTGAAGATGTTCATGCGTCTAGAAGTCTTATATAGTCATTTTCGCGCGACCTCCATCTATCATTCATCCCCGTAGGTTACTTTCTGCATCCAGTCAGATGTCTGGGGATGTCTGTTGCACTCGTAGTGATCTCCTATCTTTCTCACAGGCTCGACGACTTACTCAAACTCCCCAAGAGTTACTTGGGGTTCAACGTGCTCCGGAACCGTTGCCGGCAATGGATTCCCTTGACGAAGAAACTTCTCCTGAGAACCTGACCGACGAAGCATTGATGCCTCCGCCCTCAGGGGCCCCTGCACAGCGCAAGTCAGTCATCATCCTCCTTCAGGCGTGAATGTAGACACTCTGATAACTCTATCGATTCGTTTCAGAACCCGAAAGGAGCCTTCCAGCGCTGGGCCTTCTCCATCTTTGAGTAGGAAACAATTTCCAGTGAATGGACGCCCCACAGCTTTGCCCAACACATCTGGCATGATGACGACCAGTCTGTACCTTCCACGGAGCTCCACGTGAGTTGATAGCTCAGTGAGATGGATGTTAAGTATTGACTACAAGTCTCTCTCCTTTCACAGTGACAGTGGACCTGAAGTCACTCCTCCTCTTACGCCGCCTCCCGGAATGTCAGCCTCATTCCAACGTGGCGGCTCTATGAGACTTCCAAATGAAGTGAATGTCTTCTCTCGGCTCACTGGCGGCACTAGCGGACGAGGATCGCCAGCACCCGCCAGGTGAGTTTGTGTAAGAATTGTGGGTGACATAATCTATGATATGTATTGAGGAAAGCGTCAAACAAATCTCCCGGGATTCTTCTCTTCAAAGAATTAACTGAACATGCTCTTAATCACTGAGAGGTGATAGCAATTATTATTGCTCTGCATGTTGCATTGCATTCTCTGTAAAAACAGATCTATTTGAGATCAGGAGGTCAAAAGCTCGTAAAAGCACATCATCAAATGTAATTCTGTCATCGAAGAAAGATATTCCCGGGCCCTGAGAGCACTTAAATGACCTTCCCGAATTCATTGTTCGATTGATTTATTGTCTGTGGACAATTTGATAACAATTTCATCATCTTGTGTGATAACAGACTTCACTTGCATGCGCTACTTGTTCATTGCTTTGCAAGTGTAGATGTAAATATCTGGTGCTGCAATCTGAATGCTCTAGGCTTGACTAATTTGCTTCAGTATTCATGCTGCTTGTGATAACCGCAGAATTGCGCAGGTCATCCTGTCTTCTGTCCGTCTGCATATAATCCGCCAGCCAGAACGTGTTTCTGCAGGGAACGAGGCCGAAAGAGAGACTTTCACAGAATGATATACACCTTATGCCTGCTATGAATCTGCACGTTTGCAGAGTTCTACATGTACAGCGGTTAGTTCCTCTTCTTGTCAGACAAGATCAAAGAAAAACACATGTAAATCCAATAGGACGCAGATTGCAGTTTTTGGCTAAAATGAAATTTTATATGTTTTCTCTTATCAACTGAAAAGTACTAAGCCCAGAGTCATAATTTTTGGCATGGAATGTCTTCAGGTCATTTCCTATGATGTGCATGTGCTTCTATCATGCGTCTGATCGGCAATGTATGTGAGAATGTGGCTGAAGGGGGCCAACATGTTGGTGTCTGCCGACATTAAGAGGCTCGCCAAATCTAAATGGGTTTAGCTATATAGACAAGGATGCATGAACATGAAAGGAAATGACCAGATTACATTCCATGCCAAAAATGATGACTCAAGGCTTAATACTTTTCGTTTAATCAGAGTTTCCCTTTCTCACTCAACCTGCGGCCTCAAAGCGGTGAAAGGGTGAAAACGGAGTCGCAATAAGGCTTTGTCGTCTGAAGCTCATGCTTCTTTGGGTTCTACCTTGTCGGAAAGGTTTATTGTCGGCGGTTTGTGACCGTGCTCCGGCTAACTAGCAGGCTCTGGAATATTATTTTTATTTTACTGGTCATTGAATTTATTTATGTTTGATTAATTTTTCATTCTTTTTCTCCACGTTTGTTTATTTTAAATGTGTGGTAGGCTTCGGCCGTCCCAATTAACACCACCCCCTGATTTGCGAGATATGAACAGTCATCAGATGTTTCATGTTGTTGAATCAGGTTTTTGGGCATGGCACTTATTTGGCTCATTTGTGATCGAACTTCCTTCCACTGCTCTCTTTTGCACTTCCCCATTTGTTGCAGGTTAAGGTGTGACAGATCCAACGTATTCACGGCATACGGGCGTCAGGTAGTTCGAGGGTCCCGAACCCACTGGTAATGCTTTGGGAGGCAGGCCCGGTCAACTGCTCGAAAAAAGGCGGTACAGTTCCACTGCCACGGACATGCGTGGGTAGCTTTACTGAGGGGTTTAGCCCGTGTAGCTGTATCCGGTTCCTCTGTGGCCTACCTGACTTGTACCCATTGTTACGGCAAAGGGGTTCTCATTTGGGTTTCTTCGAGCTTTTGCGACATGAACTGTGCCTATAAGTGTCTTTTTTGCGTATTATTTATTGCAGCTTTGTTGCTATTATTTACGTTTTTCTGATGCCTTCCAATGTTTCTTGTATCACTTTGTTGTACAGTATAATTTTCGTTTATTTGATTGATATTCTATGAGAAATTATGAAAATGAGAAAGACACACAAGAAACGTAGTCAAGCCGTCAAGCTCAAAACCCCTCTCAGGATCAGCTTCAGCAACGTAAGAGGACTGAGGTCCAATTACGACGACATCAACATCTTCCTGCAAGGTAAGTCACCAGATCTTCTAGCCCTGTCGGAAACCAGGTTAGATCCCAGTGTGTCATCAAGCGACGTTACTCCTGATGGATACATATTTCACCGGATGGATAAAGCACCTTGTCATGGTCTTGGAGTCTATGCCAAGACAAGCCTTCCCTTGAGAAGGTTTCGTAGCTCAGAGGATCCAAGGCATGAGTATCTTGCCTTCATTGCGCCGCTGCAGAAGACCACTCTTCTTCTATTTTTCCTATACCGCTCTCCATCAACTAATGCGGATATTTTCAACGTTCTTTCTGACAAGATCGATTCTCTTCTACAAGAGTATCCCAGCGCTGAAGTTGCCGTTTTTGGTGACTTCAACGTGCACAATGTTGACTGGCTTGTGCACTCACGCACCACCGATCTCTCCGGTCAGGCAGCCGAGGATTTCGCTGTCTCTCACAACCTTAGTCAAATTGTCACTTGTCCTACCAGAGTGCCTGACCGAGCTGGGGATACTGGATATCTCCTTGACCTGTTTCTCACCTCAAATCCAACTTGTTTTTCACACAAGGTTACTTCTCCCCTCGGCACGTCTGATCACTGTGTTATCACAGTTTCTGGCAAACAAGTTTGCTCCACACCGTCTGCACCCTTCCATAGAACAGTTTATCAATTCTCCAAAGCAGACTGGTGTGGCTTCCGCACTTTTCTTAGTCAAGTTCAAGCTGAGGATTTGATTCTGAGCGAGAACGTCCACAAGTCGGCGCAAGAACTGACAGAGTGGCTTCAGATAGGGATGTTGGCCTACATTCCTCACCGTACTTTCCAAATGAAGCCCCATTCACAACCTTGGTTTACACCAGAATGTGCAGCTGCAAGTTGCCAGCGTGACCACTTTTTCCATAAGTATAAGCGTGACAGTAGCGCTGGCAATCTTGAATTGTACAAAACCGCACGTAGACATTGCAAGGAAACCATACATCAGGCCAAAAGCCGTTACGCTTTGTATGTACGGAAATCCATTGCTACCCAAAAGCTTGGCTCTAAGGACTTCTGGAGGATTTACAACAGTGTCACCAATAGGAACAAATCCTCCATCCCAGCACTCCGTCATGCCGAAGTCAGTACTTCTATGGCGACAACCTCAGCAGACAAAGCCGAGCTTCTTTGCAAGGAGTTTGCAAAGAATTCGTCATTAGACGATGGAGGTAGAATTCCACCTCCAATTCCCACGCGCACTGATGAGACAATTAGTCCTCCTTCAGTCACAGTCCGAAACGTCAAAAAGATCATCGCCGGTCTCGATAGCTCTAAGTCTAGTGGACCAGACGGCATCCCGGTTTCGGTCTTCAAGCATCTCTCACCTGAGCTTTCTCCACTTTTATCTAAACTGTTTAGTAGATGTGTATCCACCGGTGAGTTTCCCTCTTGTTGGAAAGTAGCTTCCGTGGTTCCAGTTCCAAAGAAAGGTTCTGACTCATCTCTTCCATCTAGTTACCGTCCTATCAGCCTGCTTCCAATTGCTGGCAAGATTTTTGAAGCAGTGATTAACCAACACATTGTTAACTTCCTTGAAACTCAGAACCTTCTATCTGAAGAACAGTATGGCTTCAGGCACTCTCGATCAACTGCAGATCTTCTTTCATATGTCACTGAACATGTGAGTCGTGTTGTCCTTGACAGACAAGGTGAGACGAGATCAGTTGCCTTGGATATTTCCAAGGCATTCGATAAAGTCTGGCATCAGGGACTCCTTATGAAGCTAAAGTCCTATGGAGTTGCTGATCAACTCCACAAACTTCTTGCTTCTTTCCTTAGTGACCGGCAGATATCTGTCGTCTTAGATGGCCAAAAGTCTTCCACCAAGTTTGTCAATGCAGGAGTTCCTCAAGGGTCAATTTTGGGACCCACTCTTTTTCTGTTGTACATCAACGACCTCCCAGACTGCCTAGTGAGTAAATTGGTGATGTATGCAGATGACACAACACTCTTCAATTCCAATGAGCGACTCGCTAAAAACACACAGCAACGTCAGCAGTTATGCGACGTTCTTAATGAAGACTTACGCAGGGTCTCAGAATGGGGCGCCAATTGGCTTGTTTCCTTCAATCCTTCAAAAACTCAGAGTATTCTGCACTCACGACTTAAAGGAGATGATGATCATAGCATTAAGATGTCAGATAATAGGATCAGAGAACAAGATTCCATCTCCTTCCTTGGATTAGCGGTTACGAAAGACTTGTCATGGAAACCATACATCCAATCCATTAGCAAGCAGGCAGCTCAACGCATTGGTAGTCTCTATCGTGCCAGCAGCTATCTTCCACCACAGACTGTCTGCTATCTTTACAAGTCCACTATTCGTCCTCTGATGGAGTATTGTTGTCATCTGTGGGCAGGCGCCCCACAAACGCATCTTAACCTCCTTAAACGGGTTGAGAAACGTGTCAAGAATCTCATGGGTGAAAAACTTGCTAGCAAGTTGCAGCCGCTCTCCGTCAGACGGGATGTTGCTTCACTCAGTCTCTTCTACAGGTACTATTTCGGTAGAAGCAGCTCTGCAGTAAATGAGTGCGTACCCAAACCTAAGATCTTCTCCAGAAGCACACGCAGAGGTAATGCACTCACATGCTATAATGTGAGCTTAGAACGCGCACGTACTGTGAGTCGCTCGAAAAGCTTTTTTGTTCGCACGGCACAGCTTTGGAATCAGCTTCCCCAGACCACTTTCCCTCACCAATGCAATCTTGATACTTTCAAGAGGCGTGCGAATAGGTTTCTGATGGGGACAGCTTAATCAGATTGGAAGATCTTTTTTTTTTAATTTTATTTATTCAAAATAATACAATTTGTTACTTTTCATTGAGTAACCCCCAGCTTCGTTCATGGCTAATAGCTGTGCTAGGGGTGAAAATTCAGTAAAAAAAAAAAAGAAAACATAGAAAATTCCATTTTAGCAAAAAACTACAATCTGCGTCCCATTGGATTTACATGTGTTTTCCTTTGATCTTGTCTGACAAGAAGAGGAACTCACTAGATCTCGGCAGACGTGCAGATTCGTAGTAGGCATGGGGTGCACATCATTCTGTGAAAGTCTCACTTTCGGCCTCGTTCCCTGCAGAAACTCGTTCTGGCTGCCGAACTTATATGTAGCTTCAGAGATTAAAAGATGTCAAGTTCAAAATAAAGCAAGACTTGTTTCATTTCAATTTGTACTTAACTTGTTTTAATTTGAAGTTAGAAATGCTCAGATAGGAAACTTCTTTTATTGTAATTCTAATGAATCGGTACACTTATCTGGTAAAGTAACATAGATATCTAACAAGACAGCTTGTTCAACGATATATCACTAATGCATGTGAAGTTATACTAGATTGCAGAGTACCAATTCGCCTGAGCATAGAATAGAATGATGTCATCAGACTTCAACAATGTAAGCACAAAAAATCTTTGTTGGTCGAAACACAAGTGTTCGCGGGTTAGAAGAATCGTGCTGAGTCTCGAAGAACATCTGGCATTTGAAGCTGCATACTAATATTCGAAAAATAAGTAGTAAGACACAATTTGAAACGGAGACAAGAGATTGAAATAATACTGTATATCTGAGATGAAAAGATTTCGACAATTTAATTTTATTTCTAATTAATTTTCCTTCACGCTCTCCTCAATAAATATCCAACAAATTTCATGTTGTCATGCAATTTAACCCTCATACATTGGAAAATGAACATTTATCTGATACTTTTGATACCTGTATTCTCTTCAGAAATTCAATGCCAGAGGGCCAATTCAATGCAAATTCAAATTCAGACTTATCTGAGTTGTAAGTTTTCGATTTTAATGGCAAATCAAATGATTGATAAAACAGCTTCTACTCATCTCAAGCAATTTTTTGTTGATTTACTGATCCGGAATTCGAAACATCTACTAAATTGTGACAATTTCCAATCATTCCATGTGTTTTGTGATTGAATTGAATAACACCATCGAGCGAACCTCAAATAAACAACACGTTGCCAAATAATTGATTGCTTGCAAGTTAACTTTGCCAAAAGTTCCGTAGGCAGAAAGTTGAAGGCGTTCTTTTTCAGAACACAAGTATTACTAACTATTTAGGTATATCAGTAGTATCATTTTCTGTACAATAAAGATCTTCATGAATTTTGAGACCCGACTCGCACTAAAAGCCATCCCGAACCCGACCCCGACCAGATACGATACAGAAACCATTCATGATATTATGCTAATAGTCGTGTGACCTGAAAGTTATCGTATTACAGGAGTTCCTACAGGGTAATTTACAGGGTTTTAAAATTACAGGGTAATTTTAGAGTTGTGAAATAGCTTCATCCCACTTTCAAATCGATCTATTTGAAAACTGTAGGTAGTCTTCAGGAAGGGCTATCAGCCGCATGTAATTGTACTCTCGTCTAGTGGGAAAACACTGCACCGATTAATTCGATAGAATTGAAGTGATGGCAAAGTCGCAAAAATATGAGAAAAAGTTCAGAGAGAGACGAAGAAGTTGTCATAAATTTCTATGAAATAATTATCACGCATACTATATTTAGGATTGTAGCTACGCTTCTATCAGATAAGTCATCTATTTTCTGATGCATTCACTCAATATGTATACTCATGCTGTAGCAACATGTATGTTCATAGTTTTATCTTAACGCAAAATATCATTTTAATTTCATTTCGATATTGAATTAAGTTAGCATGATCCATTTTCTGAGATTAGAGATTTAGGAAAGTTAGCAAATACACAACCACATTGATCGGCATAGTCCAGACATGACTGTATTTCATTGTTGACACTATCAAAAACGAGAGCATTCAATTAATGAGTGACGAAACGTGAAAGGGCATGGATTATTGAAAATAGTATCCATCCACGCACTTTTAAAGCTTTTACCGTTCGCAAGTCTTCACATTTCCTGACGCTGCTGTCATTTCCAACCGCAGACAGCTCTCAGCCGATGACAACTCAAATTCAGGATAATGAAATGATTGTACTGCTAATTCGCATGAGAGTCGTTTAATCATATTTATGAAACAGCTGCGATAAAAAACGATGTGGTAACAAATCGGAAAGTGAATATACACGCAAGAGATGATGATTCCCTTGTTATTTTATCAGAACAATGCAAAAAGACAAAGATATTGATGAAATCAGTTGCCGCCCAGACCATTGCACATGTAAGAATGATGTTGGATTAACTTCCTGAGAAAAATGTGCATTAATTCAGACAGACTCGATCTCTGGTTTTCTCGGGTTCATGATAAAAGCGATAATCCAACCCGATCCGGCTTGACTTCAAAACAGCCCTATCCTAACCCTGCCGGACCCGTACTTTCTGCCGGCACTGGTTCCGACAAAACGTCCACTATATTTTACAAACATGTCTTTTGATTGTGCATATTCCATCGCAGTCAATCGTCAAAGTCATCAACTTGGAAGTGACATTTTAGAAGACGTGAGACATTTTATGCAATGATGGCAGTATCCACGTAATTGCATTTGTTGAATGCGATTCATGACTCCATTGAAATTGGATGTATTTGGAAATTCCATTATGCAGTTTATGATTGAGTGGTCTCCGTGGCACAGTGGTTCAGTGCTTGGCCTAGCGATCTTCCGGTCCAGAGGTCGAGCCCCGTATGTGTCATTGGAAGTCGGCAGGAAGGGCATCCGGTCTCCGTGGCACAGTGGTTCAGTGCTTGGCCTAGCGATCTTCCGGTCCAGAGGTCGAACCCCGAAAGTGTCATTGGAAGTCGGCAGGAAGGGCATCCGGACTAAAAGATTACAACGCTCCAGAATGAAGTCTGACTGTGTCACCACCGTCCAAGCCTCCAGTAAGGAGAAGTAGTGACGCTAAACCATCAGTTTATGATTGAGAATAAATGATAGCGACTTGTACATGCACATGATTTCAATGCTCTCATTCCCGTACAGGCACTGTTATCGTTGATACCTGGTTACTCACCATTCAGGTGAATAATAATGTTTAATTGTCCAATCATAATGTAACTAAATTTTCAGTTCATTCAGTTTTAGTTGGATTTTATGTTCGTTTCTTCTTTTATGTGACAAACAATTGATTAACAATGTTTCAATGATTAAATATCAATGTCAAATGTTGTGGCATATCTCAATCAGAAAACAATTCCATATAGATAAACTGTTGGCGTGATCGAGTATCAAATAATAGTTCAGTTATTCACTTGGACCTGTATGTATGTGAAGCTTTTTGCCACAAATACGAGGGGCGTTCAAAAAATTCGTAGAATTGCATACAAATATATATTTCATAAAAACAAAAGTATCACTACTTTTCAATATAGTCTCCCCTAACTTCAATGCACTTAGACCATCGGTGCTCAAGTGGCCCAATTCCAACATGGAAGAAGTCTTGTGGCTTGAGGTTGAACCACTCATCCACGGCGGATTTCAGTTCCTCATCGTCTCCAAAGCGCCTTCCCCGAAGGTCGGTCTTCAAGGCGCGAAACAGGTGGAAGTCGCTTGGGGCCAGATCGGGACTGTAGGCTGGGTGAGCCAACTGTTCGAAGCCCATTTGATTGATTGTGGCTTGTGCCACGCGGCTCTTGTGCGACCCGACCTTTGATCGTCTTCCAAGGATTGACGGCCTCGCTTGAACTCTGCGGCCCACTTGGCGACCGTGGAATATTTGGGAGCATCTTGCTGCTACACCTTAGCCATCCGTTCCGTGATTTCTTTGGCCGAAGAACCTTCTTTGACAAGGAATTTGATGACGGCGCTGTGTTCAATCAGTGACGATTCCATTTTCTACATTGATTCAATGAGTTTGCAGTCTTCTTATAGCTGAACGGACAAAGCAAAGTGAACAGTGTTATGACTGTGAACATAAGTAACATAGATCAAGTAACACACGAAATTAGAACTGAATTCATCATCTCTAAGCATTTCATTCTACGAACTTATTGAACGCCCCTCGTATCTATGTTAAAGTGTTCACATTTTATCAACTACTAATTATTGATTTAATAATGTCATTGATGAGGATCTCTCGATGCTGTTATCAATTGGAAAAGGAAGATTGGGTGTCAGTGCAGATAATAATGATTTCATCCATCGTATATTCATGATTTCTTTTTCTCCATCGTTCAGCTTCTTCAACATTCTCGGCTCCAGTTCAAAAAGGTAATAGCGCCCCTCTCCCGCAAACAATCCATTCTTACCATCAGTATCCTCACCTTATTATTAATTCTAACAGCACCTCTAAACAGTCTCATAAAGGATTTCGACAGTTCATCGCAAACGGATAACTTTGAAATAGTGCATATGAATATTAGCGTTTAGTTAGGCAAAGAAGTCATTGTAAAGATGCTTGTCTACGTGCAATTTCATTGCTGCCACTCAACTTACATATGGAACACAGAACCTGTTCTGACTCACTGTCGCCGTTTTTGGGTGACCGCCAATAAGCCGGAATATAATCAAATCGCACGACAGAAGCCCATGAAAGTAATTGTACGCTCTGTGTTTGCAGTGTATAGCATAGTTAAACTTATATATGCGTGTGCTGTATGCGTCGTGTTCTTTTCATGCGCTGTATTCGCGTTTTGAGTATATTCCGGGCTTATAGCGACTTTTTATGACTGCGCGACATACCTGTGTTTTGCATCTCGTTCAGTCAAGCAGAGATTTGAGAATATGAAAGGCTAAGGAATGATTTTCAGGAGATGCAGGGCCATATATCTCTTGTCTCAGTTCAAGTGGTTGAGGTAGAGTTCCAGTACTGTGACCTCCCATCGCATGAAGGTCAGTGGAACTAAATTCAACATGTGCATTGTTTTTCAACTCTATCTCACAAGAAACGTGCTTCTGCATCCTTGTGTCTTTGGGATTACACTGGGACAGCTTATGAGCTGCGATTCAACATCATAATCTAGAATATATAGCCTATGGTCCTGTCTTGTATACATGCGTAGATATATGAGGCAGTTTCAAAGGTCCGGTTAATTGTTTAACTCAACCAGGCAGTCATCCAACTAAACATCCGGTTAAGGAAAGAGCTACTAAACAATTCTGTTTAACCCAACTCTAAAAATTGATAGTTTGATAACCACGTTTTTGGATTCCGTTCAACCGCAATGCGCTGTGATTGGTAAAAATATTCGGTTAGAAGACTGTGATTTGAAGTCTGACTAAGTTGCCCTAAAAGTATCACGTTCTGATGAAACGTTGCTTTGAAACGGCCTTTAACTTTGTTTTAGCTCACTGAGGTAAAGCATGTCAACTTTGTAGTCGTCTTAATGTCACTGTTTCACTGAATTGTAGGAGTACTAGTACAGTAGATTCGTATTGAATAGAAATAGAGCTTATAATTTTTAATTTAGACACGAGTAATGAATTTTGTTAAGTTGGTTATTATGTACATGAATATAAAGGGTTCAAAAGTAAAGAGTCTTCGGGTACTTCCAAGCGATTATTATTGCGTGTGCGACGTTTCGCCCCAAAGGCTTAATCATGCACGAATGAAGATGTACAGCGCAACATTCACCTCATACGACCGAAGAAAATCGATAAAGAAAATTATCAGTGAGCACATGTTAGGGTTAAAAAATTCTACTGATAACAAAGTTTAAAAGTACTATGAAAATTAAGAAAATCTTGAGGCGGATGTGCAAAAGTTCATATGGGTTGAAGATTCTTGTCTGTTCATAGCTTGGTTACCAGCATCCTTGATGTATCTGCTTTCCAAGCTCCTTCTCTTCACATAACCTTTCAGATTTCGGTACGAAATCCATATGAACTTTTGCACATCCGCCTCAAGATTTTCTTAATTTTCATAGTACTTTTAAACTTTGTTATCAGTAGAATTTTTTAACCCTAACATGTGCTCACTGATAATTTTCTTTATCGATTTTCTTCGGTCGTATGAGGTGAATGTTGCGCTGTACATCTTCATTCGTGCATGATTAAGCCTTTGGGGCGAAACGTCGCACACGCAATAATAATCGCTTGGAAGTACCCGAAGAATCTTTTCTTTTGAACCCTTTATATTATGTAACCGGGTACGTGGAGGACTCGGCCTCAGGGACATATCAATATACATGAATATAATTAAAAATACCTGTTGTGAATATTGCTAAATAAAATCGATCCACAGCTTCGCTAAAACACAATCGCCTTACGGCAGCATTTCAGATGAAGTATATATGATGATATAAGATAGCTTTCTTCCCTAATGATTTGCGCGGATGAATACTCTGGGGAAAGTAGTAGATAATCATAAGAGTTCCTATCTACTACGTTTTCAAATGTTCCGTTGCTTTGTTTGATTCAGTTGCTTCTAACAAAACCAATGTTTTCCTTTGTTCATAGAAGATAAACAAATAAATGTGTCGATAATAACTCCGGGATAAAATTACCGTCCGAACTTTCACACAGTCTTCTACATACACATGCGTTCATGTGGGATAATAATATCTTGTAGAAGTAGCGTTAAAACGATGATATCTTAGGTGAAAATGTGAAACCGCAATCAAAATGAATGGTCAATTATTCAATCAACAATATGTTCCGATTATTCTATATACGTACATGTACATGGAAGTTTGATGTGAGAAAGTTTTCAAGAATTTAGACAAAAATGTTGCGATGAATGACCCAAATTAGCACAAAATCTGCTTCAAAGCTGCTGGTTTTTGAATTTTATGTTGATAACTTTATTAAAGACCTGCACAATTTATTAAATTATATGGTCTTAAGCAGTCTTCAGTGCTGTTTTTAAGAGCAATAAATAGATAATATTTTTTAGATTATTTATGAGATAAAATGGCTTTTCAGATTCATTCATATGTTTCGACCAATGACACTACTCAATATCTGATCATTCTATTTCTTTTGTGTCAGCGTCTTTTGTGACTGCAATACTGAAAAAGATGTCATCAAAGAAATTTGGCACCTGAATAATGCTCATATCAGAAAATGACTTGACCTGATTACAGACGAAATAAAATGTTGGTCGACCATGTCGTTGTCGTGCTGAGCATAAATTGCACGAAAATCAGATTCATTTCAAATGCCGTTACTTCTTATCAGACCGGTACAGGATTCCATTATCTTATCTAAACAGTCGGTATCTTCCGTCCGACTCGGTGGACGTGTTGTTTCATGATAGTTATACTCATCTTGTAAACAGCGATCTGTCAAGTCCTCCACCTGACGGTCGGACTGACAAACAGAACATAAGTTACATGTAGGCCTACTTCATGTCATGAAGAAATGCATTAATGAATATTCTGCCGATCAGTGATCAATTCTGTTGTGACAAGAGACTTTCAAACTTACTCAGTTTCCGGCTCTATCTAATGAAGTGTAGTAGTGTGTCCCCCATGATACTACCGACATTGTACCACCGCATCGAGTCGAAGGTGTTATCAACCAACTGCTTCATAGTGTTTACGCTATCATGTGACCATCAAGGAACTCCTTGTAGATATCAACATCTTCGGGACAGCTTGGAAGAAAGACTTCTCTTCCGCATTGTTCTGAGATCCCGCTATAGTGAAGGGATATTATTTCCGACAAATTTTAGTCTAAATTCCTTCACTTTGTTCTCTCATTTATTGATTCATAGCCAGTACTAGTATTTTCAGGAAAGGATATTTGCATAAGCGCCTACCAATTGAGTGGAGAAGCTCTAGAATCTTTCCTGCACAATTTTTCAGGGTGATCTCATATATCTATTTCTCACGGATGAAGACGTCATGCCATGAACTTTTTCAGCTGATTCAAATATGATATTAATGTCTCTGAAGTTTGATAAGTGAAATGATTTCTAAAAGTGTTTATACGGGTTGTGTCACTTTTCCCTAAATACCGGTCACGTGTTCAAGTCACAGAATGTGATATGATAGTACTTCTAATCCCCGTGCAATGAGATCTGATTTATCCATATTGGACAGGCCTTCATCAAGCGACTGATCATTTAAGCCTGAATTCCATGCCATGTGACTGAGTTGTCACAGAGTTGCTGAGTTCCGTGAGTGATTGCTTTCCCAAAAATTCCTTTGTTAAACAGCTTCTTCCTAGTAGCTGAATTGATTTGAGCATTATCACAATAATTATCGGAATCCTGATTACTGCTTACCTACTGCCACATGAGATCTACTCTGTAAAAGTAGCCTCCTTAAATCCTAAACATGTATAGAAAATTAAATATCTTTGAACTTGACATTCCCCGGATTCCCCAGAGTGGTCAGTTTTGGAAAACTTGGAAAATATTGAAATCAAAGGTCGCTGATATCAGAATCCCCATACACTTGCCAAATTTTATCCAGACAAATTCTCACTAACGGAGTTGTTTAACAGTTTCCTTTTTTAAAGATCAAATAACAATCAGAAATTGAAATAAATTTCTTAGCAGAACGTGTTGGAAGATCATCGAATCGATAAACTTTTGACCTCTCCCTTCGCTCTACACGCTTCGCTGTGCAACCGCTGGTGTGCCTAATTGTCTTGTGATTGGCGCGTTATCCTCACTGCTAACCCCATTATATTCTCACGCAAATATTGTGGTGTAGGTTGTGAGGTTCACACTTTGCTAACACCCCCAGAAATGATCGACGACAGTCTTACCAACGTGACCAGTGGGTGAAATTGCTCATTAGTCTCCAAATGAATAATCTAATTAAAGCAGTTATCTAAATACGAAACCGAAACGACAATGACAAATACAATGTCGAAACTTTTGATAAGAAATAAGTGTGAATAACATTAATAATATAGAATAGAAGAAACCGGAAGAAGGAACAACACTATTTGGGAGCTTATTAATACCGAACTGGAGTTATTAATGCGCCAAATGAACTACCAGCGCTTGTACAAAATGAGGTGAATTGTTAAAAGTAATGCTTGGTGACTCCAAAAGTTCAAGGCTTGGCATTTAAGCAAACCTAGGAAGCTGGGTTTGATGTTTATCAAAGCATGTAGCATCCAGGAAAACCCTCATCATTTTATAGTACGAAAATTTGAATCCCACCATCTAGATTCACATCAATTTCGTCATCTGAGAATCTAGTAGATCTTGTAATAAATTTTCATTGGTTGATCTGATTTCGGCGGAAATGTGTGTAGGTAGGAAAAGAATGAGTGGATGAGGAGAACGCCTTGTCGTCCAATTGCCTAGATTGCTGGCCAACTATATTTCCGATGCACAGTTCCTTCATCTACAGCTCCAGTAGTGCTATTTTATTCTCTTGCATCATTTTATTGCCATTCTCAAATCTCCACAGGGGCGTCATTACCGCTCAGAACAAGCCAAATGCGCGCTCCATCTTCGAATGCACTCACGTGGCTGAAGGGCATACGAAAGCAGTTCTGGACATTGATGTCAGCGCTAATCATATGATGACCGGAAGCAAAGGTGAGTAAAGCCTTCTCCTTCTCCTCTTGGTGTGGTATTCAACTACGTATAGTCCAAAATATTTCATCTTGATAAAAGGACAATATTCCTATTTCGTCTGTGAAGAAGAATGTGTGTTTGATGATGTGATTTAGTTTCATTGAGTGCTCTCTTGTGCACATGTATGAATTGTCATACGAAGGCCTCATTAATCGTTTCATTAAAACCGAGAGCTCCGAAAATGGCAGATGTTCGTCATTATGCTAAGTCATGGTAAAAACGACTCGTGTTTTGTTGAAATGTATGTAACGAACCTGACAATGTTTTGTACACGTGGTCACGTGTTAACTGTCGAAAAATTGTATTAATTAATGTTGTAATATTTTATCAATCATTACTTTAAGAATCTAAGGACTATTCTTGAAATCAGAGGATAGAGTGTGGCATCCGTAATTGTGACTAATGATTGAGTATTTATGAAATGAGTGGAGAGTCGTCATCAGCATATCAAATTATTTTATTAATTATTTTCTTTCACACATTTATACAAGACATTTGAATTAGGTGCATGTTATTAACTGCAGTGTATAATGGACATGTATTTTACATCTGTTCGATGTTTTTCTCAAGTTTTCTGTGGAATTCAAAAAACATAAAAGTAATTTCATTGGAAATTAACCTAAACCTCACAAGTTTGCGAAAATTGATTCCTATTGCAATGCATTCAGAAACAATTACTCGAGAACCCTGTAAATTTGAGGATGTCTGACATTGAAAACTTTGAAATTTTAAAGAGATTTATTTCAAATTTTGAACTTTTTGCTGAAGCTTACAAAATTGTCTAAATTTTTTTGTCAATTTCTTGCGAGCTCACAGAACCCGATCTCTCTGTTCCTTCAGACGACACATTTCGCAACCTTAATTGCTTTTCTTTGCTCTATTCTACTCTTTCCATGTATCTTGTCATTTTCAGACAACTCACTCGCCATGTTTCAAACTATGATATGGCAGAGGGCGGGAGAACCATAATTCTATGTGAAAGTAAAACCAATTTCAATACTCTCCCGATATGTTTAATGCCGAGCAAGATGAATAAAGAACTTTTCTTTATTCATTTTAGTCTGCATTAAACATATCGGGAGAGTATTGAAATTGGTTTTAAAATTGCATTGAATGTTTCAAACTGTTCTGTGCGATTGGCTATTCTTCTTAGTCATATAGCAGGACTATCGCACAGGCACTGCTCTTTAAGAAGGCATTCTTATTATCCAAAAGGATGTCCTGCTCTCGCTATTTTAAGCAATAGGAACTCGGCCTCCTACTGCTTTATTCCACTCATTATTGACTCGGATATCTCTAAGGCGACATTACTGACTCATTTCTTACATACCTGGACCTCCATTTATTCTTAAGATAACTCACATGGACTGTACATTGCTAAATCATGGCGTGTTAAGAGTTTGTGTAATAACAGATTGTTATGGTGACTGAAAATAATCATTTTATGAAATATTTCCTGCTAAAATCATCAAAAGTGAGCTAGTATCACTTTCATCTCTACAGATCGCACTGCTAAGTTGTGGGACCTCTCCACGATGACGGAGATAGCAGTTTTCGGTGCCCATCACAATAACGTGTCTCGAGTTCGGTACTGTCCCAATCAGCACCTCATTTTCACCGTTTGCTCTTATTACATCAAATTGTGGGACGATCGGGCGCCGGGCAAATGTATTCGGACCCTCCTGTCCAGCGGGCTGAGTCAGGACGGGCCACCTGAAGTGTCCCAGGCTCTTCGTCAGAACATTTGTCCACCTGGTGAGACGAACATCATGGACTTAGTAGTGAGTCATTCAGGAGACGAAATGTTTCTTGCTACTGCCAATTCTGTCAAACTATGGGATCTGCGCCGCTTCTGTGCGGTTGGGAAACTCCATGGGAATCACCAAGCACCTGTCATGGTACTGGCGATGGATCGGGTGGCTACTGGTGGCCATCGTGTTGTAACAGGATCAAAGGTGAGTGTCGTCTGTCATTCCTGAAGGACTGTCTGATCGAGGAATGTCTTGATACTTTCAGGATCATTACATCAAAGTCTTCTCTGTCTCTCCCGGTGCGTGTGGTCTGTTGCCTTCCTCCGCTGATCTTCAACCTCCACATTACGACGGTGTTGAGTCATTAGCGTTGCGTGGAGACCTGCTCTTCTCGGGTTCGCGTGATACCAACATCAAGAAATGGAATTTGGATAAACCTCATCAGGAGAATGTTATCAACAACGCGCATCGAGATTGGATCCAGAGCCTTTGTCTACTCCCTGCCTCCCCCTCCTCCCCTGCGAACAGCCTTCTCTCTGCCTGCAGAGCCGGTGTCCTCAAACTTTGGCGAACTTCCGACTGTGTGTGCCTCGGAGATGTCCAGGCGCATACTCACGGTATCAATGCAGTTCGGACCAACGGAACCCTCGTCTTCACAGCATCCAAGTAAGTCCACGTCGTCTTTCTGTAGTTCATGTGTAATGTGTGTTCATTTATCGGAACTGGTTTCACCACTGGGATGCACTCAGATAGAATTGTTGTTCTTTCAAACTTCTGCATGTGAGAGTCGTTGTATGAACCTATTTATCTATCAAAGGGTTTTCTGAGACTTGTTATTTGACCTCCTTTAAAGTGCTATTCGTGCTATCTATCTCAATGCGGCAATATCAGACTCTATTTCGACTTTCAATGATGAACTTAGTACTCGTAATCAGAGATGTAACCGGTCAGGAATATTCCCGACCGGCACCGGTATACCGGCGTCCGGCAGTGGACCGACGACCGGATCTTTCGATGAATATATAGAGTTGAATATTGTTGCCTATAACTTGATGCCGCATAAGATTACAAGCGAATAGGCCTATCGTGAGGTCAGTTATGGAGGCTGTAGGCCGAAACCTGATGTGCGAGCCTACTAGGCTATCGGCTCATAGAGTAGACTAAGCATAAGATTGATGTATAGCTGTAGGTAGGCATTAATATAATGTACAGGCCTACGATGCACTATATTTAGGCCAGACCTGCCTGTTATATGCTTTGCAGGCCCTAGCTACATGTTAGAATGTTACAATTCCTAGCCTGGGCTAGGAACACTCAATTTGATTTTGTCTAGAGGTAGGTTTATGCAGCAGTTTCGACAAATGCGAAGGCAACACACTCGGCGAGCACAGCATGGCAGCATGAGTGACTAAATGAAAATCAGTTCATAAGGAGTAGGACAAAAATTTCAAGATCGCCAATCACAGGCTGTCTATTGTTTTAGCGTTTGTCGTTGACCTTGCCGGTAGCCTTCCTAGCACCGAGAAACAGCCACTGTTACCTGAGAAGATCGCGCGCCTTGCTGGTGAAAGCACGTGATCAAGTCATCAAGCATCGAACGGGAAAGTGCGTACCGCATAGATATCAGAATTGCCTGCACAGAAGTTTTCACGCCTAGAGGAGAGCGCATACCGTATGTAAATGTGCCTTGAAAACGGCTGCTAAAATTAACAATTTACTGATTGACATGATGGATTCAACATGAAGGACACTTCCTCACATCATACCGGATGAAATTATGCCGATGTGATCGTCTCTGCCGGTATTGGCCGGTCTGATTTTTCAGACCGGACCGGACCGGCGACCTGCGCCGGCCTACCGGCGACCGGTTACATCTCTGCTCGTATTATGAAATAGTTAACAATGTGCACTGATGATGTACAGAATGCTTGATTGAAAATGAGTCGATTGCACTACTTGTACGGAATGCACTTTGTTTGTATGAATACTTGCTCATTCGGCACTTTCTACGAAAATAAATTCAATTTCAAATTCCAATCCTAATATAAAAGTAATGTGCACATATTTCTGAGGTAATTCTTTCAGTTTCTCCATTTGTTTGATTTTTCCTTTCTATTTAAATGCTTTGTGCGTTGCGGGTTTCTGGTGTTGGAATATCCGCATGCGCCGGGCGATGTCCACATTGACGAATGCCATCTCCGTTTTATCTCACGGTTTTTGGCTGTCGGACTGAGAATATTGAGGTATCTGGGAATGATGTTCAGTTCTACAATACTCCTCTTGCAGTGATCCGTTCCAAACAGTGAAGATGTGGCGCGTTAATGATGACCTCTAAGTGAGCTTGATTACCGGTGACTGAGTTCCTGCTGCCGTTTTTAATTCGCTAAGGTCGTTGATTGGCCGATTAACTGCTTGGTTCGCCATGATGCTGTGATTTTGATGATCTCATTGATGCGATTTTCATGCAGTGTCTCAAATTTCATGAAATGTTTTATTACAGAATTATGATGTAAATATGTATTGCTATTATATTAATTCTTATTTTATTCCTCACTCAAATTCAATCTTTAGAGGAAACTGCCCTATACTTTCAATCTGCATCCGATATATTGATCAATCTCACTGGCGATTGTTTGAGAATGATAAATGTTTCATTTTGCAATTAAAAATGAGCCCTCCCTTTTGTTTGGCAAAAAAATCAGCGAATGAAATTTAAACGATAACGAAAAACGAAATTTAAAATCTCGATAATTCTTGAGATCGAGATGATAAATATATACAGTGCTACATTTTTTATTTTATTCACTGATTGTTCGGAAACAGTAGAGAGAGAGATCTTTAACTGTACTCATATTCTCGTATAATTCCACTTGAATTCATAAAAATATGGTATAACCACTTTCAATATCGTCAATATAGTCGATAGGTAATTAACTCTCCAAATGAAGTTAGTAAATACAGGACATACTGATGCGTTACCAAATCAAGTATTTGAGGCTTTAAAGCAGTTACAAGCATTCATCAGTTTTTGTTTGACTTAGTAAGTTAAATCATGTTGTGTTGTGATTTGTGCGGTGCATAAAAAAGTACGGCCATTATTTTTCATTCATAGCTTCTTCCCCCCTATCACGTGTTCTCCTCTGCAGCTAATATAGTGTGTATCGGATAAATAATATTATTTTCACACATTGACGTGATTGAATTCTTGAAAGATGATTGTGTGAAACGTGTTGATTTACTAACAGTGTTCTATGACTGCTATGATTTCATCTGTGGCATGCGTCATGCCGAAGTTGATTGTACTATGCAATGTTTTCCGGATTCAATGACCGTGGGATCCACATTCGAAACACTTCAATTCTTTTTGTCAAAGTGAAAAACCCATGTCCCATGTCTTTCCCCAATATAAAACGCGTATCAGTCTTTAATTAGTGAAATCGTTTAAACTAATGCTGCTGATTTTGTGGGGATGTATGCATACATATGTTTCATTTACAAAATAATTTATATTATTTTTGAATTTTAATATTTATATTAAAAATTCCGGTGTCCGTGGCACAGTGGTTGCGTACTTGGACTAGCGATCTCATGGTCCAGAGGTCGAACCCGGAAAGTGTCATTGGAAGTCGACAGGAAGGGCATCCGGACTACAAAGCACCACAACGCTCCAAACAAAGTCTGACTTAAGTCAGCACCGTCCAAGGCCCAATAGGGGTAAAAAGTGACGTAAAATCTGTAAAAAAAAAAAAATATTTATATTAAGAAGATTAATTATATTATTTTTTGTTGCCTTTATATTATCAAAGTAACAGTTCACCAATCATAAAAATAGAAAAACATCTATGTTTGACGATAGTGCTCAACGAAGCAATCTCAATTACTGTAAGTCCGCCGTTCAGTTAGTGCGCGTCTTTGTTCTATAATTGTGTCGCATGATTGCATAAGTAATGGAAGTAAGTCCTGTTACTGCGCGTAAAGACTGGGCCGCCTATAAGTTGCATTCAGATGTGCATCGCATGTTTCGACATGGAAGTCATCAAGAGCCGCAGAGGAAACCCATGTATTGCGAAGGACGGTCACATTTGGTACAAGGACAAGAGCAACAAGAACGGCACCATAGCATTCCGTTGTGTAGTTAAGACCTGCTCCTTTTTATTCTTGTTTTTAAGATAAAAATCTACGAATAAATGCTCATCTATGAAAGCATTGTTTTTCCTAATTGGGATGTTTCTTGATAACCTTCTAGATAGTTGAGTCAAATTAAAGTAGAACTTATATTGTAAAGAAACACGCGCACTAACAGGACAACATTTGAGTATCTAAACACTGGCGCGTACTAACAGGACGCGCACTAACAGATCGCGCACTAGCCGGAAGACACTACTGTAAGTGGTATAAGGGATTAATGCTTGCTTAACTAGCGCTTTAAAATAGCTTTCACCAGCGGTTAATGTTGGAGCAGGTCATTATTCGGAGATGCTTTGGTTAACTGGCTTTTTAAAATCACTATTTAAAGTATTGTATCTTGTATTGCACTTGCATTGATGAGCTCTTTAACTTCTTTCACTCGTCTTTTCTCATATGTTGAACATGAATGAATAAATATAAATAATCACTTTGAGAGATTCCAAAACAACGAGATAACTGATGAGATTATTTCAGTTCTAAGCATTTGATGCGAGACATTTTCTGGGCATGGTGAGCTAAATTCAGTCAATGATCAGATAATCATGCCAGTTACCTATATCGTCAGAAATCCAATTTCACTTTTACTTTAGTAGGACTGGAACCAATTTCTTGTTGATCATCTTTGCTGAGTAATTATTCTCCGATGCAGGTCAATGTTGCTATATCTTTAGAAGATTCGAGTTATTATTGAATTATTGAAGCACTACCATAGATAAGAAAAATTCAGTGAATGCTGTACACTGATTTGGTAAAGGTGATACTTTCACTACAAGATAAGGTAGTGATAAGTATTGTGCATATCCTCTCTAGTCCATAAATTGTATATAGATCTGGTCTACATTGTCGGATTTCTTCTTCTGATTTCCTCTACAAGGTTGTGTTTCTCATTATTCCAGAAATAACTTAGAATGCTGTTGTCAACCATTTTGCTTCAGATGAAAAATGGTCAGTATTCAATTGAATGATCAGAGATGTCTAAAAGTACCGATCTTTCATTAAACTGAGGCTTAAGCAAAGAAGAAGTCCTCGTTGCTGTTTAAGTCTAGAAAACTGGGAACTCTTACTAATCGCATATTAGCCCATGATTGGTAGATTCGCATGAAACAACAAAATGTGTGAAAATCGCATTGTGAACGAATTGCTTTCTGGTTCATGGATTCAATGAAATTTTCCTATATTAATCTGTTTCTCTCCATTCCAGCGACAAGACAGTGAAATTCTGGCGCTATGAAACTCAAGGATGAAGAGGAGACTTAGCCGATCGGTACTTCGTCGTCGTCGTCGTCGTGTTGTTTCATTGCTTCTTCGTCGCCTCTATTCCTTTTTCTCTTCTTTGTTGTTTATTTCACCATCGGCATGACTTCGACTTCAAGTTGGCGGGGGCGATTGAGACTGCAATCCGGGATAGCTGGTGGCCATAATTGCATTTCCAATGTCGCTGACGCGACTGGAAGATCTGGTCGATTCCATATCTGAGACTTCTTGTCTTACCATTCAATGAATCGTCAGATATTTTTTTGACGAGTCACAAAACTCATCCACGGCCTTACTTTGCAATACTTTGATGCGATTGTGGACGACGAGTGTCTGTTTTGATTTTTCTCTTGATTGTTGACTGCACAGTTGAGTTACACATGCACAATTTTTGTGAGATTCGCTGAATTCACCTCTATGTACATTGTTCCAGATCTGACCACAGATGTCAATCTTCTGTCAGTGATATTTATTTTTGGTATATGATTTGATATGCAAAGCGTCAACATTTCTTCGATACACTTTGATAAGTTGGATCATTCATTAATTTCATGTGAGTTACAAGGCGCGGTCAGTACACATCAGTATAGTAAACATGAAGTTAATGTTCGCAACAACGCTGTTTTCATTTCATGGTTTACTTTTGCATTGATAAGAGTCAGAAGAAGATGGAATGAATTAACACAATTGAATTTCTTATCGGTTAATTTTAATTTCTCATCGATTCCTTCTCATACAGGGATTAACGAACATTACTTTTGTCTCTATGATTTTTTGTATTTTGTAAATATAAGTTTATTTGATTGACAATCATAATTTATTCTCTACATTATTCTTATCATAGTCATAGTGGATTAGAGAATTTGGTAGCTGAACATATATAGCTTGAATGATCTACCTCGAAGACGGCATGGAAGTCGTTGAAATCAAAGTTTTAATCAATAGTACATGACCAGCTTTCCTGATTCCAAGTAGTCCCATTTCTAATTAGAGAATTTGGCAATAGTTCGAATGATCCATTTACAAATATGGAACGAACTTTCTAAAGTTCACTTTGCACAAATCCATCTACTTATGAGTCTATTTTTCTGGTAAGTCAAGCAGTAGGCGCAAGCTTGCCATCAGATTTTTAAAATAATTTAAAGTGCCTTCTCTGCTATCTGCTATCGAAAGATGGCTGATGTATGCTTGATACGAAAGGATAAGAATCATGGATTGCGGAAGTTTGAATTAGGACGACACAGACTGCTTTCGGAATAATAAAACATAATTTCACTATTCAAATGGCACAAATGTTTTTAAGCAAAGTAGGCCCAACTTAAATTATATGTTTTGGGTGCATAGCATGGACTACAGTTTTCAGCAGATTCCGTTAGCCAAAAGTGCTCTTGTGCGTTATTCATTCAAAGACACCAGGCACGGTGTAGAGCAATTTCTGCACGTTCTTTCTTCGTTGTGCGAACTGTTATGGCTTATTTTTTAGAAAGTTTTAGCCTGTTTGTGAGATGAGGATTTTTATCAGGTTTCGGGGCTAGAGGCATATGTGCTGCCATTGGTTCAACGGGTAAATCCACATTTGACGAAAATTTACGTGTCTTTGATTTGAATATTGATTTTTCCATCAAACGTTTTGCACCAAACGAATCCTCTAGTGTGCCAATTTATAAATCCGTAAAGAAAATTCAGTTTGGTGACGTTACAAGTGAGCAATATTGATTTAAAATATTTTTATCCGTTTTTTCGACCAGAGTATTTGAATATTCCCAAAAATTTCATATGGATGCTGAAACCAGAAATTTTGTCAGGAATAGATGAAATTTCACAGCATAGGAGGGATCCATGCTCTTAACATCTATGCAAAAGAAATGTTTCATTTATAATTAACCCTCTCAAGATTTCCAAAAACCACGAGAATGTCCTTTGACCGAGACCCTAAAACATCTCGGTCAGAGGACAATGTTAAAATTGAAGATCTCGGTCAGAATACACCCTGTGGGAACGAATCTTGCGAAAAACTGGCGAATGTTAGCTGCAGAATATCATGCTAAAGTTCAGTCATATTTGCGGGATATTCGCTGGCGAAGTTCGCCGGCGACAATTCGCGCTCTATATGTCACCTTTTACTTTTGACTTTCTCTCTTATTTTCTTTAGTGATCTGCCTCTACAGCCGAGGCTCTATTTTCTCCCGCACCTCCTCACTATCCCCCACATATGGCTAATCTATCTAAGAAATAAGTGCAGTCTTGTCATTCTTTGATAATGATAAGACTATAGTGAATCCGCATATATAATTTTCATAACATCTCTTGACATTCAATATTTACAAACATGACAAATATTTGAATAATATCATAGTATTTACTGCGGACATTTATGGAAGATAATTACTTTTTTTAGTTTAAGCCCTTCGTGAATTAAAAAATCCCTTTTTATAATCAGACCGAGTATACAATTTATTTTCATGTGAAGGTAGAATATACGAACATTAACTACTTTACCACTAATTAGTTGCTACAATATCCACGATTTCGGGCCGGTTGGCGAAAAATCAGCTCGCATTAGTAAACAAATATCTACCAACTAATTATAGCAACTTTTTCGCCACCTGTCGTGTTTATGTTACACATGTTTTTGGATAAATGATGACATTTCACATGCGGAGATAGTTTTTACACGAAAATGAACCTTTAAAAAAATTATCCACAAAATCGCTACCTCGCCAGATAATCTGTTGATATTAGCAAGATGCGTTCCCACAGGGCAAGGGTCTCGGTCAAAGGATATTAGGCCTATAATGTATGCAATTACATTTAGATCACTTCGTCTTACGCATTCAAGTATTCGCCCTAAGTCCCCAGTCTCATGAACCCAAATGCAGAAGCCGAAGAATTTCCTGTTCGACATCAGTTTGTCCTCTGACCGAGACCTCAAAAATCTCGGTCAGAGGACAACGTTGAAATTGAAGATCTCGGTCAGAGGACAAGGCGGGTCACGGTCAAAGGACATCATATGTAGTACATTACATTTTGGTCACTTCGCTTTACGCATGTAAGCTTCATCGTAGGTTCCCAGTCTCATCGGCAACCCAAATGCAAAAGCCGAAGAGTTTCCTGTTCGACATCTATCTGACCGAAATCAATTTGTCCTCTGACCGAGATATAGAAGAAAATGGCATTTTAAAAGTGCTAGATTTCTATGGAAAGTTTTTATTTGGTGTGATCGCCGCTAAGAATTTCTTGTTCAGCGTAAAAAATGAGTAAATTGATCTGATGCTGTTAAAACATTGGAAATGTTTATGAATACGCACGGGCGAGCGTTTATAGTTTGCGCGTCGTTCACGGTTGTCTGCGCTGCCGCTTGAACCATGGATGAACCGCTAATCATGTTCTGTCTTCATTGAGCATGAAATTGAGGTCCTATCACATTGTTTGGCCTTTTGATACATGCAGACACATGAGACGCAAAGTCTATATAACAGGACTGCCAACTATACTAACTTATATAACAGATATTGCAGCAATGTCCACGGATGTTTGGGGTCATGTGTAATTATACGCGTGGCTCACGCGTGAATTACGCGTGATTGAGCGTGGCATGTCACCTAGTGATGACTGCATTAATTTTACAAGTACAAACTTTCGTTATTCTTTACAACACTCATGTAGCCGGTGGAAGACAAACCTTGTTGAATTAGAACAGGGATTGGCTTTGCATACTCTCTCACTATCGTCCATGTGATCTCACCGCCCCGACCGACCGAATGGTGCATTGAAAACGCTTGTGTCACGAGTGTTAATAACTATCATCAAAAGAATAAGACCAATGCTCACCGTATCTTTGCCCTCAGTCAGACAATAGGCGTCTGACAATCCCACTTTGTGTACTTTATGCAGCGTCATAGTAATCGTGTATAAGTCATTGATGAAGGAAAATCGTGTCAGTTTTATGTTGGAGTTGCACCTGCTCACGCAGCCATATATAGGCCTAGCCACACAGAAGAATGAAGAAATTTCTAACCAGCGCTAAAGAGCATTTGTAGTGGCCAGAGCTCCCTACAAGGGACACCAGCAACTGCAACTACAACCATAAATGTCGATGAACGGGCGGACAGAGACAGTTTGAACCCTCCGAGTTCTTTGGAGCTGTTCTTCAAAATCCGCGAAGATATCACCTCTTGTGAGAAATGTTCTACTGCTCTAAAAGTTCAGCAAGGAACTGCGTCGAATTGAGTTAATATGTTCACGAGTGTTTATAATATCATCAAAAGAATACGACCAATGCTCACCGTATCTTTGCCTCAGTCAGACAATAGGCGTTGACAATCCACTTTGTGTACTTATGCAGCGTCATAGTAATCGTGTATAAGTCATTGATGAAGGAAAATCGTGTCAGTTTTATGTTGGAGTTGCACCTGCTCACGCAGCCATATATAGGCCTAGCCACACAGAAGAATGAAGAAATTTCTAACCAGCGCTAAAGAGCATTTGTAGTGGCCAGAGCTCCCTACAAGGGACACCAGCAACTGCAACTACAACCATAAATGTCGATGAACGGGCGGACAGAGACAGTTTGAACCCTCCGAGTTCTTTGGAGCTGTTCTTCAAAATCCGCGAAGATATCACCTCTTGTGAGAAATGTTCTTACTGCTCTAAAGTTCAAGCAGATTGCGTCGCTTTGAAGTTAAGATATACTTGGTCCCACAGTGTTAATAACACATCAAAAAAAAATACCAATCCACCGAATCCTTTGCCCTCAGTCAACAATACGGTCTACCACCCACTTTTTTGTAACTTAATCAGCTCATAGTAATCGTGGTATAATCATTGATAACGAAAATCGTGTCTTTAATTGTTGGAGTTGCCACCTCTCACGCACCCATATAACCTAGCCACACAGAAAATGAAAATTTCTTCTATCACACGCTAAAGAGCTTTTGTCTTGGCCAACTCCCTACAAACACCAGCCAACTGCAACTACAAACATAAATGTCATGAACGCGGACAAGACATTTGAACCCTCCATTCTTTAGCTTTCTTCTAAATCCGCGAAATATCCCTCTTTAAAATTCTACTGCTCTAAAAGTTCAGCAAGGAACTGCGTCGAATTTGAAGTTAGATATACTGTGAATTGATTTTACTTCACAACGTGGCATGCTTTAATCAAATAGGATGCTTTAATCAAATATAATTCTTTGATTATGTTAATGAACTTGATTAGGCCTAATATCGTGTTATAGGCATATATGCTTCACGCTTGGTATATTTCCTCATGATCAATGTCATCACAGATTCCTCAAATACATGGAAGCTTGCATGCACATGGAAATATTTAGGATCTCCTGTTATTAATAGAGACGTTAAAACGTTTTCATCAAATGATATTACGTGTCAACTTATACACGATGTTAATAGAACCGATCTCAGAAAGAATTAAATTCTGCTCAAACGGTGATCTGTAAATATCACTATTTCTTGATGTTTTAGCTCAATAATGTTATCAGACAATTATAGATACTAAAACATGGGATTAGGAGTAACCATAGAAACATATCATCATCTTTACTTTCTAAATTTCACTTGAATTTTCATCCTTTGATACAGTCAATATGGCCTTTAGCTTGAACAAGCAACAGAGACAGCGAACTTCAGCTGCCAGGTTCTATTACATGAGCGATAATAATGCTGCTGAAGCAAGTAGGCGGTGAATTGTACGAAAAATGTAAATCCGCGAAGTACAAGGCCGCAACATTAATTGGTGCAGAAATTTGAAGAGAAGATCCTGAGTCAGTAGCAATCAACAAATCATTCAAAAACTGTGAACTTCCTTATCTCTACATGTTAGACTTTCGGAAGCAGCTTCATTGAACTTCATGAAGAAATCGAACAATTTTGATACATTACCGCAGATATTTTTTTTAACACCAGAGGAACCTGCAGAAAAACGATGTTGTTCTCGTAAAAATCTCTTTATCGAGGTCTTTCAGCTGCCGCCTCGTTTTTCTGCGGGTTCCTCTGGTGTTAAAAAAGCCCGTTATTTCATTCTATTACCGCAGATAGTTAAACTGCGCTGATCATAGATTTTCAGGATTCCAACTTTTACTTGATTTTACAGTCTCTTACATCTTCCAGACTTTGGCCTTCGCTGAATGCGCAATATAGGCCTGCCATTCATATCTGCACAATCAGACACACTGTTTGAACATTTTACAGTATTTTGTAATACTGGAAGTAACAATTTCTAGGTGAAGTTATTTTAAAAGTTTCTATAACAAATAATATGAAGCATAGATCTTCAATTATGTGTGCTGATAAGAGACATACGTTCAATTCAGTTATATTGATATAGCTGAATCAAAATATGTTGTCTTTAATACATTTGATATTGCATTCATGGCATACACGGTATGCCAACACCGTATTATACAGTGAAGTGGTTCTGAGCATACACGGCATGCGTCCGTATTCTATTCAAAATTAGTCATCGGACATGCCTAGTATGTCGTCCTTTTTAAACTGCAATGATCGCTATTTTTTGCCGTTGTGAAAAGGTTAATTAACTGATTGAAGACGATTAAGTGATTAGAAATTCTTGTGTCAGAATAACTTTGAGAGAATCTGAATCAAAAAGTCGTAAGCAATAAATTATGATCATGCGTAGGCCTGTTTCTGATCACTTAATTAAGTTTCCATAGGTGCATTTTAGCTAATTTCATAGAAGAATGATGAACAACTTCATGCAAGTGTCTTTCTTGAATTGCCCAGTTTTCGTTGCTCATTTGTCTGATTGGATAAAAGCTCTAAACATCTATTTTGCTTCATCTTTTGTTGATCAATTATTCCCATTCGAGTCTATGCGCATGACATACCTCTTGTTGTGTTCCTCTCTTCTCTCTCATCTATAATAATTTATTTATTGCTATCCTCCAAGCGCTTGGAAGTTTACTTGGTGTTGTTGGGGTAGTTTTATCACTTGAATTTTCATCTAATTCGATCTTTCACTTTCAATATTTTAACTCTTCTTCAAGCAAAATTTCAATTTACGCAGCGCACTGATAAGATGCATCCATAATCATTTGTTCTTCAAGTCTGTCAATTCATACATTTTGAAGGGACTTTCAGGGTGACAATGTAGGCAATC
>CAJQUW010004543.1:40000-174104 GCA_907163375.1 Prostheceraeus crozeri | reverse complement strand
AATCTGAAATCCGTTTTCCAATCCGATGCTTCGTTTTGAAGCTACAGCCCAAAACGTCCCAAATTCTAACTCTGTCGTTTTTCGCCAATGTCCCAAAATCTTAAATGGCGTCTCACATCTAAACGAAGACAGATAGGAACAAGCCGATTCTTTCAGTGAATTTGTCTCACTCTTAGCTTTCAAACGAGCTATTGCACGACAAAATCCGTCCACTGGAAGCCAAAATCGAAGCGAGCTGTCCAGAGGGGGGGGACGTCAGCGAAAATTTTTTCTCTCCGATGGCGTTCAAATTCACCATACCGATGCAGAATTTCACGCTGAATCCGAATCCGGCCTCCGTTTTCTCATCCGATGCTTCGTTTGGGCGCTACACACCAAAACGTCCCAAATTCTAACTCTGTCGTTTTTTCGAAAAATGTTGAAAATTTTTTCTCGCCGATTGCCTTGAAACTCACCATACAGATAGAGAATTTCACGCTGATTCCAAATCTGAAATCCGTTTTCCAATCCGATGCTTCGTTTTGAAGCTACAGCCCAAAACGTCCCAAATTCTAACTCTGTCGTTTTTCGCCAATGTCCCAAAATCTTAAATGGCGTCTCACATCTAAACGAAGACAGATATGAACAAGCCGATTCTTTCAGTGAATTTGTCTCACTCTTAGCTTTCAAACGAGCTATGGCACGACTAAATCCGTCCACTGGAAGCCAAAATCGAAGCGAGCTGTCCAGAGGGGGGGACGTCAGCGAAAATTTTTTCTCTCCGATGGCGTTCAAATTCACCATACCGATGCAGAATTTCACGCTGAATCCGAATCCGGCCTCCGTTTTCTCATCCGATGCTTCGTTTGGGCGCTACACACCAAAACGTCCCAAATTCTAACTCTGTCGTTTTTTCGAAAAATGTTGAAAATTTTTTCTCGCCGATTGCCTTGAAACTCACCATACAGATAGAGAATTTCACGCTGATTCCAAATCTGAAATCCGTTTTCCAATCCGATGCTTCGTTTTGAAGCTACAGCCCAAAACGTCCCCAAATTCTAACTCTGTCGTTTTTCGCCAATGTCCCAAAATCTTAAATGGCGTCTCACATCTAAACGAAGACAGATAGGAACAAGCCGATTCTTTCAGTGAATTTGTCTCACTCTTAGCTTTCAAACGAGCTATGGCACGACTAAATCCGTCCACTGGAAGCCAAAATCGAAGCGAGCTGTCCAGAGGGGGGGGACGTCAGCGAAAATTTTTTCTCTCCGATGGCGTTCAAATTCACCATACCGATGCAGAATTTCACGCTGAATCCGAATCCGGCCTCCGTTTTCTCATCCGATGGTTCGTTTGGGCGCTACACACCAAAACGTCCCAAATTCTAACTCTGTCGTTTTTTCGAAAAATGTTGAAAATTTTTTCTCGCCGATTGCCTTGAAACTCACCATACAGATAGAGAATTTCACGCTGATTCCAAATCTGAAATCCGTTTTCCAATCCGATGCTTCGTTTTGAAGCTACAGCCCAAAACGTCCCAAATTCTAACTCTGTCGTTTTTCGCCAATGTCCCAAAATCTTAAATGGCGTCTCACATCTAAACGAAGACAGATAGGAACAAGCCGATTCTTTCAGTGAATTTGTCTCACTCTTAGCTTTCAAACGAGCTATTGCACGACTAAATCCGTCCACTGGAAGCCAAAATCGAAGCGAGCTGTCCAGAGGGGGGGGGACGTCAGCGAAAATTTTTTCTCTCCGATGGCGTTCAAATTCACCATACCGATGCAGAATTTCACGCTGAATCCGAATCCGGCCTCCGTTTTCTCATCCGATGGTTCGTTTGGGCGCTACACACCAAAACGTCCCAAATTCTAACTCTGTCGTTTTTTCGAAAAATGTTGAAAATTTTTTCTCGCCGATTGCCTTGAAACTCACCATACAGATAGAGAATTTCACGCTGATTCCAAATCTGAAATCCGTTTTCCAATCCGATGCTTCGTTTTGAAGCTACAGCCCAAAACGTCCCAAATTCTAACTCTGTCGTTTTTCGCCAATGTCCCAAAATCTTAAATGGCGTCTCACATCTAAACGAAGACAGATATGAACAAGCCGATTCTTTCAGTGAATTTGTCTCACTCTTAGCTTTCAAACGAGCTATTGCACGACTAAATCCGTCCACTGGAAGCCAAAATCGAAGCGAGCTGTCCAGAGGGGGGGGGACGTCAGCGAAAATTTTTTCTCTCCGATGGCGTTCAAATTCACCATACCGATGCAGAATTTCACGCTGAATCCGAATCCGGCCTCCGTTTTCTCATCCGATGCTTCGTTTGGGCGCTACACACCAAAACGTCCCAAATTCTAACTCTGTCGTTTTTTCGAAAAATGTTGAAAATTTTTTCTCGCCGATTGCCTTGAAACTCACCATACAGATAGAGAATTTCACGCTGATTCCAAATCTGAAATCCGTTTTTCCAATCCGATGCTTCGTTTTGAAGCTACAGCCCAAAACGTCCCAAATTCTAACTCTGTCGTTTTTCGCCAATGTCCCAAAATCTTAAATGGCGTCTCACATCTAAACGAAGACAGATAGGAACAAGCCGATTCTTTCAGTGAATTTGTCTCACTCTTAGCTTTCAAACGAGCTATGGCACGACTAAATCCGTCCACTGGAAGCCAAAATCGAAGCGAGCTGTCCAGAGGGGGGGACGTCAGCGAAAATTTTTTCTCTCCGATGGCGTTCAAATTCACCATACCGATGCAGAATTTCACGCTGAATCCGAATCCGGCCTCCGTTTTCTCATCCGATGCTTCGTTTGGGCGCTACACACCAAAACGTCCCAAATTCTAACTCTGTCGTTTTTTCGAAAAATGTTGAAAATTTTTTCTCGCCGATTGCCTTGAAACTCACCATACAGATAGAGAATTTCACGCTGATTCCAAATCTGAAATCCGTTTTCCAATCCGATGCTTCGTTTTGAAGCTACAGCCCAAAACGTCCCAAATTCTAACTCTGTCGTTTTTCGCCAATGTCCCAAAATCTTAAATGGCGTCTCACATCTAAACGAAGACAGATAGGAACAAGCCGATTCTTTCAGTGAATTTGTCTCACTCTTAGCTTTCAAACGAGCTATGGCACGACTAAATCCGTCCACTGGAAGCCAAAATCGAAGCGAGCTGTCCAGAGGGGGGGACGTCAGCGAAAATTTTTTCTCTCCGATGGCGTTCAAATTCACCATACCGATGCAGAATTTCACGCTGAATCCGAATCCGGCCTCCGTTTTCTCATCCGATGGTTCGTTTGGGCGCTACACACCAAAACGTCCCAAATTCTAACTCTGTCGTTTTTTCGAAAAATGTTGAAAATTTTTTCTCGCCGATTGCCTTGAAACTCACCATACAGATAGAGAATTTCACGCTGATTCCAAATCTGAAATCCGTTTTCCAATCCGATGCTTCGTTTTGAAGCTACAGCCCAAAACGTCCCAAATTCTAACTCTGTCGTTTTTCGCCAATGTCCCAAAATCTTAAATGGCGTCTCACATCTAAACGAAGACAGATAGGAACAAGCCGATTCTTTCAGTGAATTTGTCTCACTCTTAGCTTTCAAACGAGCTATTGCACGACTAAATCCGTCCACTGGAAGCCAAAATCGAAGCGAGCTGTCCAGAGGGGGGGGGACGTCAGCGAAAATTTTTTCTCTCCGATGGCGTTCAAATTCACCATACCGATGCAGAATTTCACGCTGAATCCGAATCCGGCCTCCGTTTTCTCATCCGATGGTTCGTTTGGGCGCTACACACCAAAACGTCCCAAATTCTAACTCTGTCGTTTTTTCGAAAAATGTTGAAAATTTTTTCTCGCCGATTGCCTTGAAACTCACCATACAGATAGAGAATTTCACGCTGATTCCAAATCTGAAATCCGTTTTCCAATCCGATGCTTCGTTTTGAAGCTACAGCCAAAACGTCCCAAATTCTAACTCTGTCGTTTTTCGCCAATGTCCCAAAATCTTAAATGGCGTCTCACATCTAAACGAAGACAGATAGGAACAAGCCGATTCTTTCAGTGAATTTGTCTCACTCTTAGCTTTCAAACGAGCTATGGCACGACTAAATCCGTCCACTGGAAGCCAAAATCGAAGCGAGCTGTCCAGAGGGGGGGGGACGTCAGCGAAAATTTTTTCTCTCCGATGGCGTTCAAATTCACCATACCGATGCAGAATTTCACGCTGAATCCGAATCCGGCCTCCGTTTTCTCATCCGATGCTTCGTTTGGGCGCTACACACCAAAACGTCCCAAATTCTAACTCTGTCGTTTTTTTCGAAAAATGTTGAAAATTTTTTCTCGCCGATTGCCTTGAAACTCACCATACAGATAGAGAATTTCACGCTGATTCCAAATCTGAAATCCGTTTTCCAATCCGATGCTTCGTTTTGAAGCTACAGCCCAAAACGTCCCAAATTCTAACTCTGTCGTTTTTCGCCAATGTCCCAAAATCTTAAATGGCGTCTCACATCTAAACGAAGACAGATAGGAACAAGCCGATTCTTTCAGTGAATTTGTCTCACTCTTAGCTTTCAAACGAGCTATGGCACGACTAAATCCGTCCACTGGAAGCCAAAATCGAAGCGAGCTGTCCAGAGGGGGGGGGACGTCAGCGAAAATTTTTTCTCTCCGATGGCGTTCAAATTCACCATACCGATGCAGAATTTCACGCTGAATCCGAATCCGGCCTCCGTTTTCTCATCCGATGGTTCGTTTGGGCGCTACACACCAAAACGTCCCAAATTCTAACTCTGTCGTTTTTTCGAAAAATGTTGAAAATTTTTTCTCGCCGATTGCCTTGAAACTCACCATACAGATAGAGAATTTCACGCTGATTCCAAATCTGAAATCCGTTTTCCAATCCGATGCTTCGTTTTGAAGCTACAGCCCAAAACGTCCCAAATTCTAACTCTGTCGTTTTTCGCCAATGTCCCAAAATCTTAAATGGCGTCTCACATCTAAACGAAGACAGATAGGAACAAGCCGATTCTTTCAGTGAATTTGTCTCACTCTTAGCTTTCAAACGAGCTATTGCACGACAAAATCCGTCCACTGGAAGCCAAAATCGAAGCGAGCTGTCCGAGGGGGGGGACGTCAGCGAAAATTTTTTCTCTCCGATGGCGTTCAAATTCACCATACCGATGCAGAATTTCACGCTGAATCCGAATCCGGCCTCCGTTTTCTCATCCGATGGTTCGTTTGGGCGCTACACACCAAAACGTCCCAAATTCTAACTCTGTCGTTTTTTCGAAAAATGTTGAAAATTTTTTCTCGCCGATTGCCTTGAAACTCACCATACAGATAGAGAATTTCACGCTGATTCCAAATCTGAAATCCGTTTTCCAATCCGATGCTTCGTTTTGAAGCTACAGCCCAAAACGTCCCAAATTCTAACTCTGTCGTTTTTCGCCAATGTCCCAAAATCTTAAATGGCGTCTCACATCTAAACGAAGACAGATATGAACAAGCCGATTCTTTCAGTGAATTTGTCTCACTCTTAGCTTTCAAACGAGCTATGGCACGACTAAATCCGTCCACTGGAAGCCAAAATCGAAGCGAGCTGTCCAGAGGGGGGGGACGTCAGCGAAAATTTTTTCTCTCCGATGGCGTTCAAATTCACCATACCGATGCAGAATTTCACGCTGAATCCGAATCCGGCCTCCGTTTTCTCATCCGATGGTTCGTTTGGGCGCTACACACCAAAACGTCCCAAATTCTAACTCTGTCGTTTTTTCGAAAAATGTTGAAAATTTTTTCTCGCCGATTGCCTTGAAACTCACCATACAGATAGAGAATTTCACGCTGATTCCAAATCTGAAATCCGTTTTCCAATCCGATGCTTCGTTTTGAAGCTACAGCCCAAAACGTCCCAAATTCTAACTCTGTCGTTTTTCGCCAATGTCCCAAAATCTTAAATGGCGTCTCACATCTAAACGAAGACAGATATGAACAAGCCGATTCTTTCAGTGAATTTGTCTCACTCTTAGCTTTCAAACGAGCTATGGCACGACTAAATCCGTCCACTGGAAGCCAAAATCGAAGCGAGCTGTCCAGAGGGGGGGGGGACGTCAGCGAAAATTTTTTCTCTCCGATGGCGTTCAAATTCACCATACCGATGCAGAATTTCACGCTGAATCCGAATCCGGCCTCCGTTTTCTCATCCGATGGTTCGTTTGGGCGCTACACACCAAAACGTCCCAAATTCTAACTCTGTCGTTTTTTCGAAAAATGTTGAAAATTTTTTCTCGCCGATTGCCTTGAAACTCACCATACAGATAGAGAATTTCACGCTGATTCCAAATCTGAAATCCGTTTTCCAATCCGATGCTTCGTTTTGAAGCTACAGCCCAAAACGTCCCAAATTCTAACTCTGTCGTTTTTTCGCCAATGTCCCAAAATCTTAAATGGCGTCTCACATCTAAACGAAGACAGATAGGAACAAGCCGATTCTTTCAGTGAATTTGTCTCACTCTTAGCTTTCAAACGAGCTATGGCACGACTAAATCCGTCCACTGGAAGCCAAAATCGAAGCGAGCTGTCCAGAGGGGGGGGGACGTCAGCGAAAATTTTTTCTCTCCGATGGCGTTCAAATTCACCATACCGATGCAGAATTTCACGCTGAATCCGAATCCGGCCTCCGTTTTCTCATCCGATGCTTCGTTTGGGCGCTACACACCAAAACGTCCCAAATTCTAACTCTGTCGTTTTTTCGAAAAATGTTGAAAATTTTTTCTCGGCGATTGCCTTGAAACTCACCATACAGATAGAGAATTTCACGCTGATTCCAAATCTGAAATCCGTTTTCCAATCCGATGCTTCGTTTTGAAGCTACAGCCCAAAACGTCCCAAATTCTAACTCTGTCGTTTTTCGCCAATGTCCCAAAATCTTAAATGGCGTCTCACATCTAAACGAAGACAGATAGGAACAAGCCGATTCTTTCAGTGAATTTGTCTCACTCTTAGCTTTCAAACGAGCTATGGCACGACTAAATCCGTCCACTGGAAGCCAAATCGAAGCGAGCTGTCCAGAGGGGGGGGGACGTCAGCGAAAATTTTTTCTCTCCGATGGCGTTCAAATTCACCATACCGATGCAGAATTTCACGCTGAATCCGAATCCGGCCTCCGTTTTCTCATCCGATGGTTCGTTTGGGCGCTACACACCAAAACGTCCCAAATTCTAACTCTGTCGTTTTTTCGAAAAATGTTGAAAATTTTTTCTCGCCGATTGCCTTGAAACTCACCATACAGATAGAGAATTTCACGCTGATTCCAAATCTGAAATCCGTTTTCCAATCCGATGCTTCGTTTTGAAGCTACAGCCCAAAACGTCCCAAATTCTAACTCTGTCGTTTTTCGCCAATGTCCCAAAATCTTAAATGGCGTCTCACATCTAAACGAAGACAGATAGGAACAAGCCGATTCTTTCAGTGAATTTGTCTCACTCTTAGCTTTCAAACGAGCTATGGCACGACTAAATCCGTCCACTGGAAGCCAAAATCGAAGCGAGCTGTCCAGAGGGGGGGGACGTCAGCGAAAATTTTTTCTCTCCGATGGCGTTCAAATTCACCATACCGATGCAGAATTTCACGCTGAATCCGAATCCGGCCTCCGTTTTCTCATCCGATGCTTCGTTTGGGCGCTACACACCAAAACGTCCCAAATTCTAACTCTGTCGTTTTTTCGAAAAATGTTGAAAATTTTTTCTCGCCGATTGCCTTGAAACTCACCATACAGATAGAGAATTTCACGCTGATTCCAAATCTGAAATCCGTTTTCCAATCCGATGCTTCGTTTTGAAGCTACAGCCCAAAACGTCCCAAATTCTAACTCTGTCGTTTTTCGCCAATGTCCCAAAATCTTAAATGGCGTCTCACATCTAAACGAAGACAGATATGAACAAGCCGATTCTTTCAGTGAATTTGTCTCACTCTTAGCTTTCAAACGAGCTATGGCACGACTAAATCCGTCCACTGGAAGCCAAAATCGAAGCGAGCTGTCCAGAGGGGGGGCGTCAGCGAAAATTTTTTCTCTCCGATGGCGTTCAAATTCACCATACCGATGCAGAATTTCACGCTGAATCCGAATCCGGCCTCCGTTTTCTCATCCGATGCTTCGTTTGGGCGCTACACACCAAAACGTCCCAAATTCTAACTCTGTCGTTTTTTCGAAAAATGTTGAAAATTTTTTCTCGCCGATTGCCTTGAAACTCACCATACAGATAGAGAATTTCACGCTGATTCCAAATCTGAAATCCGTTTTCCAATCCGATGCTTCGTTTTGAAGCTACAGCCCAAAACGTCCCAAATTCTAACTCTGTCGTTTTTTTCGCCAATGTCCCAAAATCTTAAATGGCGTCTCACATCTAAACGAAGACAGATATGAACAAGCCGATTCTTTCAGTGAATTTGTCTCACTCTTAGCTTTCAAACGAGCTATGGCACGACTAAATCCGTCCACTGGAAGCCAAAATCGAAGCGAGCTGTCCAGAGGGGGGGGGACGTCAGCGAAAATTTTTTCTCTCCGATGGCGTTCAAATTCACCATACCGATGCAGAATTTCACGCTGAATCCGAATCCGGCCTCCGTTTTCTCATCCGATGCTTCGTTTGGGCGCTACACACCAAAACGTCCCAAATTCTAACTCTGTCGTTTTTTCGAAAAATGTTGAAAATTTTTTCTCGCCGATTGCCTTGAAACTCACCATACAGATAGAGAATTTCACGCTGATTCCAAATCTCAAATCCGTTTTCCAATCCGATGCTTCGTTTTGAAGCTACAGCCCAAAACGTCCCAAATTCTAACTCTGTCGTTTTTCGCCAATGTCCAAAATCTTAAATGGCGTCTCACATCTAAACGAAGACAGATAGGAACAAGCCGATTCTTTCAGTGAATTTGTCTCACTCTTAGCTTTCAAACGAGCTATGGCACGACTAAATCCGTCCACTGGAAGCCAAAATCGAAGCGAGCTGTCCAGAGGGGGGGCGTCAGCGAAAATTTTTTCTCTCCGATGGCGTTCAAATTCACCATACCGATGCAGAATTTCACGCTGAATCCGAATCCGGCCTCCGTTTTCTCATCCGATGCTTCGTTTGGGCGCTACACACCAAAACGTCCCAAATTCTAACTCTGTCGTTTTTTCGAAAAATGTTGAAAATTTTTTCTCGCCGATTGCCTTGAAACTCACCATACAGATAGAGAATTTCACGCTGATTCCAAATCTCAAATCCGTTTTCCAATCCGATGCTTCGTTTTGAAGCTACAGCCCAAAACGTCCCAAATTCTAACTCTGTCGTTTTTCGCCAATGTCCCAAAATCTTAAATGGCGTCTCACATCTAAACGAAGACAGATATGAACAAGCCGATTCTTTCAGTGAATTTGTCTCACTCTTAGCTTTCAAACGAGCTATGGCACGACTAAATCCGTCCACTGGAAGCCAAGATCGAAGCGAGCTGTCCAGAGGGGGGGCGTCAGCGAAAATTTTTTCTCTCCGATGGCGTTCAAATTCACCATACCGATGCAGAATTTCACGCTGAATCCGAATCCGGCCTCCGTTTTCTCATCCGATGCTTCGTTTTGGCGCTACACACCAAAACGTCCCAAATTCTAACTCTGTCGTTTTTTCGAAAAATGTTGAAAATTTTTTCTCGCCGATTGCCTTGAAACTCACCATACAGATAGAGAATTTCACGCTGATTCCAAATCTGAAATCCGTTTTCCAATCCGATGCTTCGTTTTGAAGCTACAGCCCAAAACGTCCCAAATTCTAACTCTGTCGTTTTTCGCCAATGTCCCAAAATCTTAAATGGCGTCTCACATCTAAACGAAGACAGATAGGAACAAGCCGATTCTTTCAGTGAATTTGTCTCACTCTTAGCTTTCAAACGAGCTATGGCACGACTAAATCCGTCCACTGGAAGCCAAAATCGAAGCGAGCTGTCCAGAGGGGGGGCGTCAGCGAAAATTTTTTCTCTCCGATGGCGTTCAAATTCACCATACCGATGCAGAATTTCACGCTGAATCCGAATCCGGCCTCCGTTTTCTCATCCGATGCTTCGTTTGGGCGCTACACACCAAAACGTCCCAAATTCTAACTCTGTCGTTTTTTCGAAAAATGTTGAAAATTTTTTCTCGCCGATTGCCTTGAAACTCACCATACAGATAGAGAATTTCACGCTGATTCCAAATCTGAAATCCGTTTTCCAATCCGATGCTTCGTTTTGAAGCTACAGCCCAAAACGTCCCAAATTCTAACTCTGTCGTTTTTCGCCAATGTCCCAAAATCTTAAATGGCGTCTCACATCTAAACGAAGACAGATATGAACAAGCCGATTCTTTCAGTGAATTTGTCTCACTCTTAGCTTTCAAACGAGCTATGGCACGACTAAATCCGTCCACTGGAAGCCAAGATCGAAGCGAGCTGTCCAGAGGGGGGGCGTCAGCGAAAATTTTTTCTCTCCGATGGCGTTCAAATTCACCATACCGATGCAGAATTTCACGCTGAATCCGAATCCGGCCTCCGTTTTCTCATCCGATGCTTCGTTTGGGCGCTACACACCAAAACGTCCCAAATTCTAACTCTGTCGTTTTTTCGAAAAATGTTGAAAATTTTTTCTCGCCGATTGCCTTGAAACTCACCATACAGATAGAGAATTTCACGCTGATTCCAAATCTGAAATCCGTTTTCCAATCCGATGCTTCGTTTTGAAGCTACAGCCCAAAACGTCCCAAATTCTAACTCTGTCGTTTTTCGCCAATGTCCCAAAATCTTAAATGGCGTCTCACATCTAAACGAAGACAGATATGAACAAGCCGATTCTTTCAGTGAATTTGTCTCACTCTTAGCTTTCAAACGAGCTATGGCACGACTAAATCCGTCCACTGGAAGCCAAAATCGAAGCGAGCTGTCCAGAGGGGGGGCGTCAGCGAAAATTTTTTCTCTCCGATGGCGTTCAAATTCACCATACCGATGCAGAATTTCACGCTGAATCCGAATCCGGCCTCCGTTTTCTCATCCGATGCTTCGTTTGGGCGCTACACACCAAAACGTCCCAAATTCTAACTCTGTCGTTTTTTCGAAAAATGTTGAAAATTTTTTCTCGCCGATTGCCTTGAAACTCACCATACAGATAGAGAATTTCACGCTGATTCCAAATCTCAAATCCGTTTTCCAATCCGATGCTTCGTTTTGAAGCTACAGCCCAAAACGTCCCAAATTCTAACTCTGTCGTTTTTCGCCAATGTCCCAAAATCTTAAATGGCGTCTCACATCTAAACGAAGACAGATAGGAACAAGCCGATTCTTTCAGTGAATTTGTCTCACTCTTAGCTTTCAAACGAGCTATGGCACGACTAAATCCGTCCACTGGAAGCCAAAATCGAAGCGAGCTGTCCAGAGGGGGGGCGTCAGCGAAAATTTTTTCTCTCCGATGGCGTTCAAATTCACCATACCGATGCAGAATTTCACGCTGAATCCGAATCCGGCCTCCGTTTTCTCATCCGATGCTTCGTTTGGGCGCTACACACCAAAACGTCCCAAATTCTAACTCTGTCGTTTTTTCGAAAAATGTTGAAAATTTTTTCTCGCCGATTGCCTTGAAACTCACCATACAGATAGAGAATTTCACGCTGATTCCAAATCTGAAATCCGTTTTCCAATCCGATGCTTCGTTTTGAAGCTACAGCCCAAAACGTCCCAAATTCTAACTCTGTCGTTTTTCGCCAATGTCCCAAAATCTTAAATGGCGTCTCACATCTAAACGAAGACAGATATGAACAAGCCGATTCTTTCAGTGAATTTGTCTCACTCTTAGCTTTCAAACGAGCTATAGCACGACTAAATCCGTCCACTGGAAGCCAAGATCGAAGCGAGCTGTCCAGAGGGGGGGGACGTCAGCGAAAATTTTTTCTCTCCGATGGCGTTCAAATTCACCATACCGATGCAGAATTTCACGCTGAATCCGAATCCGGCCTCCGTTTTCTCATCCGATGCTTCGTTTGGGCGCTACACACCAAAACGTCCCAAATTCTAACTCTGTCGTTTTTTCGAAAAATGTTGAAAATTTTTTCTCGCCGATTGCCTTGAAACTCACCATACAGATAGAGAATTTCACGCTGATTCCAAATCTGAAATCCGTTTTCCAATCCGATGCTTCGTTTTGAAGCTACAGCCCAAAACGTCCCAAATTCTAACTCTGTCGTTTTTCGCCAATGTCCCAAAATCTTAAATGGCGTCTCACATCTAAACGAAGACAGATATGAACAAGCCGATTCTTTCAGTGAATTTGTCTCACTCTTAGCTTTCAAACGAGCTATGGCACGACTAAATCCGTCCACTGGAAGCCAAAATCGAAGCGAGCTGTCCAGAGGGGGGGGACGTCAGCGAAAATTTTTTCTCTCCGATGGCGTTCAAATTCACCATACCGATGCAGAATTTCACGCTGAATCCGAATCCGGCCTCCGTTTTCTCATCCGATGCTTCGTTTGGGCGCTACACACCAAAACGTCCCAAATTCTAACTCTGTCGTTTTTTCGAAAAATGTTGAAAATTTTTTCTCGCCGATTGCCTTGAAACTCACCATACAGATAGAGAATTTCACGCTGATTCCAAATCTGAAATCCGTTTTCCAATCCGATGCTTCGTTTTGAAGCTACAGCCCAAAACGTCCCAAATTCTAACTCTGTCGTTTTTCGCCAATGTCCCAAAATCTTAAATGGCGTCTCACATCTAAACGAAGACAGATATGAACAAGCCGATTCTTTCAGTGAATTTGTCTTACTCTTAGCTTTCAAACGAGCTATGGCACGACTAAATCCGTCCACTGGAAGCCAAAATCGAAGCGAGCTGTCCAGAGGGGGGGCGTCAGCGAAAATTTTTTCTCTCCGATGGCGTTCAAATTCACCATACCGATGCAGAATTTCACGCTGAATCCGAATCCGGCCTCCGTTTTCTCATGCGATGCTTCGTTTTGGCGCTACACACCAAAACGTCCCAAATTCTAACTCTGTCGTTTTTTCGAAAAATGTTGAAAATTTTTTCTCGCCGATTGCCTTGAAACTCACCATACAGATAGAGAATTTCACGCTGATTCCAAATCTGAAATCCGTTTTCCAATCCGATGCTTCGTTTTGAAGCTACAGCCCAAAACGTCCCAAATTCTAACTCTGTCGTTTTTCGCCAATGTCCCAAAATCTTAAATGGCGTCTCACATCTAAACGAAGACAGATAGGAACAAGCCGATTCTTTCAGTGAATTTGTCTCACTCTTAGCTTTCAAACGAGCTATGGCACGACTAAATCCGTCCACTGGAAGCCAAGATCGAAGCGAGCTGTCCAGAGGGGGGGACGTCAGCGAAAATTTTTTCTCTCCGATGGCGTTCAAATTCACCATACCGATGCAGAATTTCACGCTGAATCCGAATCCGGCCTCCGTTTTCTCATCCGATGCTTCGTTTGGGCGCTACACACCAAAACGTCCCAAATTCTAACTCTGTCGTTTTTTCGAAAAATGTTGAAAATTTTTTCTCGCCGATTGCCTTGAAACTCACCATACAGATAGAGAATTTCACGCTGATTCCAAATCTCAAATCCGTTTTCCAATCCGATGCTTCGTTTTGAAGCTACAGCACAAAACGTCCCAAATTCTAACTCTGTCGTTTTTCGCCAATGTCCCAAAATCTTAAATGGCGTCTCACATCTAAACGAAGACAGATATGAACAAGCCGATTCTTTCAGTGAATTCGTCTCACTCTTAGCTTTCAAACGAGCTATGGCACGACTAAATCCGTCCACTGGAAGCCAAGATCGAAGCGAGCTGTCCAGAGGGGGGGCGTCAGCGAAAATTTTTTCTCTCCGATGGCGTTCAAATTCACCATACCGATGCAGAATTTCACGCTGAATCCGAATCCGGCCTCCGTTTTCTCATCCGATGCTTCGTTTTGGCGCTACACACCAAAACGTCCCAAATTCTAACTCTGTCGTTTTTTCGAAAAATGTTGAAAATTTTTTCTCTCCGATTGACTTGAAACTCACCATACAGATAGAGAATTTCACGCTGATTCCAAATCTCAAATCCGTTTTCCAATCCGATGCTTCGTTTTGAAGCTACAGCCCAAAACGTCCCAAATTCTAACTCTGTCGTTTTTCGCCAATCTCCCAAAATCTTAAATGGCGTCTCACATCTAAACGAAGACAGATATGAACAAGCCGTTTCTTTCAGTGAATTTGTCTCACTCTTAGCTTTCAAACGAGCTATGGCACGACTAAATCCGTCCACTGGAAGCCAAGATCGAAGCGAGCTGTCCAGAGGGGGGGCGTCAGCGAAAATTTTTTCTCTCCGATGGCGTTCAAATTCACCATACCGATGCAGAATTTCACGCTGAATCCGAATCCGGCCTCCGTTTTCTCATCCGATGCTTCGTTTTGGCGCTACACACCAAAACGTCCCAAATTCTAACTCTGTCGTTTTTTCGAAAAATGTTGAAAATTTTTTCTCGCCGATTGCCTTGAAACTCACCATACAGATAGAGAATTTCACGCTGATTCCAAATCTGAAATCCGTTTTCCAATCCGATGCTTCGTTTTGAAGCTACAGCCCAAAACGTCCCAAATTCTAACTCTGTCGTTTTTCGCCAATGTCCCAAAATCTTAAATGGCGTCTCACATCTAAACGAAGACATATATGAACAAGCCGATTCTTTCAGTGAATTTGTCTCACTCTTAGCTTTCAAACGAGCTATGGCACGACTAAATCCGTCCACTGGAAGCCAAGATCGAAGCGAGCTGTCCAGAGGGGGGGCGTCAGCGAAAATTTTTTCTCTCCGATGGCGTTCAAATTCACCATACCGATGCAGAATTTCACGCTGAATCCGAATCCGGCCTCCGTTTTCTCATCCGATGCTTCGTTTGGGCGCTACACACCAAAACGTCCCAAATTCTAACTCTGTCGTTTTTTCGAAAAATGTTGAAAATTTTTTCTCGCTGATTGCCTTGAAACTCACCATACAGATAGAGAATTTCACGCTGATTCCAAATCTGAAATCCGTTTTCCAATCCGATGCTTCGTTTTGAAGCTACAGCCCAAAACGTCCCAAATTCTAACTCTGTCGTTTTTCGCCAATGTCCCAAAATCTTAAATGGCGTCTCACATCTAAACGAAGACAGATATGAACAAGCCGTTTCTTTCAGTGAATTTGTCTCACTCTTAGCTTTCAAACGAGCTATGGCACGACTAAATCCGTCCACTGGAAGCCAAAATCGAAGCGAGCTGTCCAGAGGGGGGGGGGCGTCAGCGAAAATTTTTTCTCTCCGATGGCGTTCAAATTCACCATACCGATGCAGAATTTCACGCTGAATCCGAATCCGGCCTCCGTTTTCTCATCCGATGCTTCGTTTGGGCGCTACACACCAAAACGTCCCAAATTCTAACTCTGTCGTTTTTTCGAAAAATGTTGAAAATTTTTTCTCTCCGATTGACTTGAAACTCACCATACAGATAGAGAATTTCACGCTGATTCCAAATCTGAAATCCGTTTTCCAATCCGATGCTTCGTTTTGAAGCTACAGCCCAAAACGTCCCAAATTCTAACTCTGTCGTTTTTCGCCAATGTCCCAAAATCTTAAATGGCGTCTCACATCTAAACGAAGACAGATATGAACAAGCCGATTCTTTCAGTGAATTTGTCTCACTCTTAGCTTTCAAACGAGCTATGGCACGACTAAATCCGTCCACTGGAAGCCAAGATCGAAGCGAGCTGTCCAGAGGGGGGGGCGTCAGCGAAAATTTTTTCTCTCCGATGGCGTTCAAATTCACCATACCGATGCAGAATTTCACGCTGAATCCGAATCCGGCCTCCGTTTTCTCATCCGATGCTTCGTTTGGGCGCTACACACCAAAACGTCCCAAATTCTAACTCTGTCGTTTTTTCGAAAAATGTTGAAAATTTTTTCTCTCCGATTGACTTGAAAATCACCATACAGATAGAGAATTTCACGCTGATTCCAAATCTCAAATCCGTTTTCCAATCCGATGCTTCGTTTTGAAGCTACAGCCCAAAACGTCCCAAATTCTAACTCTGTCGTTTTTCGCCAATGTCCCAAAATCTTAAATGGCGTCTCACATCTAAACGAAGACAGATATGAACAAGCCGTTTCTTTCAGTGAATTTGTCTCACTCTTAGCTTTCAAACGAGCTATGGCACGACTAAATCCGTCCACTGGAAGCCAAGATCGAAGCGAGCTGTCCAGAGGGGGGGGGACGTCAGCGAAAATTTTTTCTCTCCGATGGCGTTCAAATTCACCATACCGATGCAGAATTTCACGCTGAATCCGAATCCGGCCTCCGTTTTCTCATCCGATGCTTCGTTTGGGCGCTACACACCAAAACGTCCCAAATTCTAACTCTGTCGTTTTTTCGAAAAATGTTGAAAATTTTTTCTCTCCGATTGACTTGAAACTCACCATACAGATAGAGAATTTCACGCTGATTCCAAATCTGAAATCCGTTTTCCAATCCGATGCTTCGTTTTGAAGCTACAGCCCAAAACGTCCCAAATTCTAACTCTGTCGTTTTTCGCCAATGTCCCAAAATCTTAAATGGCGTCTCACATCTAAACGAAGACAGATAGGAACAAGCCAATTCTTTCAGTGAATTTGTCTCACTCTTAGCTTTCAAACGAGCTATGGCACGACTAAATCCGTCCACTGGAAGCCAAGATCGAAGCGAGCTGTCCAGAGGGGGGGGACGTCAGCGAAAATTTTTTCTCTCCGATGGCGTTCAAATTCACCATACCGATGCAGAATTTCACGCTGAATCCGAATCCGGCCTCCGTTTTCTCATCCGATGCTTCGTTTTGGCGCTACACACCAAAACGTCCCAAATTCTAACTCTGTCGTTTTTTCGAAAAATGTTGAAAATTTTTTCTCTCCGATTGACTTGAAACTCACCATACAGATAGAGAATTTCACGCTGATTCCAAATCTCAAATCCGTTTTCCAATCCGATGCTTCGTTTTGAAGCTACAGCCCAAAACGTCCCAAATTCTAACTCTGTCGTTTTTCGCCAATGTCCCAAAATCTTAAATGGCGTCTCACATCTAAACGAAGACAGATATGAACAAGCCGTTTCTTTCAGTGAATTTGTCTCACTCTTAGCTTTCAAACGAGCTATGGCACGACTAAATCCGTCCACTGGAAGCCAAGATCGAAGCGAGCTGTCCAGAGGGGGGGGCGTCAGCGAAAATTTTTTCTCTCCGATGGCGTTCAAATTCACCATACCGATGCAGAATTTCACGCTGAATCCGAATCTGGCCTCCGTTTTCCCATCCGATGCTTCGTTTTGGCGCTACACACCAAAACGTCCCAAATTCTAACTCTGTCAAAATTTTGAAGAAAAAATTTTTCTCGCCGATTGAGCTGGAAATCACACCACAGATGCAGAATTTGACGCTGAATCCGAATCTGGCAGCCATTTTGCCATCCACGACAACCGAGACGGTCGCCCACGTCAACCTAGACGGTCGCCCACGTCAACCTAGACGGTCGCCCACGTCAACCTGGACGGTCGCCCACGTCAACCAGGCGGTCGGACCAACTCACCTGAGTCTCACACTCTATCGTTTTCGGGGGGGGGAGTCAGCGAACAGTTTGTGAACGTGAACCCACCTGGCCGGCACACCACGACAGACCTCTGTCGTTCCAGAGTGGGGGAGTCAGACCCGAAGCACCACGGCGGCCGACCACGACACTCTGCCGTTCCAGAGGGGGGGGGCGCGCTGTGTTTATTATGGACCTTTACTTACTACTGACATGCTTAGCGGTTCATCCGTGGTTCAAGCGGCAACGTAGGCGACGAGCAAACTATAAACGCTTGCCCGCACGTATTCATAAACATTCCCCATATTTTAACAGTATCAGATCAAGTGATTTCTGACTCTAAAGTGCAGCGCGTATGTACTCGCGTAGAAGAATAGAATGTCTTCAATCACGGATGTTTGGGGTGTTCCGTAATTACGCGTGGCATGTCACCTAGTGCAGTCTGCACACTGTGTTGGGTAGTGCAATAATTGCGGCATTTGCTTATATCGATAAAAACTCAATCTGCAGGTCTGGTCGCTCAGATGCTTGCATAGACTCTATGAGCCAAGCTTGTTTTTCGAATTTTTGGCAAAATATTTCAGTCTCATTTCTATCATGTTCCTCTTGATGAAACTATAATCACCTTACAAAATTGATCTGTTATAACTTCTCTATACCGTCAGTCAAATACAATTGTTTGCACTAATTTTCGAACTAGGCTCAGTCTGCGTGAGATGATTAGGGCTTGCAACAACACGATAGCCTGAAAACGGACAATTCTCTTCGTCTGATATCGTTGGTTATATATGCATTTCATCATGTAGACTTTGGCCTAATTCTTCATGCACCCTGCTGCTCTCTAGGCCTATGACTAATTTCAATCTCAAAAAAGTATAGGCCTACAATTATGAAAAGTTCAGATATTTAGATAAAATAAATTTGATTGCTTCGTGAATTATTTTTTTACAAAATTACAGTAGATTTTCAGAATTCATCAATTAGCCTTTTCGCAATTTTAAGGATAGAAAATATCAGTGAAGCAGCATGAGCAGCAATTAGTGTCCCATTTTTGCTGGATCAATCCCACATCGTTATGATGACTTATCAGAAAACTACTCCTGTGCTATTTAAACATTTCCAACTACAAAAAATTGATGAAATTGGTAAAGGCTAACTTGTAAAAAGCACTGACAATGACATATATTTCTCTTGTATGCCTAAGTAGTGATGAAAATTTTCCGGAAAATTTTGGAAAATATTGCAAAAATTTTGAAACCGGGTTTTGATTTTTTTGATAGGTCCTATAATTTGAGCGCTTCCACTGCCGAGACAGCTACGTAAATACGTAAGCTACGTACAATAAATTGGGTCTGAAACTCTTGATTTCATCATTATTTTGATTAAAGCGATCGTAGCAATACGAGTTCCGTCCGCGGATTTTTGAACATTCCCTTGCCACCAAAGGTTTGTGCTAATTTGTTAGCATTTTTAATTATCACACAGACACCGTTTGGGATAACGTGAATCTTGCTTTACAATAAGGGTATAATTTCGTGCAATGTGAAAGATCTGGAGCAAAGATAATATACTTCATCTTGGAGTTTGCTAATTGTTAGCTTGAAAGTTAAGCTTTATTATGCAGCGTTGATCATAGTGATACAGATTCTCTATGTGGGTAAATCCAATTTATTCCACAACATTTCTGTCTTCTCAACTTTGGGTCTCAGATTTCCGTCAAAATTTGCATATATACTCATTTTTTTTACGCTGAACACGAAAATCTTAGCGGCGACCACACCAAATAACAACTTTTCATAGAAATCTAGCACTTTCAAAATGCTATTTTCTTCTACATCTCGGTCAGAGGACAAATTGATCTCGGTCAGATAGATGTCGAACAGGAAACTCTTCGGCTTCTGCATTTGGGTTGCTGATGAGACTGGGAACTTACGATGAATACTTGCATACGTAAAGCGAAGTGACCAAAATGTAATGTACTGCATATGATGTCCTTTGACCGTGACCCACCTTGTCCTCTGACCGAGATCTTCAATTTCAACGTTGTCCTCTGACCGAGATTTTTAAGGTCTCGGTCAGAGGACAAATGATGTCGAACAGGAAACTCTTCGGCTTCTGCATTTGGGTTCATGAGACTGGGGACTTAGGGCGAATACTTGAATGCGTAAGACGAAGTGATCTAAATGTAATTGCATGCATTCTTTGACGCGAGACCCTTTTATTCTGACCGAGATCTTCAATTTTAACGTTGTCCTCTGACCGAGATTTTTTAGGGTTTCGGTCAGGACATTCTTATGGTTTTTGGAGATTTTGAGAGGGTTAATTAATATAAATGAAAAATTTCTTTTGCATAGATGTTAAGAGCATGGATCCCTCCTATGCTGTAAAATTTCATCTATTCCTGACAAAATTTCTGGTTTCAGCATCCATATGAAATTTTTGGGAATATTCAAATACTGTGGTCGAAAAAACGGATAAAAATATTTTTAAATCAATATTGCTAACTTGTAACGTCACCAAACTGAATTTTCTTTACGGATTTATAAACTAGCACACTAGAGGATTCGTTTGGTGCAAAACGTTTGATGGAAAAATCAATATTCTTCGAGAAGGTACCTCAGGATAGAAAACGTCTCGGTCAGAGGACATTTTTTTCATAGGACAATGGAAACCAAGTGAAAATTCAATGATTATTATTAATTGCAATATTTAAATGAGACTGTCTTAAAGAGCTGATCTTCTTCTTTCAGATGATATAAATATTAGTGGGTGTATTTGAATGTAGCTGACCGAAAATCCGTGTTGAAGTGAGAATACTGTAACTTTGGACATGCTTTTTTGGTCTCTTTTCAGCAAAAAACAGCAACTTGTGAAGATGGTTTTGGCTTTGTGACTTTTTAAAAACCATGCCATAATAGATGATATCCTGACGGTTCGATTAAAAAAACTATTGGAATCGGTTCAGAAATATGGATTTAACAAATCAAAGACACATTTTCGTCAAATGTTGTGGATTAAATTGAATTTTCCCATGTGTTGATGAACATGTGAAGTATAAGCACACAGTCCACGCAGCATTACACATGAGCGACCATATTGGAAGAATGCACCTATGAAGCAGGGCTGTGGAGCCGGAGCCTTAAGGAGCCGATGGTTTTGGTCGGAGCCGGAGCCGATTTATCACAAAGGCTCCGGTTCCGGCTCCGATAGTTTGAGCTTTGATATAAATCTAGAATTTTGAAAGGTATTAATTGGCATCATGAAAAAATTAAATCATTTGAAATCTAAAGATGTCTTTTAAGTATACCAATGATCTGTCCTCCACGATATCTTTCTTTGCAGTTGCCGCCTTCTTTTGTATTATATGCATTATATATTTACACACATGTGTAATATTTTTTTATTGCATGTGTTTCGTAAGACTAATTTCCACAGATTTTAGTGACGTATTCTCCAAAATCCATTAATTTGAAGACTTGTTATATGCATGCTAACTAGATGATTGTAGATTCCTAGAGACAAGTCGCCAGTCATTTATGTACACATTTCCAGTTCAGTCATCAAAGATAATATAGTTACATTTCTTGCGCAATGTCTTAAATCTAATACGGTTACTATGTAGGCTACCATCTATCGGTTTGGGTACTGGCAGAAGCTACTGGCATCTGTGACAATGCCAATTTCCTTAGATTGTATTGTAGGCTCTTGTGCAGTCCCCCCACCTACAATTTTTCAAAACAATCGATTATTCAATTTGATCAATTTTGATTGGAGGGATAACTCTTCACACTCACACGAATGACCTGACTACAAGTCTTCGCATGGCTATAGCAATAAGCGACCCAGCCACTTCTAGTAGCGCCTTAATATTCTAAAGGTATCTCATTCACAATGAATTTCCTTTGACTTCAAAATTCAAAGGGTATATTTCAATGCGAAAAAACCCGAAGGCAAATTACAATGTTGACTTGCTGACGAAGTTTGCGACTATGACCCACGTAGATTTTTACAACAGCACGGAATGCTTCACTCAAACCGGTGATGCTGAAACTGACATCCAATGGTGCTGCATCTTTTGACCAGAGAAAAATGGGGGGAGGACTGCACAGTAACCGTATTGTGTAATAATATTTCCTCAAATGTCATAGACCTGTGGATTTCAAGAATTTTCATTATTATTTTTTCCGTCTGTCAACACTTTATGCTGATATCATGTTGACTTATATGTAAACAATAAAAAAAGACTGAGACGCTCTCAATAAAGGCGCCTTTTGACCTCCCTTTTCTATTGTCTGTGACATTAAACCGCACGCGCATTCGAAAGCTAGCAAAGTAGATGGGATTTCTGCTCGGTGCTCGCAGTCAAATTTTTATTGTACATAGCACCCTGCAACATGCTGTGTGATACTCCGAGTTCAGTTTCATCAGCCTAACCATCATTAGAGGAATAATGGTAATATGTTGTACATAAATTGAATATAATAATACGGTATACATGAATTATTGATGACTTATTTAGTGCAACTTTACGCCATAATGAAAAATACGAAATTAACATAATGTAAGTTAAGCCTTAACTTATTAAGTATGCTGCATAGAATTACAAAACTCGTCCTAAAATAGATATTTTTAATTCTTTTAAGTATAATTTTCAATTGTACATTTTAGCCTACACTGCAATGAGACTACTTAAATTACAATTTCTACAGATGATGAGTCGTGGGCTACCCACCGATCATATTATTTATGGACCAACAGACTATTGAATAAAGGCAATAACAACCTAAGCTAGCCTATATACACTTCAATATTCAATAAAGCAATTGATATCTTTATTGATACGGCATATTTGGCTATATAGCCTATACCCTTTCCATGTTCGAGTAGAAGACGCATTTCCTTGTGCATTTGCCTTATTGCCAATGTAAAATACAAATAATATTTTTCAAATCTGTAGTATAAGCGCATGTACCTAGTTTCCCTTTGGCTACCTCCTTTTTCTTGCGAACTTGGGTCTTTTGGCATGCGGTTTCTGGTATGGTGCCTATGCCATCGCAGCCTCTCCTCTGCAGTTCGAGTAAAAGATCCACATTCGAAAAAGGATTTTCAATAGAGGAGCAGTAACTGAGGTCTGGATGAGGCAAATTATCGAAGACGTGTAGTATGTTTTCCTACACTGCCATAACTGCATGTATTTTGTCGTGAAAGAAAATACTTACCTTGATATACAGGCTGTCCCAGATGTCTCAACGAATTTCATTTTTATTTTATTTTTTACAAGAAAACTAATAATGATACAGACATGAATCAAGTTTTATTTTGAAAAGCAGACATGGGAGATTTGTTTGATATATGCCCGGCTGCTTAAATGGTTTATTTTTTTAATTTTTATTTCTCCCAAAGTTATCATTGTTTTTCTAATAATCATTTTTTAATATAATTGTTTTTCCTTTCAAATTATACTATGTATGAAAAAGCAAACATAATACCAACATGAATAAAGCTATATTTCAACACTTACGAGCAGTTTCAAGTAAGTTGATGACCTTTGTTCAATTTCAGTTGGTAAAGTCTGTCGAACAAAGAATCGATAACTCTTGCCAACATCTCTTGATCAATTGTCGAACACACATCAGCAATCCTTCCTTTTAATTCAAGCAAACTTGTCATCTTTTTCTTGTATACCTGATTCTTGACATGACCCCAAAACCAATAATCCAAGGCGGTGATGTCAGGAGAGCGTGCTGGCCAGTGGAAATCAAAGTGACGACTTATGACTCGATCTTTGAAATTCTTTTGCAAAAACAATTTCAGCTTTTTTCCAATATGCGGTGGCGCACCATCTTGTTGGAATACTGTTCGAGACATAATTCTTTTTGATTTCAAGAAGGGAATGCAGTGAGGCTCCAACATTTCAAGATACGAAGCAGAAGTGACACTTCCATCGAAGAAATAAGGCGGTATAACATATCGTCTGTTGAGACATACCCAAACCGTCAACCATGAACTGTGTAAAGGTTTGGGTATGCGAATTTGAGGATTGCTATCATCCCAAACAGCACCAGTCAACGAAGACGTTTCTCCGGAAAGATGAAAATGAGCTTCATCTGTGAACAGAATGTCACTTCCGAACTTTTCGATCATTAAGTCGACAAATTCCAAGCGCTTCTGAAAATCAGCTGGAAACAGTTCTTGAACAAATTGAGGACAGTAAGGTTTCAAATGCAAATCGTTTCTCATTATTCTGTGCAGAGCTTTTGGAAATCTCGGATGCTTCAGCAACCTCGCGCACAGAGCAGATTCCAAAATTGTTCTTTGATTTAAGTTCTTCCACTGCTCCAGAAACAGTCAAAGCACGATCACCACTTAATGAATGTCGCCCTGATTTGGGGAGGTCTTGAATTGTCGAAGGAGTTTCAAATTTCTTGACGAGATTTCGAATTCCGCTTTCAGTACAGGGAGGATGCCGTTCGCCAGTTTCCTTCTTATAAGCACGCAAGGTAGCAGTTGGAGAGCAACCAGATGAGTAATACAGTCGAGTAATGCGAGCGCGTACAGAGCTATCCTTCTCGTCAGAGCACAGTAAGAACCAGAGTGAATCCAGTAGAAGAAAAGTCATTTGAAAATTTTGTCGAGATTTTTCAAAATGAAGATATCGGACAATGACTCGACAGCTGAATAATAAGCTAATAAGTAGAAAACAACTTTCAAATGTTGTGTGATAGAAATTACCTTAGATATTTCAGGCGTTGATCAATGAAGAACATCACTCGATTGGATAAAAATACAATCATTATTATTACAGAATCTATCGAAGAACAGTGATAACTTTGCCGCAATGAAAAAAAAGAAAAATAGACCATTTAAGCAGCCGGGCATATATCAAACAAATCTCCCATGTCTGCTTTTCAAAATAAAACTTGATTCATGTCTGTATCATTATTAGTTTTCTTGTAAAATACTCGTGAACTCGTAGCTGTGACTGTAAACTCGTGAGATATTTGGAAACTAAAGATTTCTGTGATGAGTAAAAGAATATCTATGATAGCTTCTTCTGGCGTAGTGTCCGATATCTTCGTTGAGGATACACATCCTCCATCTCTAGTTCAGATGGTTCAGATAGTTCCAAATCGATTTCAGATCTGCCCAAATGATTTTCAGACATAATCCAGATGAATTGGAGATCTCCAGTTGAATTTAGGATCTTTTCAAAGTTGTGCTTCTGACAGATATCTGAAATTCAGCTAGAGAAACCTGAAATCCATCTAATGACTGAAATTCATTTGGAAAGATCTGAAATAGACATGGAAAAGGTGCAGTTGCAGGTTCCAAAAGTTAACATACAGGGATGAGGGAGAAGTTTTCGGTCTTTGAATATTGTATAGTCTTTTCAAACGACTATAATAAGTCTCCAAAACAAAGGAAAAACGCCAATCACCAAAAAATGAATTTCAAAATTTTCCAGAAAATTTTGAATAAAATGGAAAATTTTCCATTTGCATCACTATGCCTAAGTGAGTACACGTCTCATGGATGCGTTGCAACAGAAGTTTTGATTTTGAGAAATCAATTTGAGTCACAAAATTTCAAATTTTGGATGGAAATTTAGATTTACATTCTCAGCCTTAACATATGTATGGCCTATTATATCAGTTACTATGATCATACTCAACGGTGTTGTGGCGAAAAGCTTCGACTGATAAAAAACAAGTTTTTTATCGTTTATTTTTTTCTTGCTTTATCAGCAATTCGGGATCCTTCAAACAAAAGGTAAATGAACAATAGTCCCCAAACTTATTTGTCAAATTTTCTCAATATTCTAGCTTCCCTTGAACGTTAAGTCAGCAGAGGCTATCGACTGATCCGCTTATTCTATTAATTGCTTGTAACCTGTACGATTACACAACTATAAAACCGATAATCGTTATTTGCCAAAAGAATGTCCAACTCGTCTGAAGTGAAAAGTTTCTATACTTGCGGCAAGATTCTATGGTGACGAGCCCGGACTTGACGATGACAGTGAAAAAATTTAAGTTTCAGCTCCATAGCTCCGGTCCTCGTGTAGGCTATCATTAAGGCCTACTATTAACAAAACAAGCCTACCGGACTTGAGGGTTGTGCTTACGATTGTAGTATGACCTGATTTATAATTTGCAATTAATTGCATTTCTTGCTATTAACTAATTGGCTTCTTACCAAATGCGTTTATTAATTGGTGATGTTGCAGCTACTTTATTATGAATAAGTATTTCTGAAAATTCCAGATACAAATTCAAACACGGGTAATGCCAAATTTTAACTATGGCAAATTAACGAAAACACACTATTAGGTAACCCAAACTATCTGCAATTAACATCATGTGAATGAAATGGTTCTCAACCTATCTTAGATATGCAGCAAATTTGTTCAGAAAGTCGCACTATGTAGGTCAACCATGAAAACTTATGACGAGGGACATGAATTCTCACTTCAACTTCTGCTAAACGGTTCACCGAGCGTGCTTTAGGTAGAAAAATTAAAACAAAAAAACGCGTTAATTATCATCGATAGTTTATCTCAAGTTTAAAACAAAATAGGTAAGAATGTCATTTACTTATTAAGAGTATAAACGCAAGATATGATTCTCTCTCCAGAAGTGGATGAGTCAATGCATTACATCGCCAAACAAGCATAGACAGGACGGATAAGGGTCAACAAGTTCAAGAGCGTCTTCCCTAGAAGCTCATTCCGATTCCGACAAAATATTGAGAATTCATGTTCAACCCTTTATAAATCCTGTATTTGGCCCAGACAACTGTCCAATTCCTCCTTAGTCGTCTGAATTTTTAGTTTACATTCTAGCAGCATTTCTTCGGTGTGATCAAGTTCAGTTTGGCGTTTGGTGCATTCACGCTCCGCGATTTCGAGTCTTTCCTCAGCTAAAGCTATCTTACTCTGCAATGCTCGAACAGTTTCTTCCTCGTCATCCTCACGAGAGGAGTTTGCATTTTCTGTTATTTCCAAATTTCGAAGTTGTTGAGCAGCGCTGAGGAGTTGTTCTTCCAACATCGTCGCTTTTCTTTCTGCTCGATCTGCCTTCTCCTCTGTCCTACGTAATTCAGAATCTACTACTAATAAGCGACGGGACACCTGAAATCCGAGAAAAACGTTTAGCAGGGCTTCAAAGATCGTGTTGTTTATAGAATAATCAGCAATGCAAGATTCAGTTCACTTGCACAAACCAATAGCATAAGCAATAACACATTTGATAACATTTTATAATTTGAATTGTCTCGGTGGTTTTTAGAAAGAATTTGAAAGCAACTGTCCAATGTAAATTCAAAATTAAATGAATCACTGTTCATGACCTTATAAGCTTGTGTTTTTAATGCTCATAATATACAGTGAACACATCTGCTTGCTGCAGGAAAAAGCTTAGTTCTAATCCCATCGCATCGATTGTCTTAATAACTTCAAACGCTTGGCATAGTGCAAAATGAAAGACATGTCAGAAAGACCAAGAATAACATTTCTTTGTCTTGGTTGAAAAGAGACACATATGAGCATGTGACGTAAATTAACATTCTAAGTCATTACAAAACAGTAGAGTGAAGCTCCTGCAAGTGTACATCAAGACAGCCTTGATAAATCAAAACTATTACCAATACAATCATTAAACTTCAACGAAAAGTGTTCGTCATCAAATCTTTATTGTTGAACAGAACTGTGACGATCACAGGGAGGAAGACGCACATGTTGATGAAAAATGCAACGAAGGTGACTGCAAAGAAGGAGCAGATTGTGCTTTTTCTAAACATAGTCTTTCCAAAACAACAGTCAATCGATGAAATGGTACCTACTTTGATGACAGCTTTGAGTTTGAAAAGTTTGATATTTTTGGATATCATCAATGAATCCTATTTCTACTGATAAAATCAAATCTAGACCTTATACTTCTTTTCAAGAACTTACCTCTGAATATTTGCTTTCCATGTCGTCACGATTGAGCGTAGCTTCACGAAGAACCTGTTCCAAATTGTCTATACGATCCTCTACGGAAGATTGTTCATTCTCCAAATTTAAGCGTTGTCTTTCTGCGGTATCGGCTGCAATTGATTTTTCCTCTAAAGACCTAACGATTCGATCTAAACGTTTTTCAAAGTCAGCTTTCTTCATCTCCATCAACGCCATCTTGTTTTTCAAATTGGAAACCTCGGCTTCTGACTCGTGTGACCGTTCTCGTTCCAGCTGAAAATAAGATAATTGTCAATTTAATTGTCAATGAAATATTGAATTCACTTGATTTTCATCTACCTTATCGACCTTCAATTTAAAGATCCGACTAATTTCCATTTACTTACATAGCAAGATTTCATTACTCCACAAGTCAATATTTTATGAAGGCCGTCAGCAGATCTGTTCGAAAAAAGTTAAACTTGGTGACATGGGTTCATTGGTTCAGTGGTGTTGTCTATCGACATGGTGTAGTGAGCAAGAAATTACATGTTCAGCTTAGACAATGTCCCATTTATAGTTTGCATAATTTACAGTAAAAAAAAGCATCGCAACTTCAGGTTTAGAACGCTTCCACTGTCAATAACTCGAGTCTGATTCGATATTTTGCAGACTAACTGTGAGGGTATTTTACATTTTTGTTTGTCTTGGTTGAAAAGAGACACATATGAGCATGTGACGTAAATCAACATCATAAAAGTCATTACAAAACAGTAGAGTGAAGCTCCTGCAAGTGTACATCAAGACAGCCTTGATAAATCAAAACTATTACCAATACAATCATTAAACTTCAACGAAAAGTGTTCGTCATCAAATCTTTATTGTTGAACAGAACTGTGACGATCACAGGGAGGAAGACGCACATGTTGATGAAGAATGCAGCGAAGGTGACTGCAAAGAAGGAGCAGATTGTGCTTTTTCTAAACATAGTCTTTCCAAAACAACAGTCAATCGATGAAATGGTACCTACTTCGATGACAACTTTGAAGTTAAGTTTTTGGATATCATCGATGAAGTAATAGTTGATGAATAATACTCTTTGCACTCATCAAATCAAACTTTGACAGGTACCGGTATTTAATCTGAAAACACAGTTTTTCAGATTGAAAAATACGGTGAATGACAATTGTCACTTACTATCAACTAAATGAATCTCTATCAAGGACAAAGGAATAGCTATATCGAAAGACAATGACAGCTATTAAATCAATACAAGACACCAACACCCATGATTCCCTGACCGCACTCGGCGACCTAGGAATCGAACCGAAGTCCTCGGTCGGGGAATCAAGGGTGTTGGTTTCTTTTATTGACTTAATAGCTGTCATTCTCTTTCGATATTTAATGAACTACGACAGACCTTTGTTGTCAAGGAATAGCTATAATTCACAAAATTCATATGCATGGCGATGCTAAAGTAGATTTCACTATCCGTAATAATTTAATCTTCTTTAGCATCGCCATACATATGAATTTTTTCGAATCGTCGAATCTTCTAATGATAACCAATATAATGTGCATTATTCAGTCAGCACGAACGCTGCCTGGAGCTTTGACAATGTCAACTAATCAAAATATACAGTCTTTATACAGAATTTAATATGTGATATCACACATTGTACTCATAATAAAACAGTAGTATACAAACATTGTAAAGTGTCATATTAGCGTTGAATCTTGATGAATGAATGCATGACGATTTTATTATAAAAGGCATATGTTTTCACGAAATTTCAAGGCCTTTGTACAATTATGGCTAGTAAAAAATGATCGTAAAAGCGGTTAAAAACGCAGCAATCATTCACGTGAGAAAAGGGTCTTTAGCAGCGAATCTTGACCTGCACCATTCATCGGAGACTTTAACTCTGTAGACTTGCTTCATGCCTGTGGATGAAGCTGCAGTGTTAGTAAAAAATGCTTCTTTAAAAAATTATCTACATGAGTGTGTTACTTAGAAGCAAAATCCCCAATTCGAAATTAGCAAGACTTTTTGTTTGGCCTGACTTATCATGTTACTCCAGCGAACCTACACGCTACTTTTGAGTTGTGGTTTTGCAAATTCATAGTCTTCCGAACTATCGATTTTTAACGATCTTATTTGGTCTACAGTTTTTGACACTGCTTTGCGACTCTAGGTGCTCAAATATTTTTAAATATAATTTTTCACATCTATATAATTTTGTACAACTGTATCTTGCTATCGAGTGATTGATTACAAGTCATGCACGGAGATATAGCCACGCATATCTTAACCGTGGGCGGACTTGGCCTTTCTCAGTTTCTAATGGCTATGTAGACGAATATATAAGGTGATTTTGATTTGAATAGACACCCTTCGTAAACAGGGAAAGAATGTTTCCTTCTGTAGCTGCCTCAGATGAAGAAAGTTGAAATGACGGTAGTGAAACTTAATAGTAAAGCGACTCTGAAGCATTTTTAACAATGGTATCCAAGGATTACTCAAAGACGCTGTCTTTTATGGTAACTGAAATTACAAATAATGTTTTCGTCATAATTTTTGATGGAAAATCGTAATAAGAACAAAATTCTTTCTCTTTCAATGCACGAGTACTGTTTTGTAATTTTTGTTGAAATGATTCAACAGGTCAGTTTACAATAATTTAGCATTCATTTAATTTTACCTAACATAACACTATGATATCAAAATCAAATCTGGAAATTTCCAGCAATCATGATTCAAAATATCATAGGTGAAGGGAAAAATCGTGGAGTCATGAAACATTAAAAATTGTCAACATAGTCATAGCATCTTTATATGCGAAGTCCTATCATGTTAATCACAATACATTAGATGCATCTAATTAGATCGATAATAATAAGCCACGTAGGATTGCTCCTACAAAATACATTGCAAGTCCATGTAAATTATTGTAAAACATTATTTACAGGAGCAAATCCACATGACCCATCGATCTGTCATTAAGTTAGTTTATATTTCTAGCTTCTAATAATTGCGGCCACTGCTATTGTTCATTCCGCTGCGTTATTGCGATACACTCAGATAGTATTCATGTTAACGTTTCCAATACAAATTATTATTGTCTATCTTTTACTAGGTTATCTGTTCATTGCCTCTTTTTACTAGATTTCTTATCTTTTCGCTTTACACTTGTCACACTCAATCTCACTCTTGATGTCTCGTCATTTCCTTTTGAATAGTAAGCATTCACTTTCACATTTTGTATTTCGAGTATAATGAGACTTTGTACGATTTGAAAGTTGTTCAAGTCTTTTCAATGATTTATATTTTCAAATTACTTTCTTCAAGTATATATATGTATTCAAGTAAAAGCTATTTTATTTGAATTACTATCTGCCAATCAAAATGACTTTGAGGCAAATAATAATAATAATAATGATAGCTTTATTGCATATCAGACATATTCCGACATGTCATTACATCACAATAAGAAATAAGTACACATCTGATGGAGAAGTAAGAAAATAAAAAGCAAAAAAGTCAAGCGCATTTGATAAATGAGCTGCCGTATCGGCTGGTCTTAGACATCATTTTGCGGCTAGTGTTCCCTAGTCGACTGGAGTACCTGCGGTGTTCAACGTTGAAGATAATGTTCAGGGGATGACTAGGGGCACTGGTCTCTCCTCGCAAGGCGCTTTCCTAGGTCGCCACAGAAATCAGGAAATTCTTTTTTGCATGGCAGATCGAACATCCGGCACAAAGTACACTTATCACTGCTTCGTGACTGTTGTCGGTCAATTTTACTCATGTAACAGGTTCTACCTCCTTTCTTGTGTCTTTTTCTGGAATTGAATAGTTTAAGTTAATGGTTCTCTGTCTTTTTATGATACCGCTCCGCTTAAGACCCAATATACAAAATTATTGGCCAACCGATCAATTTAATAAAGTGCATAATCTATCACACGACCACATATACACTGTAAGTCTAAACGACAGTGCAAACTATCCGTTACCGTCCATCTGTCGAGGTGGTTATCAGAAGGTATATGACAGGAACTAATCACTATCACGGACTACATGTTAACTATATACTGCTAACACTTTATCACCGAATAAATATGAGGGTAATTGAGAACTGGATGTTGATTGAGAAAATCCACACTGCAAAAGAAGACAGTAACCGTGTCACCTAAAATGCTGGCAAAATTCAATCGATTGTGTCTTTCAACCATGCATTATATGACATGCCACATTCCTAGCTTTCGAGTTAAGTATAAGGTATCAGCCACACTGCGAGCTCTTCCAGGCATTTCCGAGCAAAACGTTTGCAGCAAATATTAAGTCATCATTACAGCAGTTGTGGACTGCCACACTGCGACCAAAGCAAAATAGAGCGATTATAACTTGCGAACATATACTTGCTCGAGGAGTTCGTCTTTGCCTTGTTTTGCTTTCAGTGTAGCTTAGGCCTAATGCAATCGTATCAGTATTCATTTAATGAATTCTCAGTAGCAAAAATGGTGTGTCGCCGTGGTAAAAATAAAAAATCGCTCCATCGGGAAAGCGTATCGTCACATTATTACCGACATTTCATTTTGAAAATGAAGGCACCATTTCAAGTAATATTTTTTCAAATGGATTTGGATTTGTCAAGTGCCTGTCTCATTCCGTCGTGTTCAATATTGCTGATTTTGCAGTCTACGTTGCTCTCGACATATCTAGGATCTATTTAAGAGAATGCTTGGAATTGAAGATGTGGAATCAAGAAAAGAGATTAGAGTAAAGCTATGGTGACTAGAAGGGAAAGATCTCGAATACTGAGACATCTTGTACTCGCATGCATGCTATGACGAGCGTCTATCGAGTGAGGCTGAGTGTGACGTTAAGAAGCGCACGCTAGGGCAAAACTGGAGCAATGTCTTTGCAACAGTAATATGTGACAGCACGGTCAATCATATGTTAATCCATTACTCAATGAGAAATCAGCTGAGATAGCGGAGAAGCGACGTGTCGTACTTACAATAGCAGAAGATAAGGCGAGTTGTAGCGTAAATGATCTTTGAAGAGAGTACACTGAGGAAAATGTGAGATAGCTGTTGATGAGAACCGGAGTCAAAGTTATGAGGTGTCAAAAAGTTAGATGAAACATGACAAAATATTCATAATCATTCAGGAGCATCATTTAAGAATATCAGCGAAAGTGTGATGATCTCTGAAATTAAGTTCTCATTTCTCATAGTGATTTTGTGGGGAAAATCAGCGACTGACTCACTGACACTGACATCAATTTCAATACTTAGTCTACATTCATACATGTAGATGTAACTGCGAAATTAACTCACGAAGCAATAGAAGACATTCTTGGAAACAGAGTACAAGATTCATCATATTTAAGCTACATCTGCACATCCCAACAACGTCAGTTCCAGCAGAAAGAGTCAAGAGTTTTGATGTTAAACTATTGATTTTTTTGTAATTTATTTCGGTCAAAATGCATTGAGCATCATCAGACAGACTGATCATAAATTCAATATCACATTGCCGGGTACAATAGCTTTCAGAAAGTATAAGAAATATAGAAATCTAGTATACAAATATCCACTGTATAGCAATCATGTAAAAAAGGAATAGAAATATAAAAGAATGGGACGGTAATATTTGGCTGTATTTTTACCAATAGAAATTAAAGGAAAAATTGACCGGATTAGATATAAAAGATATACATGTACAGTAGTGGCATTACAAAGTAGCCTATAGTAAACATCATAAGAAAGAAAAAAAGTAATGCAATGCGAATCGTGAGTAGGTCTATCAGGAAAGTGACAGCATGAACTATCTGTAAGAATTAGAAGCAGGCTGTTTTTCTACGTACATGTGCAGTAGTGGCATTACAAAGTAGCCTATAGTAAAACTATAGGAAAGAAAAATGTTATGCAATGTGAACCGTGAATAGGTCCATCATGAAAGTAACGCCATGAACTAACTACTCGTACATGTATGAGAGTTAGAAGACACATTAAATGAAAAGGAAATTTCTAAAGATTTCGAGCTCGATCTTATTATTTATTCATTGGTTCAACTTGCACATCATCATGGCTTCTCGCAAGCGAAAATTAGCCTCATCGTTGACTTTAGGTATAAATGTCGTGGAAAAACACATAGTTATTATCTTTACGGATATTATTGAGAGCTGTGCGTCACAAAGAATAAATCACATTCCCCTTTTCAAACCATAGTTGGATGACTGTCTAGCTCTCGTCAATAGCAAGGAAGAAGCACTGCAATTCCTGAACTTTTTGAATGATCAGCATCCTAATATCAAGTTTGAAATCGAACTCCAAACAAATGACAATAACAGTATAAGTCTTCTCAACTTCACTTTAACTATAGACACATTTCCTCATCCACATTTTGAATTTTACAAGAAACCGGCCAGGAAAGACATATTTGTGCTCAATGACTCACATTCCGGAACATTCAAAGAGGTGCTTGATCAGAAACGAAAAGAAGCGCAGTATTTATTTCTATATTATACAACAAATATGATGCCAAACTATGTGTTTATCTACAACAAATTTGAAGAAATTTAATTGAAGACAGCGATGAAGCTCATTTACGTTTGCGAAAAGCCATGATGATATATGAATTGAACCCAAGAATTGATAGTAAGATCGAACTCGAAGGCTTTGGTGATTTCCTTTTCATTTAATGTGCCTACTAATCACGGATTTTTTTAAGGCATTTCCACTGGGTGACCATTCGCTCGATAGGGCACTTTAGAACTATACATTCAAGACAGCATTTCTCCAAGAGTAAAAGCCGCTTACATTGATGTTCAATTTGATTACCTTTGTTCCACGCATCCCAGGGAACGTCTCAAACGGCACTGTAAGGCCCAAGCTTTTAAAAGTCTCAGGTTATGTGCTAAGCAACTACATGGAAAATAAAAATATGAACAACATTGAGTAGCAAGAGTTTATGTCTATAAGACAGCTCTTATATTCGTGTTTATCCTACATACGTGTCATTTTTATGTTCTTAATTACGGTACACATGCACATTTGGCTACAAGTAAACCGCAAACTTAAGTGTTTATGCGCTCGTGCTCCTAAAGATAATTTCTTTAATATTTTACTGCACATCCTCTTGTAATAATTTGATACTTTGTTTGCATTTTTCGATAAAGAATGAGTTTAAATATTCTAATAAGCTCCCGGTCTGGTGCATTATGTAAAGAAAAAATAGGTAAAGGATAAAATGAAGTGTTCAAACTCGAGGGTTCTTCCTAACTAAGTACAAAGAACTTTCTTTACACTTCAAATTACATTCCTTACAAGTCTGAGCACAAAAATGTGGAATAGTGATCACCTCTGCCAGCGATCACACGTGAACAATAATCCACAGGTCTCTTCAGTTCGATGACAAAATGTTCTTCATGAATTTGCCGCATCACACACAGTGATTGTTGAGCGATCTTGTCTCGCCTTGAAACTTGGACTTCTGAGAACGCTTGCTTCAAAAGTCAGTTGACCCAGCGGTCACACTTATTGAAGTCAGAACTGTAAGATGCTTGTTTGTTGCGATTAATATTCCGTCGTTCAAAAAATTTGGAAGTTTTCTGCAGAAGCATGACAGTGGGCATATTGTCATGTTGCCACCTTAGACAGAAAAGGCGCGTTGTTCTAGATCTCGTTCTTCGTCAAAGTTTACCAGTCTTGTGCATAAATTTAATGTATCGGTCAGCATCTACTGGATGTTGATCCTGGATGTTCCAGGAATTTTAAGATCCTAAATTGAAATTAAATAAAAAAGAATTAAAAAAAACTAAAACTAAAATAAATCCTAAAAAAGATCCTAAATTCTTCTAGTCCTCCGTGAAAGTCACCGGAAGTATGGTTTTACGATTAGTGATCTTGTACTTGACAATTGAGAGTTTGAGTTGTCATAGAGCAAGCCATTTCATGTTCTGCCTTTTGGTGGTCGGCGCATCATACAAAGTCCATGTTTCATCTTGTGAGTACCAAAACCGACATCAACTGTGAGGCACACGGCGGAAATAGATCTACCGAAATACCGGCCGAACTACCGAAATATTTTATGCCAAGACAAATGACAAGACAAATATAGAAGATATTCTTTCGGTAAAATATTATCGTCGTTAAATAAGTTTTCAAATCTTATTCTCAACTTAAGATTTCTGAACATTTGCAATTCCCTTAGTTTACTGTATTTTGTGGGTCACCATTTAATAATAACATAAAATGTATTATATTGTAAATTACAAATATGTTGTATTTTAATTACAACTTAAAAGTCGAAGTACATAAAGGAAATATTATTATTACAGAATATAAATGGTTGTCGTTAAGTGGGTCATATTGTGCGGTTGACTAGCCTACATAGCATGAGATTTAGAGAGACGAAAACGAATGCTCAGATTCCTATATGGAAATGTAAACAGAATGGAAAACAGATAAATAACATCATGTTCACAGAAGAAATTTCATTATGAGTTATGGTGTAATATGGTGCAAGAACAGGAATATCTCTCCTCTCGTTGATAGCAAACAAGAGCGCCTGCATTCCTAAAGTTTTCAGCCTCGAAAAACATTCGTTCCGAACAAAGTATTAACGCCGTTTATATAAAAATAACCACCAATTGAATTCTCTGCAATGCTGTTCTCGAGAAAAACAATGTTGTGCCTACGGCAACGATGTCCTAGGCACAACGTCACATTTTGTCTATCATTGGTAGGCCATCTTCGTTTCCAGTGTTGTAGCCTATCTTATCAAATTATCATAATTGTAAAAATCAGTCATATAGCTGACATTATATACGTAATGAACTTTGGATGAAGGCTTTGCGACATACACTGCAATTGGAAATACTCAGGAGAAATGTTGAGTACAATCCTTTTAAGTAATGTAGTATAAAAAGGTTCGGACGTACATGTACTTCTTGTTAGGTTCCGTAATGTAATGGTTCAGCCGAACCAAATAAAACAAGCTTCGGTGCACCCCTAATGCAAGCGAAACACTTCTTCACAAAATCTCTACCTTTGCAAGTCACAAATGGTTGTTTTCTGTAAGTGACGTTTTTTACAGTCATGAGCTTCGCCATCGTAAGTCTGGGATCAAGTACGTCATGCCAGCGCATTCATGGCAATTTCAGACAGTTGATTACTCTATGCTGCCGCTTTCTATTTTAAGGCGATGATTCGAACGCATTTGATCACAGTGGGATGAGACGCTTTTCGTAGCCATTCTGTATGGGGTTGCAGCAAAAGCCCTAGCAATATTTTCTTTAATATTCCAGTACTCCTTGCTTCGAGTTGACGGATGTGCAAAGAGTTGGAGGTCCCAACATCAAAGATGGCGATGGTGGCTCATCCCAATGTCTGACATTGAGATCCAGTCGCTATGTTGCTCCATCAAGCGGCAAGCTGTTATAAATGAATTCTTTTTGATTCATTCTGTGTATGCTCTAGGATAAATCTGTTCCCGTGATTTCAGTATCGTGCCGCTGTCGCTATTCAAACGTTCGTTGAGAAATGTTTCAGCTTCTATTGCTGCATATCCTGGTTGCTTCCTTTTGTATGCGTTTTTTAATTTTCCTATTGCTTACTCACTGTTTCTCGTCAGACAATTTTCGAAGAGCGACACCACATAAGGTTAATACATCTGGCATGATGGGATCTGATCTCTGCAACTCCTTTTGAAATAGCGAAAAGAAGCAAATTACATCATAAATAAATGCACGTGCAGTCATATTGCTTGAAGAACAACATTTTGTTAAGTTGTCAATTTTTGCTTCGAATCTCTTTTTTTTGCTCTCGAAACATTATCCCCATGGAGGCATGAGCGATATATGAATAGTATCATATACGAATCACGTGTGATCACGGACTGACGTTTATTGAACGAGTCATGTTTTATATGTTTTATTTCTCTCGAAATCGATGTTTTAATCTCATACAATATAGGTGTAAATGTGTAATAATAATAGATGTAAATGTGTAGTAACCTAACTCTTTTTTTTCATAGGACAACGTGACCACTTTGAGGGGACAGGGTAATTATTTGTTTACCTAGTTAGTACGTAGAAAAACAGCCTGCTTCTAATTCTTACAGATAGTTCATGCTGTCACTTTCCTGATAGACCTACTCACGATTCGCATTGCATTACTTTTTTTCTTTCTTATGATGTTTACTATAGGCTACTTTGTAATGCCACTACTGTACATGTATATCTTTTATATCTAATCCGGTCAATTTTTCCTTTAATTTCTATTGGTAAAAATGCAGCCAAATATTACCATCCCATTCTTTTATATTTCTATTCCTTTTTTACATGATTGCTATACAGTGGATATTTGTATACTAGATTTCTATATTTCTTATACTTTCTGAAAGCTATTGTACCCGGCAATGTGATATTGAATTTGTGATCAGTCTGTCTGATGATGCTCAATGCATTTTGACCGAAATAAATTATAAAAAAAATCAATAGTTTAACATCAAAACTCTTGACTCTTTCTGCTGGAACTGACGTTGTTGGGATGTGCAGATGTAGCTTAAAAATGATGAATCTTGTACTCTGTTTCCAAGAATGTCTTCTATTGCTTCGTGAGTTAATTTCGCAGTTACATCTACATGTATGAATGTAGACTAAATATTGAAATTGATGTATATATTGTATGAAATTGATGTATATATTAAAATGCATTTGTATTCTAGTTCGTGTATTCCTATCAGCGTTTTTCTCTTTCACTTTTTACTAGGGACAAATCTAAATTCAACGAAATACAAGAATGTAGCTTATCTATACTACGTACCTATCATTCTCAATGTTCTATAAATACACTTTGTATTCTGATCTGTTGGATAGGTAAGTCTATGGACAATTACAACATGCACATATGCAGATTAAAGTATGACGCAAATGTAATGTCGTAGTAGCGTATGAACGGCCGCATGATGCTTAACATTTGACTTAAGGAAGAAGCAGTTAAAAAAGCGATTGTCATTAGGCTGAAAGTACGAAAAATCGGAATCGAGGGTCGTGGACAGATTTGCGATTGTGGTCGAGGTTATGGATTTCGGAATCGAGATCGGGATGGGATCGTCCCGAACTTCGATCCCGAACAGCCCATTGAATAATGAAACGCTAAAAGTCGACTTCACTATGTTGTGTAGAAATATTCATCAACAATGCGTTTCCTAGTGCATGTTATGCACCTCTAAACTTAAATGCTGATGCTCTTCTTTTAATGGCTTGCTTAAATATTGACTGATTCAATCGATTATGCAGAATGAATAAGTCCAGATTGCAATGCCATTTTTTCGGCCGCATTCTGCCCATATTTCATAAGGGTGATACAAAATAAAGAACAGTTATATGGATATAATTGTAAACTCATTCACGAATTACTGCGGGCACCCAATAACCGTCAGTTGCAAAGTTAAACAACATTTGGGGTCCTTAAGGGATCACAAGCTTTTTAAGGATAAAATATGAGCTTCTGGTCGTAGGTATATACCGACGACAAGTAGCAATTTGCATCTATGAGGCCTTAAATCGGTGAGCGAGGCTTTGTATCTTTGAACTCGCAGTACTAATCTCTACCTTATTCACACATGAAAGGTAACTTCAATAAACACATGCAAATGGACGTGGATGGTTGTGAAAAATACATCATTCTGAAATATTAGGGAAATATCAGTTTCGTATACATTACTTTCGATTCAATTCTAATTATTATTTCGATTTATATATGATTTTCGTTGCATTATATTCCATGATCAATTCCGGTGTGCCGCTGGGGGGGGGAAACCTTGGTTGATCGTGGCCGGACTGCAGAGTAGCGCCTTCTGCCCCCTGACTCGTGGTCTCCCCTGGGTAACGCCAACAACAGCGGCTCAATGTCGAGTGAAAGGCGTCAGCCTAAAATAACCCCTGCTAGGATAGATGGAGCTCGTCAGTCTGTGGAGACAGTCCATCTAGGAGAACGCTAGCTCTGAAGTCAAACTACCGCTCCCAGCTATGGACAAATAGCACCCGGTACGATGACGCGTCTTAGGTCACCCGACCATTATCATCTAGCTTGCGCAGGGCCAACTCCTCAGTTCAATGCCGCAATCAACCTCAGTTACGAATGCCGCAAACAGATACACTGGAAATGTCTACAATGTTAATGGACCCAGGACCGTCAACGAATTACGCTTTTTGGGTAGCAGTACAAAAATGAAAATATGAACTTGGAACGTACTAACTCATCGTCAGCTTGGAGCCACCGAATTTTTAGTGAGAGAATAAGAAGGTACAACATCACTATGATAGGCTTGCGTGAAACACGACTGACTGGTAGCAGAGAAACCTTGGTAGACGGCTATACTCTGCTGTGGTCTGGCCATGAGTCGCATGGTCGCCGGGGAGTGGCTCTTGCTCTATCCTCCCGATCCCGCAATGCCCTTCTTGGTTGACAGCCCGTTAGTGATAGAATTTCATGGCGCGTTTCAGGCATCGTTTTGGCAAGATGTCTGTCATCGCTGCCTATGCTCCAACTGAAGATGCTAATGACGACGTTAAAGAAGAATACTACAATCAACTCGAAGCCATATCAGCCGCCGTGCCCCGCATGAATACTACTTACTGATGCGAATGCCACCATTGGCGAAGACGCGCGGACAACTTGGCCAGGAACAGTGGGCAATGTGCATACTGACCAGACAACAAAATACAACGGCTCAAGATTCCTCGACATGTGCCAAACAAATGGTCTTCGTGTAGCAGATTCGTGGTTCCCCAGACGCAGAATCCAACACTGGACTAGGTACAGCAACGACGGACACACACGAAAAGTCCTAGATCACACTACCGTCTCATGACGATGCCGCAGTTCAGTTACAAACTGTAAAATGTTTAGAGGAGCACACTTGGGAAATACTGACCACCAGTTGCTTGTCATAACGATGCGTGTGCCACACAAAGCAGGTCAAATGAAGAGGCGTGATTTCAGATTTGACGCAACGAAGCATAAGGATCTTGAGATAGCTGAGAACCTCTCGATTGAAATAGCAAATCGCTATACTGTTCTTGCTAACCTCCATCACGAAAATTGGGAAACGTTTAAGTCGAAGATTGAAAACGCAGCAGCTACTATTTGTCGTAAAGAAAGAGAACCACCGCGACGCCCTTGGATCTCACCCGACCTAGTTGAAAAGAGGCAAAAGGCTAAACTCGATGTGAACATCGTCGGCTCAATGAACTCAGGAATTCGTCTCTGACGGAAGACAAGGAAAGATACTGGAGTGAGAAAGCAGACGCTCTCCAGACCGCTTCGGCCAGAAATGACACTGCTGCGGTTTGAAGTTCAAAGAAGTTCAAGAAGTTCATGAACCGACGACCAAAATAACACAGATTAAGGACATGCACAGAGAAGTCCTTACGACCAAGGAAGAGTGTCTCAACCAATGGAAAGAACACTTCAGCGATCTTCTCAATTGTACGACCACAGACCGATTCGGTAGTGCTCCACGCGGTTAACAATCCCATACCTTCTCCAATGTGTAACATAGAGCGTATTTCTACATCAGAAGTAAAGCTGCAACTGAAACGGATTCACAAAAAAAGAGCACCGGGTATATGCACTATCACAGCAGAAATCCTCAAGCATGGAAACGACTGCATGATCCGATGACTAACTGACTTCTTCAGTGCTGTGTGGGAGAATAAATCTATTCCGGAAGATTGGAAGACGGGCGTGATCCTCCCATTCTGGAAGAGAAAAGGAGACGCACGAGTATGCTCTAATTATCGTGGCATTACTCTTCTGTCAGTGCCAGGGAAGCTGTTCACCAGCATCCTAATCAATCGTGCAAAGGTGGCCATGCATCATCACCGCCGTCCTCAACAAGTTGGTTCTATGCCTGGACGTGGTACCAGTGATCAAATAGCTAGTGTACGACTGCTGATCGAAAAGGCCCACGAGTATCATCGTGGAAGAAATCTCTGTATCGGTTTCATGGATCTCAAATCTGCGTTTGACTCAGCTGATAGAAATGCAATCTGGCTGATTCTTCGCTCAATCAGTGTACCTGAAACGATTATTCTCCTTATACAACTCGAACTGCATTCGAACTCCCATAAGTTGTCCCAAACTTCATTTGTCTGGGGTCAAAGATCAGCAGACGAGGTGGCATTGACGAAGAACTGACACGAAGAAAAGCTCCAGCCAGTGATGCGCTCAAGAGACTTTGGAGACCTCTTTGGAGACATCGTAATATCAGCAACCGAACCAAAATGAGACTTTATAACGCGAGTGCTCTTCCGGTTTTGCTTTATGGCTCCGAAACCTGGCCTCTTTCCACAACGCAAGGCAGAAGGATTAAGTGCTTCAACAACCGATGCCAACACCGAGTACTCAACATCAGGTGGCAAGAGCGTATCATCAACGAGGAAGTGCGCAGACGTACACTCCAACCGCCGTTACCACGCCTCATAGCTCAACGGCGCATGCGTTGGCTAGGGGACATGCTCCGTTTGTCTGGTGAACTGCCAACGAAACGTGTACTCGACTTCAATCCGGATGCCTCTGGATGGAGAAGAACTCGAGGACGCCCACATACACGGTGCATGGACGTGGTTATCGAAGATCTCAACCAACTCGGTATCTCCATGGATGACGCATCGGCCTTCTTGGAGACGAATGGTATCAAACGCGGCCTCAATGCCTCACATGCACGAGTCATAGGCAGGGTAGGCAGGTAGAGCTTTTGGAAACAGTTGCTATAATCAACTATATCAACTATAACCAACTCCAAACTTTGACTCACTAGTTCAATGCCTCAATATTTCACCAAACATTCCTGTATCAGTGGAAAATTGTGAAAATTATCCCAATCATAAAAATGCAAAACCACAAATATCTCAGGCTTAAGGCTGTTCAATTACTACCCAGCATGCTGTGGCAAATCGTCATAAAGACCTATTCTTGTAGAATTTCAGAGTACACCGGTAGCCTACTTCATAATTATGGGTTTCATCAGTTTGGCCTCCGACGAAGTAGTATTGCAACGCGCTACACGGTTAGTATTGCTCGATAAAATATTCCACGAATTATATGATTTTGATAATCGTACACTACCCTTGATTAGTTTTGATGCGAATGTCAGATCTGAATGAATGCTCGTCGATATCTGATTGAAAACTTATGAGTTTCTCCCATCAAGGATGCCGCGCTGTCTTATTTCATGGCATAAAAGTTATTTAGAAGATTATAGAATAATCATAATAGTATAACTTAATAGAATACTTACTTTAAAATGACCACAGAGGCCAAATGCTACAATTTCTTCCGGACCACCATCAGCTTTAACAACGATCTCGAAGAACATCGCTATCTAAAAAGTGCGCAGATGGTGCTGCACTGATGCTGTGTCTTTCCGATGATGAACAGTTGGACCATTGTGAAAAAATGTGAACCTAAAAAGTACACATGCGAACAATTGTGGACCCAAAATTAAATACTTTTCCAGCAATACAAAATACATTTTTCATCATCCAAACGTCTGCATTCGATCCTTGCTGTTGTCTCCACTAGATTCTTCTAGAATTAGATTCCAATGATGAATGAGTGCAATTCATCTTTTTTGAATCGTTGCTGAACTGTTCTACATAGTTTCTAAGCGGTTGATAGAATCGCCGACCCCGATGACGAAATTTAAACTATGATGTACAGTGCGTCAAACTGCCTTGTGGTCACATCAATTTGAGCTATTTTGTTGTAGGCCCTCCACTCATCAAAAATAATGGTACTTCCATGTGCAATTGAACAAAAAAATTGAATAAATATGAAATGAAAACCCAACTAAATATGAAACGATGTAGTCAATGAATTCAAATGAGAAACATTTGGATCCCCAGTTGTTCACAGTGGGTACTTTGTATTTTGTGCATGCATTTGGTCCACAATTGTTCGCAATCGCCAAAAGTTGAATAAATCCACTTCGAATGTAATATTCTAGCTCTTGGGCTGCTGTTTATAATTTCAGTAACTTAATAATTCACATGGACTTGGGAGTCGTGAGTTTATGTTCAAGCCTCGTTGGCCCAATGTCAACGAGTTTGACCCATCAGATATTCGGTAATTTCGTTTATATTATTATTTCTAATTCATGAAACATTCAAGACGTCCACAGAAAAAATAATACATCTCATGCAGTTTCGCATAAACCAGGCGAAAAACTTTCGAAATCGGGTAAGAATTGTTTTCTTCTAGCCAAAAGATCGCAAGAAATAATGAATTATGAGATATATAAAACGCTTGTCTATCATCAGAATTTTATGGCATAATAAATCCTTTGCTTGCATCAGTGTTGCGATTCTTGGCGTAGGGTAAAAAAAAACGCGCAAGGTCGAAAAACACGCGCACATGTATTTCCTTACAAATAAGCCAAAATGGCAACTATGATCGCTAATATTTGATGAAACGAATTTTTACAAAGCTTAAATTTGCAGATCAGATGGTAAGAGCTTTGGTATTTTTCAGGACAAGTCAAATACACACGTGCCTTAAGTGGTAGATGCATACGAGCAGTGGGCCTATAGGCTATCCATTGAGTGAGATGTTAATGAACCTAAATGATCTTTGATAGGATATACATGTGGCTGATCTAGAAACTGCATGTAATTTGAAATTTTGATATCTTGATTTTGATATTTTAGAATATTCTTTAACACTTTCTCTTTTATACTTCGCTGCATGACATATACTATGCTTTGATTATACATTTTCTCCAACTAAACCGGTTAATTTATTAGGCCCCTCAATGAAAGAAAAGACAAGCTCAGAGAAGCTGAGAAGTGAGAATTCAACAATGAATATTTTTTTTCATTTGGAAATAGCAACCAAAGTTTTCTATTATCAAAAATTAAAAATAGAAGTCGAAAACTTAAAAAACGCGCAAAATGGATAAAAATGGAAAAAAACACGCTTACACGCGCAAATTGTCAAAAAAACGCGCGCGCGTGTAAACACGCGCGAATCCCAACACTGGCTTGCATATCAAATATAAGTGCAGAAATGACTTTTAGTCTGAAGTAATCTTGTTTTAGTTCTTAGCGGATTTGCATCAAATATGATTGTACTTGAGGTGTCAAAGGTTAATTTTGGTGAAGTGCATACAATACGGACTTCGCAAAAGTATGAAATATAACAAAACTTTAATATGCCTTTCCAAATTAAAGAATTCCGTATAAGCTGATAGTCATTACTTATAATGAGCGCTCTGTTATATAATCATTGACGTCTTTTATGACTTACCACCATGAATTACATTGATTTGAAAATGCACACTTTCTTATCTTATCGTGCATAAAAATCGATCCAATGAAAGTTACAACACTACTAAAGACATGCACACATCACACCTCGCGTAAGACGATGTACTGATGAATAGGAAAGGCTGATTCATTGTTTAATTTATTCAACAGAAAAATAATCATGACGGAAATTGGTGGTGCTGCATTTACGAAATAAGTAGAGGTTCATCGTAAATGTTAGATAAGCTCAATTTGTGGTATCAGCGACCGAACTTGAAATATGTTTGGTGTGTTTCCGACTAATAAGTCGTATATTCAGATTTCTATTAAGGATAAAGAGGATGAAAGTGAAGTGCTTCCGAAAATGTGACGTAAATTCAGTTACAACATTATTTGTTATGCTGCTCAGCCTGGACTATCTATAGAGTCCCAAGTTCTTGCATGTATATGCCTATTTCTTCCGTCGTACGGTACTTGACTTTATTGCTAAATTATATAGGATCTATTTTCATCAATAGCCTTACAAATGACCTGTTACGAGGAGTTTCATGCATGCCTAGCATTCCAATCGTGTGCGATTAATACTTTACTGAACGACTTATCGAATCGAGAAGATAATCTATAGCTGATATTTCAATTAATATGTTATAAATATTCGGATCCTTTAACAAATGAGCACATAACACTATAACTACTCTATACTGTAAATATTTAGATATGTGAATGTAATGTTGATACCTCTTCCTCTTAAAAATATCAAAACTAGGGCATAAAGAGCTTCAGAAGTTTGCTGGCACAATTTGTAGAAAACATGAATAACTTTTCTACTATCTAACTTCACATGTTAATCAGTCTACTCGCACGTGCACCGCAGTTGCTATTGGATTTATCTCTTTAACAAATGTTGAAAAATACTGCCTCTGAGTCAAGCACTGATGGCACACGACACCGATGACCAGTCTGAACTCACTGTCAAGCGCTTTATCATTAAATCGGTATGAACCCTGTTTCACTTTAAATGATATCCCATAATTTTGTCAACGAAATATTTCTAATACTCATCAGAGAATAAATTTGAAATTCTAAATACTCAAATACAGTATTCTAATTTGTGACAAAATATAAACTTAGACGTAATCCAATATCACAGTTATTAAAACCATGAAACAAGAGATTAAATTCGTCTGTTTAAGGAAAATCTAAGTCATTGCACACAGTCCATGCAAATAAAAAGTTAATTCCCATGTGTTTAGGCCGATTATTTCTATAAAAATGACGTGAAAACTATGTAAAAAAAAAGCCTCAACGTTATAACACACAGAATCATCCTCAGGCGAAGTAAAATACTAATCGCAAAGAAGAGCGTGCATCGATTTAAATGCCGTAGTCTCAAGACTGAGTACCCCTCAATCTGTCGGCCCGTGTTTGCAATTAGTTTGGATTTCCACGTAATAAAGTGAGCTTCGCTCAGATGGGTCTCCATTAATGAATTTCACTTGGAAAGGAATCTGATGTCCGCAGTATTCATCTTGCACTATTCGATAGCTTTCAACTATTTATGCTCTTTAAAGCGAATGCTAAGAGAAGGCGATGTTTGACTTTTGTATGTTTCGTTACAATACTTACCGGTATAAAATATGCAAGTATTACAAACATTTATGACTTATATAGCAATAGAAGAAGTGGTCATCACAAATGCGGCGGCGGTCTCGTTTGTCACAGAGGTTACAGACGGTGATCATACCCGGAATCGACCTAAAACACCTAGGGGTTGACTTTTCCTGTACAGTTGCAACTGATTATCTAACTTTTAATTTTATTTGGAGAAATGTAGTCATTATCTCTAATTTTCGGCCGGGCATGCAGGAAAAGTAGACGCCCAGTTAACTGAATATCATCATCTCTTATTCTATCTTCATGAACTGTTTGGATTAATGACAGATTTTCGACAAAAAATGTAGTGAAGATATTGCGACTAAGTTCCAGAAGTAGACTACTGATGTCAACATGCTAACAGGGCAAAGTCAGTGGTGAAAATATGATCTATGAGGGGAATAGAAATCTGGAGAATCGACGGGATTTGTTTCTTATAATTAGCTGCTCACCTAACGTGTAATATGCACGGTGAAATGTCTTACAAGGCGTGCTGCATAATGCAAAAATGGATTTAGTATTTCAATCAACAAAATTTCGGGAACCAAAACTTACCGGGATAAAGGAAGACAGTGACATCAGTCCGTCCAATGACCAACCGGCTTGCATGTCAATTCATGTATTCGCAATCGATAATTGAATTGTTTTCTTATGCAGTGGTTTGCTCATGTGTTAATTGCACAACTTAAATATAGAGAAGATCAAGTGCCCATTATAGTTAACTCTATACATATAATGACAAACTAGGCCAATGATTTTTCGCTAAATTTATCGTCAAAATTCGCATCAAGGATCTCAAATTTCGCAAATTTGGCATTTTCTCTAGCTAATTGGTTGCTAATTTTTACAACAAATGAAGTTCTTGATGCTAAGTAGCTGGTACTGCATTATATACAGTACATGTACTGGACTATAAAAGTGCTTTGCACACGCGTCGAGGGTGGCTTAAAAGATGACGTTCCGTAGTAGATACCGTTGTTCTTGGTTATACGTAGCTGGATTTAGGAGTGGCTTCCCCAATCTATCGAAATGGCTACACGAGTATGGGCCATTAGCCGACTGATACCTCCACTATGCTCCCCAAACTAGTTGTCAAGATACTGAGGAGGAGTTTATGAGCCTCCTAGAAGACATAATTTCAGGAATCGAAGCACCATGTAAAATTGTCATCGGTACATACGAACATATGAACTGTACGTTTTCAAAAAAGCCCATGAATATTTAATTTAAATATTTAGAGAAAGGGCCATTTACGATGTGACTGGATATTTCTGAATGCGTGTCAAATTTTCTTACATTTGAAGAAATGTAAGAACACAAGAGAAATGTAGGAAAATTTGACAAGCATTCAGAAATATCCAGTCACATCGTAAACGAAGACCATCAGTTCAATTGGAGTTCTAAGAAAATCAAAGAAAGTAGTTATAAAAGCAGGGTGGTAAAGGAGGCAATATGGAGCAGACATCACAGAAGTGGAAACAAAGTGAAGTTCATTTTAAGCAATGCGTGGGATGATGTGATCTAGGATATCTTGATAAACAAGTGACATAGTTTTTAACATCGAGGACTAGATAACTTTGAAAAATTAAACCTTCCTTTTCTACATCCGTGATCATGCTGTCCGTTGGCCACCGAAATATATCGGGAAAATAATAAATTAATGACAACGTTTTGGCCCTTTCTCTAAATATTTAAAATATGAACTGTACGTTGAGCGGTACATATGAACTGTCATGTTGGAACTCAAAGGAACAGCTGCGAGGCCAATGGGGGTCACGGATTTGGCAGTAGCAACAAGACAGTCATAGACTTCTTCCTAATATCATCGGACGAACTAAGAGCCTTTCAAAACTGCTAAGTGATCCCAAATGAGTGTGCTGCTTCACAGCATTAAGCTTTTAATTATGGACCATAGGTCAGAGGCGCTGGTGAAACCGAAGCAAAAATAAACAGAGAAGAAAATCAAGTGGTGAAGTTAACAGATGAGGAGACAGCAGAAAATTTTAGGCGCGTCACGTTGAGGAGTACTATGGAGGATGCTATCAATTGGGAGAAAGTGACAAATATCCTGAGGGTAGGATATCTGTGGAGTGACTCACTCTGGAACCTTTCGAAACTGAGAGTCCTAGTGGTGGGCGGACGAGATTCAAGGTGCCTTGAAAGCTATGAAGCTTAACTTCAAAAAATGGAAAACCTCAAACCTTGAAGCGGTAAGAGAGACTACAAACAAGCTAAGAAACACGCCAAAAGACGGTTGCCAAAGCAATGAGAGTAGCATGGAAAGACATGTATGAGAAATTGGAGTCGAAGAAGAGAGAAGCTGATTTGCAAGATAGCGAAGTCCAGAAACCAGAGATGCAAAGACAACATCGAAGGTTTCTTTATGAGAGATATGAGACTCGGAAGGTACTATCCAGACGACCAGCGATAGTAACAAAGCAATATGGAGGGACTATTTCTATGGATTGCTAGATGAAGAAAGACCACAGAAAGAAATTACCACAGAACTGGCAGTGAATGGTCAGATCGCTAAGCAATATGGTCAGATCACAAAGCAATATGGAGGGACTATTTCTATGGATTGCTAGATGAAGAAAGACCACAGAAAGAAATTACCACAGAACTGGCAGTGAATGGTCAGATCGCTAAAATTATCTAGGATGAAGTCGAGAAAGAACTGAGCGATATGAAAGGCAGCCGCAGTTGCAGACCCGACCATATGCCCATAGAAGCTATCAAAATGCTAGAAGAGAAGGGAGTAGACATGTGCCTGCATCATTTCAACGAGATCATCCAAGGCCATCAACAGTTGTCAGCGGTGTTGCGAGAGCGCATTCTAACACCAACATAAAAAAACAAGGGTGATCACAGAGTTTACAGCAATTAACGGCCCACCCTGGAGCAATTTGGGATTGGTGACCGGAAAAGGTGAGCAAATGTGAGCATTGCGAAGCTCCGGAATGATTAAGGCGAGTGACCTGCAGATAATCACTTGATAATTGAATAATAGTGAGTGATTTTTGTGTAAACAGTACCTGAGAACATATGATCTCCCTCGTTATCCTTATACTGGCCATATGCTGTGTAAATAAGAAATTAAAGCAATAGGCTTGATAAAAGTGCTGATTGATTCATATTGCGTGCAATTTTTTTTCTATGAAATTCGTGAGTAATTGATTCCATAAAAATCTTAAATTTTCGCGAATTTCTTGAAGATATTGAAATTTCGCAAATTTTGCTGCGATTTCGCATTCGCGAATAACCATTGGCCTGAATGACAAATGAGCATTCTTCAAAAAGCATTTTTGTGTTTACTGCATTCAGCTGTTCCTACAATTCAAAGTAGAATATTCAAAACCTTCGAGAAAATCAGGAATTATTAAATTTAGTGTATTGCCTGCAGTCATTGACAGCGAGTGATGCTAGTGATAATCGAAAGTGACCCGCCAGGGGTCGGAGAGTCACTAAAAGGTGTCCATAGTTGTCCATAACTTAATAGATTTTCATGATTGTAAGTGGCTTACCTTAATTGCTGTATTTTTTTCATCAAGGGCGTCGTTTGCCGCTTCCATTTCATCCCGTAAAGCTTGAAGTTTGTTTTTCAGAATGTTCATGACGTTGGGACCGGAACCTGCACCTGCCATTTCTCTTGCCTGGATATGCAGTAAAAACAATATTTACAAAAACTTCCTTTGATCGATGAATTAGTGCAATGATACTATAATACACACAATCTGTATTGAGAAGTTAGCGGAAATTTCGGTCACGGCGTGTTTGATACTGTTCGGTACGCTGTGTCTGCTAAAAATATTCAATCTTCTATTTGATTGTAACCATCCACTAACACATTATGCTCGCTTGTATTATTGTACAGATTGATTGTGTGTTCACGTGTGTCTGTAGGCGCTTGCGTTTATGCGTACGCGTGCACAATATTGTATTCAGTATTGGTATGCTTCATCACTGGTGGTGCACTGCTGTGTATGTGTAATGTATTTTGAGAGACAAGTCAACTCTGTGATTAGTCATACTCTGTTTGACCTTGGTGTAGTATCGTGCACACAAGAGTGGGCTGCAATAATGCAGCTGATCTGATACGCTGCGGCAATGCAATAATGGCGATGCAAAAGTAGTGTCAGACAATAAAAGCATTATTGATGAAGTAGCTGATGCATTCACGGGACTTTGATGCCACAGATCTCAACGTTGTCGTCGTTATATAAATACCGGCACACAGTTTGTGCGTTCATTCATCTCATTCTATGTATCAATTTGTTTGATTGACACGACAAATTCTAATTCATCACAACATGTAGAACTTTTGGATCTTTCAGAGAAAGCTCGGCCAAAAAACTGATGTCAATGATGAAAATGATAAATGAACACTTATCCACTTAGAATTTGTCTCTAGAATTTCACACAAGAGGATGGCATCAGGGTTGCGAGCGGTTAACCGGAAACCGATTAATTTTCTAAATGGATCAACATTGGTTAGCAATTAGTTTACCAGTATCGGTACCATAAGCGCTATTTTTACTAACCGAATACCGATCCATTTTTAATATCTTAATTCCATGCAATTATTATCCGACAAAGAAGTATGATTTGAATGTAACATATAACCCTAAGTTCAGCAAATAATAGAAAACTCATTATGCATATCCTTGGAATACGAAGATACAACCATAAAATAGTGTCATTTAGTTTATCAATTGCATTAAACAGTTATCAATGCACCGGTACTATATCTAGCAAAAATGTTTAATAAGTATGTTTTGATTCTTTATTATAATAGCATTATTGTAACAGCTAACATCAATAAGCATAGAACATTTTTTACAAAGAACATGCAATATCCTACAGTGCTGCTAAGTTGTAACTAAAATTATGCAACTGATTATATTTAAACTATTTACTATATGGCATGTAGACTATATCTTGTACAACTGTCTACTGTTGCATTGTAGTTCGACTATGGACTAGAGCCTTATTATGCATTAGTCGTCAACTACTATATGTAATCATGATTTGGTCTACATGTTGCATACTCTTGTATAAACTTAAAGTGATTGTCTGTCATATGGGCGATGTTGTCAAAATTGAATGTTTTATACATTTTGAAAAAATTGCTGTACACTATTATTTGAACGATTGTCGCATCTTCATTCCACCATACTTAAAGAAATGGCAAAGAAACTTACATCGTTGTCAAACTTATGACTATTGTTAAACGAAAATGGACACTACGTCATACTTGAACTGAAATTCCGGTTATTCAACAAATTGGTAAATTCAACAGCAATGCCGAACCCTGAGTGTTCCCAAGTTTTTAATTGCATACAGGGTTTATATAAGATAAGCTACACAAAATATGTGATTAGTCGGTAAAACTGGTAAAGAAATTTTAACCGTTTGCATACCTAAATGGAATTTAGCGATGTCAAGTAATACGTACAGAACATAATAAATGTCATGTCGAGTACTAGTCATGACAATTCCAACAAATCCATGGTAGCGCTCAAGTAGGGTTGAGAAGAAATAAATTGAATGACTTGTGCCGTGTAACTGATAGGATAATTTAAATTTTATATGACTCCACGCCTCAACTCTAGAGGATGCGCAGACATCTAACTCATATACACGAAGTTTGGTCACATTTTAAGCACAATCTGCATTACTTTTTGACGCAACATGGTGCTTTTCTCAAATCTAAAATATTTACATGGGTGATGAGGGTTTTTCGAAAAACCCTGTTTTTCGGAACTTTTTTTCTATTGACAGTAAGCTCAATACAGTATGCCATTATCAGGAGTGGGCCGCCACATTAGGATCTGTGACACATTTTGTCACAGTTCAATATTCGAGAATTATCACATTTTGTCACATAACGATGGACATGACATGCGGCCACATGTCACATGTGGTCACATTAATTACGATGAACGTAAATGTCATATTTCGTCACATGTCAGCTGACGTCACATTATGCTACATGCTAATGGGAAACATATGGGCAGACTTTGACAGATGCTGATGGACAGAATGTTGGCAGTTTTCAATTTTGCCTTTAATGTTGAATTCAAAAAATTGTGTTGAGCATATAATATGATATTCATAATAAATATCGAACGATACAATAGCGGGACAAAATCTACAAATATGTAACTTTCTCGTCAACTGTAAGACCAAATAGTCCATTGTATAAATGCACAAACTAAAGGACTTCCGAAAGAGAACGCGTTGGGATTTTTGTTAATTAGGCCGTATGTGTATGTTTTACAGAAATTGCCTTTGAAGGAATCCAGCATTTACCCATACATGCATCATCGGAAAACCATCAATTTTTTCAGTAGAAGTTCTCATCATTAAAGCTTAAAACAACACAAGAACAATGATTTCTTTATAATAATTAAGCTTCTTCGTTGTTTCACTGAAAAGAAGTTAATAATCTTTTGTAAAATTCATCATGTTTTGTCATAATGCCGTGAAAACACTATACTTATCAGATAATATTTTGGGTACGAGAATTTGTCACATTGGTCCAACCCTTAATCATGGACGGCAGCCACTAGACAAGACATCAGTGAATATCATGTTAGTGTCACTATCACCAACAGTTTTGGCCTTTTGAAAGGACAATAATTCTCCGAAAATTCGAAACATTTGCAGCTTTAATTGGCCCACAGTACCATATTTGACCAAACCTGGGAAATTGGACTTTCCACTATTAAAATGCTAGCATATACTCTAAAAAATCTCTTGTATGTCTGAATCACGACTCTCAGCACCATCATATAACCACACTGCTCTGTCATTGTTGAGGCTACAGAGGCAAGTAGTGAAAACTGTGCCCTACTACGAGTGGGATAGGTACATCCATAGGTACATGTAAAATTTAGTGTTATAGTTAGGTACATGGATAGGTACATGTATGATCTAGTGTTATGAATAGGAACATGGGATAGGTACATGTAAAAATAGCTGTGTTATGAATAGGAACATGTATGACTTCTGTCTTATTGGATAGGTACATGTGTTTGTTAGACTGGGTTGAGTACATTGTGTTTCGGAACGTCTATGATCGAACTTGTGCGACTTGGTTCTGAGTACTTGGGGTATGTACCGATAGACGTCCGTTGTTTGATTTTGAATGAGTTTGCTCAATTGCGACTATTGTGACCATTGTAATAATTATTGAAAATATGAAACCTTAATGTGCATTTACGATTTTGTTACTTCCCAATATGAAAACCAATTCCGAAATTATGTTTAAAGTGAAAAGACAAGAGATTTACGATGTAAATATTATTTAAGATTGAAAAACAAGTGAAGTGTAGAAGTCTTGTCCCGTAGGGGACTCTATTATCTTCAAGAAATCGTCGCTCCATTCCCAAAAAGTTACATTGTTTGTGAACTCATGTTCTATTTGATGAAGCGGACACCTGACTGCTACTTTGTTGCGCCTTTGAAGTGCTGTTACGATTAATAGCCTCCAAAGGGCCAGTTTGCAGCCACATGAGAGATGAATGACCATGTCCAATCGTCCACCCATGACTGCTTCACTTCCATTTTCAAAGAAGAAGAGTTTCGACATGCTTTTGGATAAGAAGTTGGAAATTATAATCTCTTGAGGAAATAAAGTTTAATGTTTGGTACAATGACATCTTTATATGTTAACAAACTTTAGGGAAGTTCGGTACCTCTCTGATTGGCTGTTAGGATTTTCTTTGTTTAAAAGTATATAAGTCCGAGGTTTGTACCAATTCTTATCAAAGGTTCTAATCCTCAAGCTTACGACAAGTTTCAACTTTATAATTTATTTCTTTAACGATTAATCGTACCAATGCACAAAAGGAATCTACGATCGAGAATGGTACTATGGATCGTACCAATACACCTCCCCAATCTCCGATGGAGCGATCTACAACACCAGACGAGCCGGTGGTGTTCAGTGCAGCGCCTGCATCGCCCGACTACTCGAGTGATAATAGTGACGTATCAATCGAGACGATGCGACAAACGAATAGAAAATCAATGAGAACGCCACTATATGGAAGGATCACTGTCAAAGTGAAGAACGCGCCGAAGAAGTACCGCAGCAAACGGGTCTTCATGCGAATGGAGCCGAACGAGCGGAACCTCACAACCGCTCTTGAGTTCTCCGTAATTGATCTAGACATACCACGTCGCTGTCCCTGTGCGCCCAAGAAGACCAGGATCTGTGTGCAAGTTGACTTAAAGAAACTAGTTCCATTTCCCAATATCGATGACATTTAGTGTTATTCTCTTCCTTCTTTAATATTTATTTACATATATCAACATATTTGTTTTGTTATTTCACAAATTGATCCTCTATTTAGGTATGAATGGGACATGGGGAATAAATATCTATAATTGCTCATGCTCAAAATAGAAATTCAGATTAACTTTCAAACAAAAATCAAATATAGACATCAACTTAAAATAAATAGGAACATATAACTTCTAAAGAAGCAGTTATGTTGTTACTTTTAGAATGCTTGTAGCATTCCATGATGATCATACATGTGTCACATAGGACACCATTAGAATGAGAATGAAAATAGCATTCGAATGATATTAGGTATGTACCTATTCGATGAGAAAATCCTAGTTGTATGCATCTGTATGAAACTCGAAAAATTCCGAGTTTTTTTACAAAAATGACTAAGTTTACAAATTTTCAAAGTTAAAGTTTCACAACTATAAATGACCATAATGCACAAACCTCTACACTTGACCTTGACCTTTGACCTTCATACAGTTCATAGACGGCGGGGGGGGCTCAAAATTTCTCGGGCGCTTCGCGCCCTCGAAATTTTTCGGATTATAGCGTAAATAAATTTTCGAGTGCTCGTCTGGGCGCCATAGATACTCTTCTTGCTTCCCTAACCCTAACCCTCGTCATTGAATTTTATTATTTAAATTTTGGCGCAAAATTTGAAATTTCAAAATTTGGCGCGCAATTTGAAATTTACAATTTCTTAAACAATTCAAGCATCTGTTTTCTTTAAATTTAAATGATAATGTCTTTAAATAATAGCATTTCAAGCAATATATCTTTCCATCATTTTATGATATTTTGAATTGACTCCAATGCTTGCATGTAGAAATCTTTCAACACATTTGATGACACTTCCATTTCTAAGTTTGAAAATAAACCAGCTGTTTAATTTCTTGTTTGAGTTATCAATTTTGTTTGACTGTACCAATTCCAGGATGTGATGTCACAAGGTCTTTGTTCATAGTTGCTTTGTCAATTTCATATATAAAGAAGTTGCACACAACGCATTTTCACTCATTTTCAAATAATTCAGTGTCCACAGCAGACGTCGTTCCTCGTTCCTCCGATTCATATTACAATTCTGAAGTGAGTTTCATTGTCATGTTGTGCTACTTCATAGGATATTCGGGAGTAGAAACATTATTAAGTTCTTATAACCAAATAGCTTTAAATATAGAAGCTTGGGTTTTAGGATAGGACCACTATAGACGGCGGGTTATATTATTAACCATGTTTTTTTAATTTTTCATCCTATATTAAGTAATTGAGAGAGACACATGAATATACAAGTTTAAATGCATGTGTATTTGAATCAACGAGATTTTCAGTTTGTTTATAAATAAAAGATACCTAAATAAAGCCTTCATCCATTTTAAATATTCAGTCTGTCATCTGCTAACAGATGTATAAAATTCAAGCTTGTTTAATTAAACAAATTGAGCATTGGTTGATATTTTCGAATTTTCACTTTCATTTCATTAAATTAATTTCGAAATTAAATAATTTCAAGTCAGCCACTTCCAAATTTCAACTCTTTTTATGAGCAAACTGTTTTCGAATGAAAATTAAACTTTCGACTTTCGGTTTCAATTTCAACTTCAGATTTCAATTCTTTCTAAGATTTATTCAATATCAAGGAAGTACTTCATAGAGTTTTGTTGATGATATATAAATGAGTTCTCGTTTAATAAGAGATAAAATTATAATCAATTTTTTTTCCTCCATAGAAATGGTCCGACAAGAGAGTCTTGCACGACAGCGCCTAATTTTTCACTTCTGTGAAACATGCCAATTGCCCGTTCGTCATGCTAATAAGAGCGGTCACAAGGACTGCCTCTTCAAAAGCGACTGTACGCATCTGTACTGCCTAAGTTGTAAGTCCTATAAAAAGAGCAATGAAAAGGCAAATACCGAAGCCTCTAAGGCATTCATTGCAAAGCACACACCATGTGCTCAGCAAAATGGGAGGAAGGGCATCAACCTCACCTCAAAGGCTGAAAAGAGGAGGTTGGAGCGACTATTTCTCAAGGAGATGCCGATGGAAGGTGTCCTTTCACAGGTGGATGACCCTATGGAAATAAAGAAAGCCGTCAAGTCCCGAGTCCCAAAGAAAGCCCCAAGTCACGAGAGTTCATCGATGACACTTTAAGTGATTTTGAGGCGAGTGCTGTCAATCCTACATAATACCTTCAAAGGATAGCTTCCTAAAACCGAATAAATTAACTATTGGTCCATTATGCATAAAAACATATATCGTATAAACATTTCAGGATAATGCTGAGATGCCTCCTCCTAAGAAGACCAAGGTCTTAATTCAAAAAAGATTATCTCTAAAAATGTGAGAATACATTTACTCCGTTAATTATTTTGCCATGTAAAAGTATTTCAACATTGTCACAACATTTCAGAGTGAGTTGCCTCAACAGACTTCTGTCAGTTTCGAACAGGAGAAAGCGGCTGAATGCTTGAGGAATGTAAGTGTTAAAGTTATTCATTAGCTCTTTATGTGAAATTGAATATGAACTTTTTTTCAGCTGTTTACAAGTGTGAACAGTATATACCCCGTTTGCCTACACCGGAGAAGAAGTGCCTTACAAGTCCCGTAAGTGTCATTGTTTAGTCAATTGTCAATAATATTCCAAGAACATGTATGCTTCTCAATGAGTTGCGAACATGTCATCTTATTTTTCGCTGCAGCTTGTCCGATCGCTGTCCCTCAAGAAACACCGAAGTTTTCTATCGACGCCAGCGACGAGTACGTCGGTAGAAGATAATGAGATGAAGCCATATTCCATTCGGGAGTCATCATCAGAGGACGTCGAAACCTCGTCATCGACTTCTTCTGATGAGGACGCTGAAACTCGTCAGCGACTTCTTCCCCGACATCTTCTTCCGATGAGGATGATGATTATTTTACAAATGTAAGTATCAAAGTTGGTCAACTGCATGAGTACAGAATTTTCTATTAAAATATGTTTCGAAACTCACTTTACTACTAATGTTTTGGTTTGTAATAGATAAATTTATCTTTTAGAATGACTCGTTGCCCCGTGAGAGAGACATTGTATCCGGTCAGAAGATAACAATCCAGCCGGAGGTAAGAGAAATTCACTTTTGTATCTCATCAATGGTAAATGTTAAATGGATGATAAACAATTGTTTCTTTTGATTACAGGACTCCGCGATGTGTGCATCTCAGGAGGAGGTGTCGTTCAGCCACATCCGGGCTTCTCCGAGCTGGAGTGTGCGCCTTCCATTATCACCGGTGATGACACTGGCTCCTGTTACATAGTGATGTGAACGCTGTTAGTGATGCTATCTGCTTGCTTGAACACGATTGGCTGATTCAGTCATCATTGCCAGCCACTCACGTTCAAAGCAAGTGGTACGTGACTTCCGGGACATTCGTGAGCCGAGATCAAGGCTAGGACAACCATCTTGTGCTTCATGAAATGCTGTAAGTTGTGATTGCTCCTGTTAATTACATATTTCAATGCTCTACGTGTTTTCACTTCTAAAGCCCTACAAAACATAACATGGCGACCCAGGGCATGAAGATACCGCCTGCATTTCTGAATTCATCGAATTCTCCACCGATCTACGACAGCACTGAATTTTACATTGATGAACTTGTGCTTTACCTTACGGCAATTGGAAGTGACAAATTTACAGAGAACAGGAAAATCGCCATCGTATTGAACATCGTGGGACCAGCATGTCGCAAAATTCTCACAGCAGCGTCATCTACATTTACAAAGGTTGACGAAATATTTGATCTTCTGCGAAAACTGTTTCCATCTTCAGTATCCTATACGCTGGCAAGGCAAAAGTTCAATAATCGTGTGCAGCTTGAACATGAAACTGTCATGGAATTCTTTTCTGAAGTATCTGCGCTTGCGGCGAAGTGTGACTACGGACCTCTTACAGATGATCTTATTTGTGATAAGCTAATTTTGGATTCAAAGGATGCAGTGAAAGAGAAATTAATTATCGAACAACCGAAATCCAAGGTATCTGCGTTGGAAATGGCGCTCAAGATCGAGACAGTTCAGGGTGAGTTACGTGGAAGTGTCAAGCAAACTGACTCCTTGCAGTCTGACTTACATGCTGTTCATTATGTTCAATCAAAGCCTAGAGGTAGGACACATTTTCATAGGAGTGATCCTAAACCTGTTCCTACTCACTGTTTTCGATGTAATTTAGCAGGAATCAAAGCGGGTCACAATGGCTGCAAAGCTATTGGGAAAACCTGCAAGAAGTGTGGACGCATAGGACATTTTGCATCAGTTTGTTTTGCTCCAGGTAGATGTGATGCGCCCAGCAAGTCAAATTTTCAAGATGGCGTGAATTTTATTCTGATGAATTCGTCTTGTAATTCCAGACTGAAAAATGTTGATATTGAATGCATTACTAAGAAGTCGAATAATAGTAGCATGCAAATATCGTGTATCGTGTCTTTCGGAATTGATACAGGCAGTGTCATAAATGTCATTCCTTTTTTCATGTACAAGAAGCATTTTCCACATGTTCAGTTGATGAAGGATGATACTGTGTACACAGATTATTCAAAAAAAGCACTTTTCCTCTGCGGGTATTTTCATGCTACCATGTGTCATGACAACTGTGTTTCTACCGAGAGAATTCATGTTGATAGTCATAGTGATAGGCCAGCTCTTATAAACCGAGGCGTTTTCGAATCGCTTCAATTATACAGATTGTGGATGTCTCCCGGTCCGGTTAATACCATAGGATGCGCCAACCGATTTTCTCATGAAATCAAGCTCAAGCCAGACGTTGTACCGACAGTTCAGAAATTACGCAGAGTTCCTTTGTCTTTGAGAGGCAAAATTTCCGATGAATTGCAAAGACTAGTTCGTGATGACATAATTGAGCCAATCGATGAAAGTCAATGGGTATCCAACATTGTTTGTGTTCAGAAATCAGATGGAAATGTACGATTGTGTCTAGATCTTCGGGATCTCAACAAGTCAATCGTCACTGACAAATATCCATTACCACATACAAAAGAGGTATTTCTTAAACTTCGTGGTTGCGACGTTTTCTCAGTTGTGGATTTAAAGCAAGCATTTTTGCAACTACCCCTTCACCCTCGCTGCAGGTCACTTACAGCTTTCATCACACATGATGGGCTTTTTCAATTCAAAAGAGTACCGATGGGGTTAGCAAGTGCTCCATCGTGCTGCCAAAAGTTGATGGGAACAATTCTCGAAGGACTTATTGGCGTGCAGGTTTACATGGATGATATTATTGTTGGAGGAAGTAGTGTACAGGAACATGATGACCGATTGCAGGAAGTATTGAAAAGAATTGAGGAAAGTGGATTCTCAATTAATGAGAAGAAGTCTGCTATTCGGAAGCGAGAAATTCGATTCATGGGACATTTGATTTCTAAGGATGGTGTAAAACCAGATCCTGACAAAGTTCATGATATTATACATGCACCAGCACCTTCTTCGCCTAAAGAGGTGAAATCGTTTCTTGGTATGGCCGGATATTACTCGAAATTCTGCGCACATTTCTCTTCGACTATTGAACCGTTGCTGAGGTTGACACGCAAAGATTTTACTTGGCAATGGGATGATGCAGAAAAGGAAGCATTCAAGAAAATCAAAGATGTTATTGCGGATACGACTACATTGGCAATATTTGATGTTACCCGACCTACTGAAATTCAAACTGACGGTTCTAACACCGGATTGGGTGCAGTTCTTATACAAAGAGATCACGCAAATAATCCTGTCATCATTGCTTTTGCTTCGCGTACGTTGACAAATGCCGAGAAGTCTTATTCTACTTTGGAGAAAGAGTCGTTGGCAATTTCATGGGCAGTTCAGCGCTGGAAAATCTTTCTTTGAGGACGACAGTTCAGTATTTTGACAGATCATCGGCCTCTGGTTTCAATTTATACATCCCGTGATACTCTTCAGGTAAACCTACGAGTTAGTAGGCATGTGGTTCAAATGCTCCCATACACATTTAAAATTGAATATCGAGCAGGAAAGGAAAATCATATAGCAGATTTTCTCAGCAGAGCCAGCATCCCAAGCACAGAATTGAGCTGCCAAGAGTCAGATTCCAAAACGACATGTGAGATGACAGTCAATTCAATTATTAGTGAGGCTACAATAGCACGAAGGGAAATTGAAACACAATCTGCTGCAGACTCCGAAATATCCACTATCAAGAAGTGGCTTGCGGGACAGTTGCTTACTCCAGAGGAACGCAAAGTAGTTTCGACTTTTCAATCAATTAAGCAGGAACTGAGTTTTATTGAGAATATTTTGGTGCGAGGAGCTAATCAGTTGATTTTGCCATCATGTTTACGGGAATCTGTCATTCAACTGGCACACGAATCCCATCAAGGCATAAACCGTACTTATGACCAACTTACCATGAACTATTGGTGGCCCTCCATTTATTCTCAAATAAAAGCCTACGTCATGAAATGCGATACCTGCAATCAGTCGGATAAAACGACAAAGTTCTACAAGTCGACTCCCACTGCGTTGGATCATTCACAAGAGTCATGGCATACATTAGGCATGGACATTGTTGGACCTATGTATGATGCTCCATCCGATTCAAGATACATTATCACGGTCATGGATTACTATTCGAGATTCCCCTACATTTACTTCACAAACAATATTACATCAACAATGGTTATTCGGCTTCTGAAATCGCTATTTGCTCAAGAAGGATTGCCTACCAGGATTGTTTCTGACAACGGACCGCAATTTATATCGGAAGAATTTGTGAATTTTCTACGCTCAAATGACATTGAACACCAACTTACACCGGTATATCATGCTCGTTCAAACGGCCTAATTGAAAGATGGCATCGAACATTAAAGCATCAGCTTGAAATCTCTGCGTCTTACGGAGTCAACCGTACGTCTTACATCCTCAACTTTCTTGCTTCTTATCGTTCGACGCCGCATTCTGAAACTAGACAAAGTCCTTCTCTTCGACTTCATGGGAGGGAGATGCGTTGGACTCACAATCCATTCACCAAGCTTGAGAAAGAAAAGCGAGACACCTGTTTACGAAAGACTGATCAAGGGAAGTACATTCATCCAAACTATGTTCCAAAAGAAACCGTTAAAGTGAAAACACCCTCGGGAACTTCAACACGCACTGTTCGGAAGAAATTGAGTGAACATACATACTTGATGACCGACAACAAAAAATGGCACGTATCGAAAATGTCAAAGTTCAGACCGAGAAATTCAAATCCAGCATCTTGTCCTTTTCATGAGCAGCCTACTCCGAAAAGGTATCCGTCGCGGAGAATTCATCCACCTAGTCGTTACATCAACGAGTAATTCTTACGACTTAATACATTAATTCTCTCGGTTTTCAGCCAAATTCGCTTATACTGTTTTATGCGGTTTCAGTGCTCAATTGCGTACATGTGTCTGATTTTTGAGTGAAAAGTAATTTTTGTTATGGGAATGTATTTGTAATCTTTTTCATACGAGGGGGATGTTACATAGTGATGTGAACGCTGTTAGTGATGCTATCTGCTTGCTTGAACACGATTGGCTGATTCAGTCATCATTGCCAGCCACTCACGTTCAAAGCAAGTGGTACGTGACTTCCGGGACATTCGTGAGCCGAGATCAAGGCTAGGACAACCATCTTGTGCTTCATGACATGCTGTACGTTGTGATTGCTCCTGTTAATTACATATTTCAATGCTCTACGTGTTTTCACTTCTAAAGCCCTACAAAACATAACAGCTCCGTCATCTCCAGTGTGTCCCCTATCGTCCGCAGGTCCTTCCTCTTCGATCCCAGCCGCAGCTCCTTCCTTCCTGATCCCAGCCGCAGCTCCTTCCTCTGACGCTGCTGTGCCCGCACCTCCGGCTCCTCTCCCTGTGCGGCAGTACAATGTTGACCTCGACGCGACAATGGAAAATGACATTGAGGTACAACTACGTCGTTGTCAAGAGCGCCTGAAGGAGGTGGAGGCCCGCGAGGTGAAGTTGAAGGAGGACAATAGAGGTTTGATTGAGTCTATAAGAAATATTACTCAATCAAACCTCCTGTTGGCTTCCCAAGTAACCACCAGTCAACAGCACAATAAAGAAACGCTTGTGCACCTCGACTGTTCCTAAAATGGGATCAGAAAAGTGCGCTTAACGAGGATGGACGATTTAGGTGGCTGTAGTGACAGCTGCAGTCAAACTATAAAATGCGTCAAACTATAACTTCCTTACTTTGACTTCTATTTTCTTCTATTTTGAAAAAAAATAATTGTTGAAATTGTATGTGTTTTCTCTTTACATCAGATGGGAACATATGCTATCGGCTAATGATAACGCTGACGTCATGGGATGATAGATGTATATAAAGGCTTGTTAATTTATTATCCTCATCAATAATCATGGTTGTCTGTACCAAGTGTGGAAAAGTATTTACTCTCATGGGTCATTTGCAACGTCATGAAAAATTTTGTAAGTTAGGAAAAACTTATCAATGTAGCAAGTGTCCATATAAGACGAATAGGATGGATAATCTTAAGAGACATAAACTTGTATGTAAAGATAAACCGAATGATAGCATAATAGATACAAATTCAAATAATCAAATTATATGCGCTTCCAAGCCAACAACCAGCGTTTCAACTAATAAGCGAAGCTTTATGCAATACTGCTCTCGGTGTCGTAGGACGTATAACTCTATCAGTAGATTTCGTCAGCATATGAATGTGCATAATACAAGTACTGAGATGAATGTGCATATTAACATGCATATTATGAATGTGCATGGTGTAGAAAATACAATCTCCGGTTGAGACTAAATAGACGGGAGCTCCCCATATTTTTCAACAATTTCAAAAACTATGATAGCCACATCATTTGCTATAAAGCAATTGGAAGAATGAAATCTTGGAAATTAGATGTTGTAGCAGCAACTGCTGAAAAATGTATAACTTTATCCGCCAGTGTTCCGGTAAATGAATACAGAGGGAAAACAGTATACTTTAAACTAAAATTCTTAGACTCATATCAATTTTTAAGTGCACCCTTGAGTGAATTAGCTAAGGGCTTGCAATCATATGAGCACGTAGAGACATTAAGGACTTTCCACAATTGAGTGATGATGTTCTATATCAGAAAGGAGTGTTCCCATATTCATACTTCAAAAACTTAAACACGTTGACGGAAGATTGTTAAACACGTTGATTGTCTGCCACCACAAGTAGAACTTTATAATGACCTTAGTCGTGAGCATTGTTCCGATAGTGAATATGAGCATGCTAACAAGGCATGGATTGAGTTTAATTGTAGCACATTTGGTGACTACATGCTAGCATATCTAAAATTGGATGTTTTATTATTGACAGACATATTTGAGGTTTTTAGAGGATTGAGTCAACGTGAGGATGAAGTCGACCACATCTTTTGTCTTTTGTCGACCATGACATTTTGTGAGTCTTCCACATCCTAGCTTTACCTCAGCATTAAATTTCTCTTCCAATGATCCTCCGCACTATATACAGGATGAAAACATGTACAATCTATTTGAACGAGGAATAAGAGGGGGCATGACTTTCACCAATTTCCACAGAGCACGTGCGCGTATTGCCGAATTAGGAAATAATGCACATGAAAGTCGACACTTTGCCTACTTGGATGTCAATAACCTCCACGGTTCCTCATTTAGTAGGAATCTACCCCACTCAAATTTCAAATGGTCGAATGAAAACGAGATAGACCATTTCTTAAATGAACAAAATATTCAAAACATAGATGGTGATGGTGAAATCAGCTACGTTTTCGATTTAGATTTAGAATATCCCGCAGCCATTCATGATGACACTGCCGATTTCCCATTAGCTCCAGAAATGCAGATGATTGAGAAGAGAATGCTTTCAGAATATATGAAAAATCTATATGAAAAAATAAGACCAAATACAAATTTTACTTCGATCAAGAAACTTCTGCTGCATCAATTTGATAGGGAAAATTATGTAGTCCACTACTCAATTTTCAAATTCTGTTTGTCCATGGGCATGAGAATCAAGAGGATACATAGTGGCATAAAATTCACACAAATTCATTGGTTAAAAAGGTATATTGATGTGAACTCTCAAAAGAGGGCTCAATCAAATACTGACTTCGAAAAGTCATTCTATAAATTAAAAAATAATTCTTTATATGGTAAAACAATGGAAAATGTAAGGAGAAGAAAAAATTCAAACTTGTCAACAGTGAGAAACAGCTGCTAAAGCTATCAAATCATCCTCTCTATGTTCAACATAGGATATTTGATGACGATCTTGTTGGTATGGAAATGTATAAACCTTCAATAGTTTTAAATAAATTGATTTATGTTGGTCAAGCAGTACTTGACTATAGTAAGCTAGAAATGTATCAATTATATTACAATGATCTAAAAGGATGTCCACTAATAAATAGAACACGGCTTTGTGGAGGTGACACCGACAGTTTCTTTCTATGTTTATATGCCTCACCATCTGTCCGTCTGGAGGATATACTTCTATACTTCGTTGAAAAGTTTGACTCCTCAAACTATGACAGTCATCACCGACTGTACTGAAACACAAACAAAGCTAGATTAGGTTGTTTTAAGGATGAGTGTGCCGGAGAGTTGCTTGAGGAAATGATCTTACTAAAACCGAAAATGTATTCCATGAAATATCTAGAAACTGTGAATCACAGCATCAAGCGCGCTAAAGGAATTCAGAGAGCAGCAGTTAAAAAATTGACACACAATGACTATAGGAGTGTCTATTATAGTGAGAGCGATACAATTGAAGACATGACAATTATAAATTCAAAAAATCACATAGTTTGCACTAAATCATTTAGGAAACGAGGTCTGTCCTTTTGGGAGGATAAGCGATGTTGGCTAGATAAAAATTTATCATTACCATATGGACACTACAGCCTAGGTCTCCTCCCACCGTCGAAGAGAAGGAGATGCCTTCCTGTCACAGGTGATGTAGAATAAATCTAAATAAAAAACAATACAATATTCCACTTGTAATAAATCTTGCGATTGCTGCATCTTCCGACATGTAGCAACACTTACTAATACATAAGTAGTCTTACTAAAATTGAAATTTCTACATCTTTCCGATATGTAGAAATGATTACTAATAAATAGGTAGTCCTAATGTGGATGGATGTGTGAAGACTTTGTACTCAATATCATTCCGATAGGTTGAGCTAATAAAATAACAAACTTTAGGCAAACATTAAACTTAAATTTGAAACATAGCTTTCGGAACATGCCTCATTACATTAGAACATGAAGTGACTTAGTGACGTTCAAAACGTTCACATAACAAATTCTAAAAGAATAGCATTTCGTCATTCAATAGCAAATAGTGTTCGAAAACATCGTGGCGTTTGCATTAGTATTGACTCATTGCCTTCACTGAAAGACTTCGCTGATCTCATTGGCAACCATAAGACTCGGATCAAGATTCCTCTCGATGACAAGGTATGGATAAAGTGTGATTCATCAGTCAAACTATACGTCTGCTCACCAAAGCAGGAAGATGTTGAATATCGATTTTTTCGTTTCAGTGACGTCACATGGGAAACCTTTACAAGGGAGATACTACCACAGATAACGTCATTCATTAAAGATGGAAGACATCAAACGGTTGGAAGTTGTAAATCGGATGTTTACTACAAAAGCAAACTCAAAACTCAATCTACAAGAGATCGAGAGGAATATACCCAACCGAAAACAATGGTTACCGATAAAACGCAAATTGAGGTCGACAACGTGCTTACATCTTGGAAGACCCTCAATGTTAACATGGAGAATTCAGAGGAAGGATAAATCTCTCACTATCCTATTCTTTCCAAATGGAACAATCCAATGTATTGGAAGGGTCATGGAGGGTGATCTCTCATATCTACACTTTGCTTTGGAACATTTACTTGGTGATTCATTATCTGATTGGAAAGTGAGGACAATGACCGTGTTATGTGAATTGCACTATCACTACGACTTCCGTAAAGTTACATCATCACATAATCTAACTTATGAAGTGGAGTAATTTCCGGCAGCTCAATTGACTAACTGGCATCCATATCATGTTGATGTGTTCCATAATAGAAAGATTGTGATAACCGACATTAAAGACATAAGTGATGTGCCTCCCATCATATGTGATTTGAAAAAATGTTTCATGAAAACCAAATTGTAGATTTTGTATATATGTGAATAGATAATGAAATATGAACATGTTTTTGTTTCCCTTATAAACCCTTGTTTTGGAAAAAGAGAGCAAGTTAATGATACAACATAAAACTTTATTTCAAAACTGTTTCGACATATTTAGTAAGAATTACATCATTTTTATCACAGTCTTTCGAAAATAGTTCTAAAGCACTTTTACAGTTATTTTTCAGTGGTCTCTCGTTGACAAAATATAGTACATGGCCACCGCACATTAGAGATGTATTACTTTGAAGTGGGAACGATGTCACTTTCCTAACAGTCCAGGAGAACCTGTTCATCCATAATGCGATATCATGTAAACGAGGTTGATTAAGTTAGTCAAAATATTCCGCCACTTTATAACGATTGATGTATGCAGCAATCCAATGTTTTCCGGGAAGATTGTTGGTATCCGTATTGATGATAAGCGAACAAGGATAGAAAGGAATTGAATCAGGTAAATTATCTCTAGAAAAGACATTGAGAAATATTGTCTTGGAGAAGGGATGAGTCTTCCTCATTTTCCTCAAGATTTCTATGTTGCTTAAGTTGCTCATCTCTGATAGCTGACAGTCAAGTCTCTCATTCTTGTTATCTCAACTTTGCTATCATAGATAGCGTAAATGAGACAAGTAATTGTTTTCTTCAAAGGTGACTCAAATGATACCTGCAGTCGTAGATTTCCAGGCTTTGTAACTCCTACGCTTTCACCACCTAGATCTGCATCTGCTGTGAGGTTGTACATAATGAAGAAGTAGCCATTCTTGTACATATCCATTGTAATTCCATTTGAATCATCTGTATTAAACATGTTGAGGGCGGTGAAAATATAACCATATTCACGTGTGAATTTACCATCTTTGAAATTAGGCTCATATGCTTTGCAAGATACAAATTTCCCATCCTGGTAGAGTGCTAGTTTGCTAACATTAAAGTGTTGGAAATTGAATGGATTCTTTTCAAAAGCGCCAATGACTGCCTCATTTACCACAAATGTGATATACAACGCCTTTGGCATTGCAGTGGGAAAAAGATTTGGGTAGGTATGTGAGGATGATCCCGCACCAATTGTGAAGTTTGTCAACACACTGTGATTAACTGGATATATTGCATTGCTTTTCCTCAATCCTGTCATATGCTCGTTGATGACTGACGGGTTCATTGCTACTCGCCTTACATTGAGCACGGCATTACTTATGTTGATTTGATAGTTTGTAGCTCCAAAAGCCATTAACGCGAACTCAGGATTTGCACGAATAAATTTTATTTGCATTTTAACCTGTGACAGCAGATATCTAGATTGACGAAGGAAATCAAGATAGACAGGTCCTTTCAAGTATAATTCCTTTGAATCCGCTGTTACCGGTAAATCCATTCGTCTTTTTAACCCTGTATTTGAGACATCATCAAATTTCCCTTGCTGATCATCATACCACCCAGAAACTTGTAAGTGTGAATGTTTAGCTTGCTTTTGAAATTTCGTCATTGCATGTATGTATGCTCCATATGGATATGCTCGATCCCCTCCTTCAATCTGTTTGTCATTCAATATTAGATACACATCTGAGGACAGACTGGCAATAGAAAGATTTGCCAATCCCACTTTATCCTTGGATGAATCAATATTTGTACCATCAGTCTTCTTAATCTGTATACACAACTCTAAATCAATGGATTGACAGTCAATATAATCTTGAGGATTGGCAGGTATATCGAACTGAATAGGCTGTTGGTTACCATCGATGTTTGTTGTGGGGACTATGTCTACAATTGTTGAGGAGATGATGTCTGTTTGATGAGGGGAAGAATCGAAGAAACGCAAAGCCGAATTGATACTCTGCATCGTATTAGATCTATAAATATGTTGTCTTCCTTCGTTTTGACTTGTTTCTAGTCGCTGTGGAATTTTGTTTGCGCTTTCTCGTTTTCACTCGACGTCTAGATTTAGAACGTGCTGCTCTAGTCGGCTTTGTACTTTTCCTGCGTCTTTGCTTAGTAACTCGACCGGATCCAACTTGTCTTGACTTCCTACGCTTCTTCCGAACTGTACGTCTCGTCTTTGTTAAATCATCTAATGCGTCTATGGCAGATTGCTGCGCGCGCATTTTCATAGATTCACCGATATCCTCACCTTGAAGCGCATCAGCTGCAACATTTGCACCAAAATCTAAAACCCTGCTTCCAACACGCTTCATGATTGGTACGCCATACTTTTTGAGCGTTGGAAGAACCATACGTCTTAGTGCACCGAATATGCCTCCTCCAACTTGTCGTCTACCTCCAACAAACACGGGATAACCGCTCTGATATGATGGACTACTGTAAATGCCTGTCATTATGACCATTGAATAACTATGGAAGTCACAATAGCGTAAAGCCTTATTCTCGGGTAGGGGTACAAGGGTAACAATGTCCTTCCGCCTCCTTGTGGTGGCACCCGCCCCGTTCCTCGGATCGGGTCGAAATCGGGGACGCTTTCCCGAGTGGCCGTCTGTTGGCGCGCTGCCTCCTTCGGGTTTTTGCCACGCTATTTCTCCGTTGGTCGTGGAGAAATAGTTGTCTTCTTCTGTATATATCTTTACGGCCACTTTCTTTCATCTCCCCTCCCTCGTCTACTCATTCTTCTCCTGCTCCTCATGGCAGGAATCCATCCCAATCCTGGTCCTTCACCTCGCCACCCTCCTAGGTACCCATGCGGAGTCTGTCAGAGAAGCGTTGGCTACACCGGCCGTTCTGCTCAGTGCTCGGCATGTAAACTTTGGATTCATCTTCGCTGTTCCTCTCTTACCTCCCGGGCCTTCAACGCCCTCCCCAGGCGTCACCAATGGGTCTGTCCCACCTGCTCTCCTACATACTTTCGTTTTCCTTCTCCATCCCCAGCTGTTTCTACCTCAGACCGCTCTTCCTCCCTCTCTCGCGCCCAATCCACCGTTTCCGTCTAATTCTCGGCCCCTTTGGCCTCTTCCCTGCAACCCCGCGTTGCATCTCTCGCCTCCCCTCTCCTCCCAACCGCTCGTCCTCAGACGCCGCTGGCCGGCCTCCTCCCTCCCGTCGCCCCGCGCCCCCTGTGCCTGTCTCCACCCCCTCGGCTGTCTCTCTCTCGTCCCTGCAGCCTCGTGTCGTCCTCTCCCGTCTCCACCTTCCGCCCACTCCTTCCCCTCCCGCTCCCAGCCCTGCCGCCGTGACTGCTGTTCCTTCTTCCATGCAGCCTCGTGTTGTTTTGTTCCGTCTCCTCCTTCCGTCCTCTCCTTCCGCGCCCGCTCCCAGCCCTACCCCCGTGACTGCTGCTCCCTCTTCCCTGCAGCCTCGGGTTATTTTCTCCCGTCTCCCTGCGTCTGCCCTCCCCCCTGTCTCCTCCTCTGTCTTCCCTCCCCCACCTCCTCCTCCTCCCGCTCCTTACCCTTCCTCAGCCTTTTCTTTGCCATGTCCTCCCTCGCCCAGCCCACCTTCACCCGTAAGACCCCTCCGTCCTATTCGCTCTTGCCCCCGATCTTCAACCAACGAGCTCAAGATCCTTCAGTGGAACGCAAACGGAGTGAGGGCCCGCCACTTGGAGCTCACTCACTTTCTATCTTCAAATCCTTACGACATCATTCTTATCCAGGAAACGAAACTTCTCCCATCCACTACTTTTCGTATTTCTGGATATAAGTGCTACCGCCAGGATCGGACGATTCAGCCCCGCCGCGGCAGTGGGCGGCAGTGGTGGAGGCGTGATGACTCTGGTCCGGGATGGTCTTGCACATTCTCCTTGGTTCATCCCCTCGCTCGCTTCGTCTAATTCTCTTTGTGGCTTCCTTGGCATTCACGTACACCTCCGCTCCAACACTATCTCTTTACTTAATGCCTACGTCCCCCCAGCTAGCTCCACCCCTACCGAGGCCCGCTCGCGCCGTACCTTCTATCTTTCCTCATTCCCCTCTTCCCCGTCCACCTTCATCTTTGGGGATCTTAATGCACACCACCCCTCCTGTGATTCTCGGGGCCATTCTAACTCTCTCGGCTCCGAAATCTACTCCTGGCTTCTAGCTTCAGATCTTGAATCACTTAATGACCCTGATACTCCTACTCTCTTGTAGCAGTCTTCTGGATGGCGTACCTCCCCAGACCTCAGTCTGGTATCTTCGTCTCTTGCTCCTAGATGTGGCTGGTCCGTCCTTCCTGATCTTGGATCTGACCACCTCCCTATCTCTATTAAGATTCCTCTCTCCCCACACCATTCTCCCAACGAGCGCAAACCCTCTTACAACTTTAAAAAGGCTCGCTGGGATGACTACAGGACTCATGTAACTTCTCATTGTCCGACTCTGACTCGTACTCTTCTCTTACTCTTACTAAAGCCGCTGCTTCTTTCACCTCTATCATCCTCGAAGCGGCAAAATCTTCAATTCCCTTCGGTCGTACCCGCCAGTCCCCGAAAGCTTGGTGGTCCGCGGAACTAGATCAGCTCGTCCATGCTCGCCGCAAGGCATTCCGACGGGCCCATCGAAGTAATGCGGATCGTCAGGCCTATGTTTCTGCATCCCGTTCTGCCTCCAGAGCCATTGCTAAAGCGAAACAGCTTGGCAACGGACAGCGTCCAATCTTCGCCTTTCCTCCAACCCCCGTAAGGTCTTCTCCCTCCTCCGCTCAGTATCTGGTACTCCCAAATCCTCCAGTTCTGATCCAACCTTTACCGGGTGTAGCTCTGCTAAGGCTACAGCCACGCGTTACGCTTCTTTTCTCAAGAGCCACCTCTCTAGATCCCTTCCTTCTAATCGCCGTCCTGAAAGCCGCCGCTTCCTTCGTGAGCTCCGCTCCTCTACCTGTACCTGCCCATCCTTTTGCTCTCCTTTTAGCCTGTCGGAGCTCACCACAGCTATTAGTTCTCTCTCCTCGTCGACTGCAGCCGGTCCTGACCACGTCTCGTACCCTCTCCTCCAAAATCTTCCTCCTTCTGCCCTTGCTTTTCTTTTGTTTATCTTCAACCTCTCTTGGTCCACCCACTCCTTTCCTTCCGCCTGGAAATCTTCCACCATCTATCCGGTGCACAAATCTGGCAAACCCACAGACGCTCCGTCTTCGTTTCGTCCTATCTGCCTTACATCTTGTATCTCGAAACTCTTTGAGCGTCTCGTGCTAGCCCGTCTGTCTTTTCCCCTCGAATCTAAGGATCTTCTGACCCCTCTTCAGGCCGGTTTTCGCCCAGTCCGTTCTACCAAAGACCAGATAGTTCTTCTTACTCAGTCAATCTCCGATGGCTTTCACAACTCCAAGCCTTGTGCAAGGACTGTGTTAGCCACCGTTGATTTCTCTCGTGCCTTCGACTCGGTCTGGCATTCAGCTCTCTACCACAAGCTTCTGGCCTCTGGCCTGCCTCCTTGCTTTGTTCGCTGGACCCAGTCTTTCTTCTCGGACCGTCGGGCACAAGTGGCCTTTCGAAACTCTTCCAGTAACTCTTTCCGAGTTCGATGGGGAGTCCCTCAAGGGTCAGTGCTCGGCCCAGTCCTCTTCAACCTCTTCATTAACGACGTTTCTTCCGTGCTCCCTCCCTCAGTCCGCTTTTGACTTTATGCGGACGATCTTGCTATTTGGGCGTCTTCTCCTCACATTCACCTCGCTACTGCCGCCGTCCAAGAAGCTCTGTCTGAGCTCGAGGCTTGGTCTTTAAAGTGGCAGCTTCCTCTAAATCCCGCTAAATGCTAAGTCTCCTTCTTCAGCACCGCCACCCGTGAAGCTTCCGTTCAGCCCTCCCTGTCTCTTTTGGGCCGCCTTCTCTCGTTCAACGCTTCCCCCAAGTTCCTCGGAGTAACTTTAGACCAAACACTTTCCTTCTTCCCCCATAGCTCTGCCCTGAGATCCACTCTTTTCCCTCGTTTAAGATCTCTCAGGGCTGTTTCATCCGCTTCTTGGGGCCCTTCCAAAGAGTCCCTTGCTTCTCTCTACAAGACCTTTCTTCTCCCCGTCCTCACTTATGCTTCCCCTGGGTGGTTCCCCTTCATTTACGCTAAACATCTTCAACACCTAGAAGCTACCCACCGCTCCGTGTGCCGTGCGATCACTGGCTGCTGTTTGACCACTCCTATTCCTCTTCTTTTGTTGGAAGCTGGACTTCCTCCCCTCTCCGTGACCCTCACCGCTCAGTCGCTATACTCTTATGAGCGCGCTCTTCGCCTCCCACCCTCGTTTCCCTTGTCTTCTCTAGCGACCCTTTCTGTCCCCAAGCGCGTCCGTTCCTCTTCGTGGCGCTTCTTCTGTACTTCTCATCCACTTTCTCCACCTGTTTCTTCTCCGCGTGAGCCCCTGGTCTCCTGCCCTCCCTTCCCCCCCCGTGGTCCCCTCCTCTGTTCTACGTGTCCCTAGCCCTGTCCTCCCCCTGCTCCCGTTCCGACCCAGTCCCTCTTCGCACCGCTTTGGTCCGAGACCACCTTTCCTCCCTCCCCGTTGCTGACCTGACCATCTGGACTGACGGCTCCGTTATTGGACGACTCGGACCAGGTGGCTCGGGTGTTTTCATAAACTGTTCTTCATGCTCTTCCACTTTCTCTCTTTCCTTTCATGCTGGAGCGCACTGTTCAAGCTTCACAGCTGAAATGGTCGCAATCCAGCATGCTCTCTCTTGGTCCGTTTCCCATCACTCCTCGTGTCTCTTTTCCTCTCTTCTTCTCTTGTCCGACTCTCTCTCGGTTGTGAACGTGCTCTATTCACCCCCGTCACCCCTCTTGTCCACGTCTGTCCACTCTGTCTGGTCCTCTTTGTCGTCCCTCTGCTCTTCCTCGATCTCAGTGTCATTGCAGTGGCTTCCTGGTCACTCGAACATCAGTGGCAATGATACTGCAGATGCGCTTGCCAAAAGTGGCACTTCTCTCCCCTCTGCAGCTCCTCAGTGTCTGTCTTCTCTGAAGTCCTTCATTCGTCATTCCCTGTTCAACTCCTGGAGGGCTTCCGTTCGTTCGTCTTTGATTTCTTCACAAGTACCTAGCGTAGCAACTGAGGAGCTGTCCCTCCCTCGCGCTGTCCGTTGTGAGCTCTCACGTCTTCTTCTCAACTCCCATGTTCACAGGATTGGCAGGTCCACTTCTCCTGACGGCCCTGTTTGTGGTGTAAACCACGATGTACCCCCACTTACTGTGCTCTTGTCCCTCCCTCTCTTCTACCCGAGCAACTATCTTCGGGTCCTCGGGCTCTGTTTTTGATCTTTGGCATCGCCCGTGGGGGGTTGCCCGCCTTCTCGGTCTCCGTGGCGTTCCGCCACGCCCCTATCCGCGGGACGGGGTCGGGTAAACCAGCCAGCCAGCCAGCCTTATTCTCGTGACCTAATAGGTAGGGTCAAAACAGCAACACCACCACAGAACGGTACTAGTTCTCCTGCGTCATCATGAATTGATATGTCAGTTCTATTGATGTAATTTCGGCTGATTGGTAGATACATTGTGTTAAAAAATTCTCGATTGATTAGTTGCTTCCTTACGGATGAGAGAGGAAATGTGCGCAGAAGTGGGGCCTCAATGTCGCCAACCCTTGTATATTCAATAATGTTACAATAGACGTATAAGTTACTTATATCCCGCTCTAGTGATGGGGCTGTATCGCCTATTGATGTGCCTTCATAAATAGTTGATTTTGAGAATCCCAATGTGGTCGTTAACAAGCTATCGAACTTGACAAAATAGTCCTTCCCTACTTTTAGAACCATTCGCTTTTTATGTGGCTCATAGGAAAAGAAGTATTCATCTGCGTCGAGGTAATCTACACCAAACTCATTTAAATTTGTACACAATTCAGATGGTGTTTTCAAGCTTTCAATGTTCAAATTAACTCTTTTTACAAGTTCACTGGAAGTAGACAAATCATCACCCAATATGTCTTCGCTGTATACGTGGATATCCCATGAAACATTTGTTGATGTTTTGAGTTTAGACGAGGACAATTGAACCTTGAATGCATCATTTATTTCTGTCAACCAAGGTGCGCTTTCAAGGCCCTTAAACATCCCAGTCATTTCAGATCCGAATTCAATAACAGCGGAATCAGACTTTTCCAATGGTGTCTTTTTAGTAAAAACAAGAAATTCTGCCTCCGTTTCAACAGTAAATAAAGTTACTTTCTCTTTCTTATATTCACAAGTCATTAACGTTTCTGGCACTGATCCTTGAAACTTTCTTGCAAAGTCTTCAACACTTCTAATGACCTCAAATTGATTTTTTACTCGGATACTCCTTTTTTGTAATGCATACAATGGCACAATTCTACATTGAAAATCAGTGACTTTCCTCTCCGAATTCCACCCACGTCCATTGTACCAATGCCTTGATGAGAACGTTGCTCTGGAATACCCCAAAGTATGACTCAAATCCTTACCTAATACAAGAAGAACATGCTTCCCTTCCTTCATCAATTTCGTTGACCCCTTTACGACTGGTTTGTAGAATTTATTCAAAGTCAGCTTGAAGAGATCATTTATTCGTTGAAACATTCTACCGATTTCCTTTTCTGTATCTTGCAAGCTCATTGTGGGAACCTTAGAATCAAAAGTTGACGTTACAAATGCCTTTTTAGTTTTAATCATGTTTTGGACAGATGGTAAAGATGTTGAAAAAGGATGTAAAGTTAGATGATGAAAAGCCCATGTACCATGTAGACTATTGTGAAATATGCGAAAACAATCATCCTTCTCTCGTACTTCTTTATGTAATTCAAAATAATTGTTTTTCAGCAAACTGATATCGTTGTAATAAGTAATTTCAGTTAGAGCAACTTCATGGGGTCCATGCAGAGTAATTGGATTAGCGAATTCAACAGAGTATAGAGATGGTTTGTTACTTGGGAATATCTTGGGGTTGCTATTGCTTGGAAGAATGATGTTGAAGTTAGTAGACATGTTCAACTCATATATGGAAGAAGTCACATGCTATATTAGCTTAAAAGTTACGAGTGTCTCCCACCTCCACATTTTGTAGATCCTGGTGCGTTATCCAGCTATTGAATGAATCAGGATACCCTTTCCATTTAACTAGATATTTCCTTTGATTGCCATGACCTTTCTTCCTAATTATTTTGTCAATCATATACACCTCTTCACTTCTCTCTACTACTTGCAATTCATAACAGTAAAATTTTCCTTCAATTGGATTGCCATGGTAATCTATTAATTTATACATGGTGGGTATAAATTTTGTATTTACTTCATCTACAAAAAAACTCTTCCTCAGTCCAATTAGGTAGATAACCCTTCTCAAATGTAGACTTAACCTTTGAAATCCGAACTCTATCACCAACATTAATTTTCCTTTCATTGGAAATGTTTTTCGCTTTCTTATCATACAATCGAAGCCATACATCCATCGCATTATCTGGGGTAACATCAACTGGTCTCATCTTAATAATGCGATGATGGCTTTCATTGTAATTCTTAACAAATTTCTGCAACTCACCTACCCAAACATGTGTATTTTTTGCAGTGAAATGGCGCCATATTTTTGTCTTCAGTGTGCGATTGAACCTCTCAACCATGGCAGCTTTATAAGCACTTTTGACACTAAACAATTCCACATTATGACTTTTAAGGAGACTTCGAACATGTGAGTTTTCGAATTCCTTCCCTTGATCGGTCTGTATTCTTTGCGGAACACGCCCCTCATCGAAAATGCTCTGAAAAGCCGCTTCAACTTGTGGTCCTCGTTTAGATTTCAGCGCACGTGCCCAAGCATAGCGAGATAAAATATCTATTACGGTTAAGATGTATTTATAGCCATCATTGTACTGTGATATCTGTTGCATGTCAGCCAAGTCCGCTTGCCATTGACTATCTATATTGTTAACAACATATTTTCTCGTTGGAAACCGCTTTCTCGCATTTTTGTGAAGAGTGTAAGTCGGTTGAATCCTTAACCACTTCTTGACTTTCTCTATTCCCACACCTGCTGCACGAGCTAGAACCTCCGGACGACTGAAAATTGTGGGGTGATTTAAGTCGTAATAAATCTTTCTGAGTTTCACTGCTGTACTCATCGTCTTTGTTCTGATTTGCACGCGTATTACTCGCACAGCAACTGCTAACACAATTGACATCAACCTCTATGCCCTCTTCTCCTTTACCTTCGAGCGCAGATTTCAAACAACAGCAAAATGTTTGTAACGACATGATATGAGAGAAGCAAGGCTTAATTCATATTTGCTTAATATTTACTATACTCCTTCCCAACACGCATTGAGCGCCTAGTAGCTCTTTTTGGTTGAAGATCATCGGGATCATGAAGCTCTCGCTTGACCGCCATCGTGGGTGTTTTACTTTTTGATCCATCTTGTAAGTGACCCTTATCCAACTCATTCACAGTCGGTCCTCCAATAATATTGTGAGGTACATTTTGATCAGATAAAATTTTCTGAAAATATGTCCACCTTGTGGTGCACCTAGTTTTCGCCTTACATCTCTGACAGCATATTGTAGAAGGTCATCTATGTGACTATTTCTAATAACATCACCAGTTGTTTCATCCATTATCTCCCCTCTCTCATTGAACTTCACATGTGGATTAATGAAGTCAAATAATCGCTCAGCGCGCACACGATATGGTCGAGGTGTTGACAAGGTTATAAATCGTCGCAACTTGTCACGAATCTGTCGCCTCTCATCAATATTTTCAGCTGCTAACTGCATTCGTCGATAGGGATCCTTAATCTTCTGAATTTCCATATCCTTTTGTGTTAGTTCCTTAAGTTGATTCGTAATAGGTTGATCTATATTTTTGACTTCCTGTGCACTTTGTAATGTAGTCAATTGTACATACTCCTCTTGAGGAATGACTACCATCTTTGAATACGACATGTTTGAAAATAATAAGGCAACAAAGTACATTGCTTAAAACTAACTGTGAACCGAGAAAACTGTCATTGGTTCAACGGAATTAGGTATGATATTTGTTCGAATTCAAAGTCGTTCCGGACTTTCCTGGGTTAGATCAATAAATAGATAGCCATGTGGTTTTTTTGTTACATCTTCATATAGTTTTGAAAGTACTTTAGGTTGTTGAGGTAATATCTGTCTACTGAGATGATGTATCTGACTGCTATCTCTTGGATTTTTAAATATTTACCAAATAATGTGTATTCAAACTTCTAGTTCTTTGCTCTTCCCTCCATCGAAGATGTTTTGGGTGATGTAGATAACAAAAGCTTCCCTATGATGTGCAGTTTGAATGAACATTTCAGTTACATCCTTTGAAGATTTGCTTTCATGTAATAGATCATCTAATACTAGTAAGTCACTTGCTTTGATATCCTCAGTTGATGGCAACCCTTGCTTCACCTCATAACCTTTCTGGTGAAGTGCAGAACGTAGTTGTGCTTGAAATATTCCATAATACCATTTGACTCTCTTAATTTCCTTGTTAAACATTTCATTTCTATATTGTAGCAATTCAGTTACAAATGTAGTTTTACCGGACTGACTTGGTCCAGCGACACACATTGTGAGATCAGAGAATAGACGAAAAGCTGTCATCTTATAATTCCATTAACATTAAACTCATCATCCCGCTAATTTTGCTTAGAACAACAAAACAGACACATGTTCCAGATCACGCCTATTTACATTCAGAATAGAAACTTTCAATTCACATTTACAAATTAAAACATTTGTGTTTCCTCATCACAATTAGGATTATAGAAAGTTTTCAAGTCAGCATCTTGGCGCTTCAACTTCAATTTGAGATTCCCATCTTTAGATTTCCGCCCTTGCTTTTTGCTCTCTTCCTTCCCATCACTTGAAGCAGTCTTATCAATGTTAATTAAGCATTTATCAATTGGTAGTGGTTCATAGACTAGTTGAAGAACCTTCATTTGTAAAGATGCGACTTTACCAGTCGAACCATGTGAGCCAATATAAAGTCAGGTAACGTGCACTAAGCCCATATAGCGACCCCGTTTGAGATCCTCACATTCCATCGCGTTTGTAAAGAGATCGAATGCTTGAAAATGATCCGATAGTTTTAAAAGCAGTGTATTGAATTCCGGCAATTCCTTGTAACCAACTCCCTCCTCTAATGCCTTTCTCCAATGAGTGGGAGCACTTTCAGGCAGCTCAACACATTCTTTCGCGAAAGAGTCAATAGTTTTAAGAATCACCTGTTGCCATTTTGGAAAAGTCACTCGCATTTGTCTCATATTGCTATACCCTGATGTAGACATGCTATTACTGTGGAAAAATGGAACTTGAAGATAAAAGCCATCATCGCCATAATTCAAGGTTTGAAAGTAGAATGTATTTCCAATCCCTTGCACCTTTCGTGTCGGACGAAGCTTCAAGAGATCTTGCTCAAAAGCGTCACCTTCCTCTCTGATTGTATACATTTTCTGAGTCATGTTTCAACAAGTACTTATTCGGAGCTTTCAACCAGCGCAAATGAATTGTCACTTGAAAGTGATAAAATATCATTAGAACGTCTTTCTTATATGACCTATATATGACTCATCGATCAAAGTGATGACGTGTCACTTTATGATTCGTTAACGTTATATTAACATTGCAGCAGTTGCTGCAATCCTTCCAAGCGGACTATTGATTACACCATTAATACTGTTTCCAATATCATTTAACATACTTAAAAACCCACCACCACCGCGCTGAATTAATTTTCGCCTTTTCTTATAACTGCTCCTTGGATTTGAAAATTTTTTTATGCTATTCAAAGAGCCAGCATTCAATATAGGCTTGTAAATAGGTAGACATTTGTGTATTGCAAAAGCTAAATCACGAATGAAATCATCACTTGAATTTTGAATCAATTTACACTTCTTCTTATTATCATGTATCCTGTTTAACTTTCGCAACGCCTTTTTAAACTGACTTGAAGGTTTGAAGGAGCGTTTCGATTGACGAGAAGATGCCTTCCGTTTTACAGACATTTTTATTCTAATATGAAAATAGATAATACAATTACAATTTTTGCTTAGTACCTACAACATTATACACAAAAGTTTACAAGCATTCATATATCACGCAGAGTTTGCTGCTGGTACTTATAAAATTACACGAAACACTTAACAAGTTGAAGAAGGAAACTGATATACACTTACATCGGCTAGAGTCTGATTTGTAGCAGTTATGAGCTGCTCAATGTCTTTCATTAGATGTTTTGAAATAGGACAGCACATACAGCAGGGCTTTGAATGGAAAGTCTTTAGTATATTGGCATAGTATGCCCGCAAACTGATCACCTCAGAATGTCCTTGAGCAGCCACATTGATGCTTATTGATGGCGGTCCAGTGAACAAGTCCCAATTTACATTTCTCACTCTTCTCGTCAAAGCAGCTGGAGGTGATAATGTCATGGAGACATGTGTTGAGTTTCCGTTGGATACTGCTGCAGCAGCAGCGAGAGTATTCCGGTACAATCTCAGTTTGAGCTACTGGGCGAAATACTTCATTGAGCCAAAATCTTGCAACTCGTGTAAGAGCGTTGTTCACGACTCTCATCAACATTCTCTGCACCACAACGTCCTCTTCGCAGCGGAAATACTACCAAATCCGCTTTATAGCCAGTTATATTTACGGCAGAATAGAATATATTGCCGGTGAAGAGTTGACTTCGGTAAATTATTGAAATGGGAATGTTGGTAGTGGACGACATGCTGATTGACATTGTATTAGCCTCAAATTATGCTTGAAATAGAACGGTACAATGTCCTCCTTATATAGAAAAGCCACACAAAGACACAATAGTGACCAATCACAGACGTGCATGATGACTCATCATGCACGATATACAGTGACTGTTGAAAATATTTCCTGATCACAAAGGGGACAAGATGAAGTTTCAAAGGGTACATAGCATGTAGAACACATAACGCTATGAGAACATGGTAAAAAGAGAAGGGATCGTTCCCGTTCAAAACACTTAACGCAGTTCTGTTCACATAATAATTTAAATGTCTCTTCTTCTAATTTCCTTCTGAAGTCACTTTTATTGGGAGAACTTTTTATTAAAACACTGTCAAATGTCTCCTTCTTTCCATATCGATCCAATTTCATCCTCCCAATTTCACTATCATTGCAGTGTAGCATGGAGAAATCCTCTATACACCTACGATCCAAATTGTGATTTATAGCATGCTCATCTAGATCCATTAGTCGATCAACTAAATCACCAGCGTTGATATTTTCACTGAGATTTGTTACAGTTTCTATAGCTTTGAACGAATATCCAAGGTCTCTTGCGACAACCCAGGACGTTGGGATACTAGTCATCATTATGTATGTCATCAAACAACTATCTCATATTTATAGCTTAGTTTGTCTACGTAAAAAGGAAAATCAATGTGACTGTCATCTTGATTACAATGGTTGCAATAGTCACAATAGTCGCAATTGAGCAAACTCATTCAAAATCAAACAACGGACGTCTATCGGTACATACCCCAAGTACTCAGAACCAAGTCGCACAAGTTCGATCATAGACGTTCCGAAACACAATGTACTCAACCCAGTCTAACAAACACATGTACCTATCCAATAAGACAGAAGTCATACATGTTCCTATTCATAACACTGTTATTTTTACATGTACCTATCCCATGTTCCTATTCATAACACTAGATCATACATGTACCTATCCATGTACCTATCCCACTCGTAGTAGGGCACAGTTTTCACTATTGAGGCATTTGAAATGCGCAACTTGGAAAATTAAGAAAGTGACTTTTTTTCGAACAGTTTCTAGAAATCGTTTCTAGTATGCCCTTACATTATTCATGCACCCTTGACTTGTGATGTCATGCACATCTTAACCCCTAAATGAATTATGGGAGTTAAGGTATAGGTCAATATGAAAATGATCATGTATCATGTTGGTAGCTTGATGGTTAAATAATAGTAAGTTCAACAATTCGCGACGATTCTACGAATTCAGAAGATGCATTTTGTTATGAAGTTTTATAATGAGGTCATTCTTCATTAGTTACATTAAAATCTATGTTCACATTTTTTCAAAAAAATGCTGTAGGCCTATCTGTAGAATCTAATGATTCAATGCCTCCGGCTTTCACGAGGTCGAAATGATATTTCAATGCGCCTTGCTCTTGGCACTACCATGAAAAATGGCTTGCCGGCTGGGAATCGAACCCAGTCTTCGAACTGCTAACGCGGCATTGTTATTTATTTTATTTATTATAAATAAAATAGTTTTTTTTATTCGGTTGCTATTGTTATCTGTAGAATGCCTTGCATCAACTGTTTCGTCACTTCTCTTAGGAGCTCTTGCACCGATTCTGGTTGAAATAAGATGCACAAGATGAAATTAGAACAGAAAATCTCATTGAATTTATCAGCAATAACGATTAGCAGCAATAGGGAGGGCCGTGCGGGATGCATCGGTGTCCCGGTTTATTTCTGCCTGCACCGATTGTCGGGCCGTTGCATCGAAATGCGTGAATTTCGACCAATTTGATATCTTACTGCATCATTTCAAATATAATTGATTCATTCCATCTTATTCACGGCAGATATGGAGACTAAAAGCTTTTAAGCATGCATGCAGCTTATTAACCAAGCTTGCAATCCTGTATTTCTTTTTCCTCTTTCGGCTTTTCCCGATCAGGGATCGCCACAGCCGATCAGTTCCTTCCACCTCGCTCTATCCTTCGCGTCTTCCTCTTTCCTCCGATCACTTTCAAGTCGTCTGACACCACATCCATGTATCTTAGGCTCGGTCTCCCTCGTCTTCTTTTGCCCGGTAGATTCATCTTCAGCATTCGTCTTCCAATGTATTCCTCCTCTCTCCTCTTCACATGTCCGTACCACCTAAGTCTAGCCTCTCGCATCTTATCCTCAAACCTTCCAACATGAGCAGTTCCTCTGATGTAATCATTCTTAATCCTGTCCATTCTAGTCACCCCAAAAGACATTCTAAGCATCTTCAACTGTGCTACTTCCATTTCGGCTACTTGTCTCTTTGCTAATGGTACCGTTTCCAGTCCATACATCATGGCAGGTCTCACTATCGTCTTGAAAATCCTTCCTTTCACTTTCGCAGATAATCTCTTGTCACACATGACTCCGGAAATTCGTCTTCATCCGCAGCACCCCGCTTGTACTCGTTTTTTCACCTCTTTGTCGCATTGCTTTGGACAGTTGACCCAAGATACTTAAAAGTGTCCACCTTCGCTATTTCTGTTTCTTGCAATTTCATTTTCTCATCACCCTCTTCAATAGCTTACAATCCTGTATTTATTATGTCTAAATAATTCCATTAGAGCCATCATAGGAACCTGCAGATTAAGTAAGATGAGAATTCTTTCCAAGTATAGCAAAATAAAATTAAATGATACCTTTGTAAGCCTGCTTCTAATTCTTTGGAATATTCCTGGTACTTTATATAATTTGCATTAAATTCTAGAAAAGCATTTTCAGCAAAATAAACTACTTTCTAGATATTAAGGACTTAATTAACTATCGCAAGATAATCTATATGACGCGAAACAACATATTTTTCGGTCATGCACTGATAAGTGTCTTGACAGCGCAGCTTTTTCAAATTTCGATATTGCACCGCACAAGCCCCCCTTGAGAAATGCTCCCATTTTGTGCTTTTAATAAAATAGATTCTTGCAATTAAATTTGTTGACGACAACACTTCCCAACACGTCAGGTTTTACTTGTAGCAGATATTACCTGCCTTCCACGTAATTCTACAGCAATCCCAAAAAACCTGTCGAGAATGCTTCGGGAACATCGTAATGTTAAAAAATTACTAACTGTTGGGTTAATCTTACCAAAACGTCGAACATGGCACAGAGCAGTTCTCACTTTATTTGAGCCATTCATTGCACCCTCCCTGGTATTGACACACTACTAGCAGCAGGAAATCGAAATGATATTGAGCCTATGCTTAATAAATGTCAAACTTAATATCTAAAGAATGTTATGTGCATGAGTCTTTTCAGACCACATAGCTTTCAGGAAAATTGATCTTTTCTATCGGAAATGCATTGTCGATGGACATCATAGAAATTGATGACAATAAAATCTCTAGAATGGGAAGTACAGCTTCATGCATCGCACAATAGTGGCACAAAACTCGCACGCATTTTCACTTAGATACACTTGTCAACGGCTGAATCATTGGGTTAGAATCAGTCACATGCGTAATTCTAATCTTTTTATTGGTGGCTGATGCCCCAAGGTAGTTCCCCTGCGGTGCCGCGACCCTCAGTCAATTTCCTTCTAGTAAACTTCAGTTAAACAATTATTCATTTCTATGATAGACACTAACACCAACTTTGTCAGATATTAAACCACAAAATTATTCATAGCCTATTCAAACAAGGGATTAGAAAATACAGTCCAATTTAAACTCTCAAGTGTCAGACACTTTAAATCACCACATATTATGATGACAGCTATTATCACAAACCTCAGTACAATCATCAATCAATACACTACCTCGCAACTCATGTGGGGAGGTTGATAAACACTGCAAATGGCGAGCGCATTTTTTTGGAGAATTATTTGATGCACAGATTCACTTGATGAAATATGTATATCCTCACATATTTCATTATCAAAAACTTGTAATTTGCATGATGCAACGGAATCGTTCACATAAACAATTATTCAACCACCTCTTCTGAAAAAGTTGTAATTGTCTAATGCGAGATAGCAATCATGCATCATATCATATGCCCAAGACTCAGTGATTCATACTACATGTATATACACCTGACCTGCACTTCACAACATGCGCTTTCAGAACATTCATTGGTACTTATCGGTTCTCCCCCCCCAGGTCTAAAAATTTGTCTAAAATCTGCAAAAATGAATCAATCGTCACAAACTTTAAACACACGTAAGTGAAGATATTCTCTAGCCACATACCAAATTTTGGGCAAATCGGACAAGTCCTTTTTGAATTAGGAGCGATGACTTAAAGTGCAGCGATGCCGATAGCTTGATCTGATTTGTCAGTGACCTCATCGTCTGAGCAGAAGGCTTTTGAGGTCAACGAAGTCATTTTCCGAAAACTCGTCAAGCGATGATGACCAGGCCACATCCCTCACATTAATATGCTTCTTAAAAAGGTGTGGCAAAGTAGTGGTCGTGGGAAGATTTCAAATGGCAGCGGATGAGACGAAGAGTGAGAGAGAACAATGCAAGTTTAGTGACGATTGATTCATTTTTGCAGATTCTATACAAATTTGAAAACCTGGGGGGGGGAGATAACCCATAAGTACCTATTCATTTTGTAAATAAATGATTGAACGTGTATTATCATCAAGATATCTATGTAAGTTATTTCGATAGAAGCCATATTCATGTGTGAGAAGGACATCCCTCTGCAGAAGATGAAAGATAATGGATGGAATAGGTAGGAAGAAAGAGGAGGAAAAATAATCACGCAACAACCACCACCTCTCAGACAACAAAAATCCACCATTTTCACCTCAGGAGAGTACTCCTCTTCCCCTCACGCACAGTCACCCAACGCGACAACAAAACAACTCCTGAAACAAACGCACACCAACCACGTCGGCACATACCTAGCAAACAGACAAAACAACAAGATCATTAACTCAACCCCCTTCCCCCTCCCCCCAACAGTCCACAAATCAGAACAAACACTCGACAGACGCACATGCAGAACTTCGAACAACTCCGAACAACCAAATCACCCCTCTTAAAAGAATACAAACACAATATTAACCCTACTGTCCACTCTTATCCTCTTTGTCCTCTCTGTAAATCACATTCACACAACACAAAACATCCCCTCTCTTGAACACACGCATATTCACAACGCTCACACAATGGGACCCTGGCCTTCCCCCTTCCCCCGTGGGAGCGGGAGATTGGCCCGCTCGACACCTGAGAGTTACACCACCACCAGAAAAAATAATCTCTGTAAGTAATAGGCATTATGACAAATCAATTTCACTCAGAAATTGTATCTTCTTCTCCTACACCAAGCATCTATAGACAGCAAAATTGCAAGATTAATCATGTCTGACATGGCCATGCTTCAGTTATTTCGAACAATTCCGTAAAATCTGTAGTCGTCTGCAGTCATGCTTACTCGCTACACCTATTCCAGACCAGATCAGATATTTATAACAGCATGTTAGGCATTGATCGATGCAAATTGACCACGCACTTGGAATATAGGGGATGCTCGGTAGTGAGGTCATGCAGTAGCAACCAGGCCACCCTGTTTCGGGATACCCCGTCTGCCCTTCGTTAAGGGAAAGACCTAGGTCGTATAATAAAAGAAATTCCCCATTTTATTTGGTCGGCCGGCCGCAGTCAGCGCCCGACGGATGCCCATCCATTGCAGTTGAAAGTGTTTTAGAGTTCAGTTTTGCAGCTTAAGCAATCTTAGCGCCAACTTTATTGTGGCTCCACCGGAAACACAGATTCACGATCCTCAGAAAGTGAGCCATCTGTCTTTTTGTTTTCTTCATGGCATGTTCCGTGGTAAAGCAGGTGTTTGTATTTTGTGTACTCTCATATTCTCTCAATTTTTATGTCATACTACGCTTGTTGCATTGGCAAATAAAGAACTATTATTATTATTATTCTAGCAAATTTTTGTGAATTTTGTGAATCTGCAAGCTTCAATGGCTATTTCATTCTATGTGAATGGTACCGAGTACCAGATTTGCAACGTACAGAACTCCAAATTGTAGTGATGATGATGGCTTCTTTGTCCAATCTCATTCTGCGGTTAAAATATCATTACCGGTTATAGTCCGGGAGCTAACACGAAGTTGTGCAGGGAACGAGGTCGTACCTGGCACTTTCACATGTCATTGCACTTCTTGAATAGTACAAAACTTCGCGTCTGTCGGGTCAGATCGTTTACCTTTCATAAATAGCTTGGATTGAAGCCCCGATGCAATGGTCTCAATTTTCAATGGAATAATTGAGACAGGTGGCGAATTATTGACTGCAGATTTATGTCGAAGCAGTATTTCTTCAATAAGATAAGTGTATAAAGCATCTACAGGTGCCTACGGGTGTCGGCTTGCTCTTTGATATAAGTGGTCATCTTATATGTCATCATCTTATCCGGAGAGGAAATGGTGCATATTGCATATCATCACACATATGGGTCTTATACTGCTCGAAGAAAAGAGATTCTGAAAAAAAGACCACTTAGATGAAAGAGCAATATCTGTAAATGCTTTCTACAGAAAACATAAATAAACATCTCTTCGACTTAAATCTGCGGTCAATATCTCAATAAAATCATTTTCATACGCCAACTGTCATGGGGTTTTCAATTTAAACCATTCATGAACCTCAAGCGATGCAGCAGGCAAGCTGGCATAAGAGGTAGCAGAAGGCAAGAGGTTCACAATGAAATGTGAAAATTTCAGACGAGACCTCACTCCCGGACTATGATTTCTCTGTTGTTTTACTTTGTGATCAGCTGCACCGCAGATCAGCTTGTTGTGCTGATTAAATCTAGTGTGTTCGGTCATACCAGATGTTATGAGGTAGATATGACCATTCCCAGCCGCACTTGTAGGACGGAACGCAGCGTCTACGCGGCTGCTCAAAAATTCAGTCCTTAAATTGTCCTTAGTCTCGTTCACTCAGTATTGAGGGAAAATATTTGAGCACCGTATGAGCATTCACACAAAACGAACAATATTTATAAACGACTATAATAATGAGTTTTTCATGAAATTGTCTATGTAGCTGCATGTGCATTGTCTTCAAAAGGTGCAATTGCTTATCCAAACTTATAATGAACGTGTCCTTTAATGCACATGTACTTAACAAACACCAAATATTTATGTAATTAATTTGATCATCGAACTTGAAGCCCTACTGTCCAATACTATCATAAAAAGCATCATCAAATGCCTAATCTTAATTTAATAGTACCGTGTGCAAAACACGTAAATTGCAAAAGGGTTGCCTGTAGATGCCAAGTGGTGGCCAGTGAAAGCCGAGAGATATCAGTGGAAGTTGTTGAGTTATCAATCATTGTTTTGTGTATTTTATTTCATGTTCATTCCAAGAGATGTATTTGATGACTATAATTTAATTTTCATTATCTTCATGTCATTAAGTTAATTTCAAGTAGAATATTTGCAAGAGACATTCATCATCCTTTGTTCATTTAGTCATTATTGCTTAATCGATCACCGTGATATCAGACTAGGGTCACTGTCCTGTACTAGCTTATTTTGTGGTCACGGTTTTGCTACGTTTCTTGTGTTGACATGTACTCTCTCATATAAATGACTTGTTCATCCACATGTTCCATACCTGGTGTAATGCAGCACAACTGCGTACGAACGAGACGACTTTTCCATGATGAAAGTGGGCCCACGGCAACGACGCGAATTAGAGGCAATTATTTTCAATGGTTCGGCAGTGGCGCACACTATTTGGGAAACAAGATTCCTGAATTACTTATAGACAATCGATCCAGCGTTACAGAAAGAAATTTTACCATGCAAACCAGGAATGGCAGATGACAAAGACTTTGACGTGAAGAACAAGCGTGCATTCGTTGAATTGGTGAAACGCCTGGACGAACTTCATTTGGTTGTGGTGGATGCTAACGACGGTCGTCCTGCGCTTGACATTTTACACAACTATTACCAAAATACGGAGAAGCCTAGAATACTCACCTAATACGAGCTTACAACTCTACGCATGTCACCAGAAGAAGACGTCACAGATTATATTATCAGAGCGGAAAGAGCGGCAACTGGTCTCAATGCAGCTGGAGAAACAATCACGGAAATCGTGTTATTGCAATGATCTTCAAAGGTCTACCTCAAGAGTGCAAGCCTTTTGTCGTGATACAAGCTCACTTGGACAAGAACAAGACAGCGCTAAGAAATTTTGCTAGCAGTGAAGCAATGCGACCAGTCTCCAATACAGTTTTAGTTCGGCAGCCAGAACGAGTTTCTGCAGGGAACGATGCCGAAAATGAGACTTTCACAGAGTGATGCACATCCTATGCCTACTACGAATCGGTGCGTCTGCCGAGTTCTAGTGAGTTCCTCTTCTTGTCAGACAGGATCAAAGAAAAACATATGTAAATCCAATGGGACGCAGATTGCAGTTTCTGGCTGAAATGAAATTTTCTGTGTTTTCTCTGATTAAACGAAAAGTACCAAGCCCAGAATCATAATTTTTGGCATGGAATGTCTTCAGGTCATTTCCTTTCATATTCATGAACCACTGTCTATAAAGCTAAACACATTTAGATTTGGCAAGCCTCTTAATGTTAGCAAGCACAAACATTCTAAGCAACTTTATCCACTTTCAACAACATTCTCACATACACCGTCGATCAGAAGCATGATAATAGCACATGCACATCACTGGAAATGACCGAAAGACATTCCATGTCAAAAATTGTCTCTATACTTAATGCTCTCCAGTTTATAAGAGAAAATATAGAATTTCAGCCAAAAAATGCAACCTGCGTCACATTGGATTTCTTTGATTCTGCCTGACAAGAAGAGGAGCTCACTAGAACTCGGCAGACGCACCGATTCGTAGTAGGCATAGGATGTGCATCATTCTGTGAAAGTCTCATTTTCGGCCACGTTCCCTGCAGAAACTTGTTCTGGCTGCCAGACTATTATGCAAGGACCAGCAAAAGGCTATCAATACTCAAAGAAGGCAAAATGTGGTTCTTGTGGTGGTGGTCAAGGTCATTTAGCAAAGAACTACAAGAAGAAAGATACTCTAACATGTGGTCAATGTCACAAGAAAGGTCATACCGAGAAAGTATGTTTTGGAAAGAAGAGGGGAGAACCGAAAGCAAGCTCAAATCACACTGTATCAACAATATTCAGCTTAATGGTGTCATAAGAAGCGTGTTCCAATTCCCTACTAATTGACTGTGGAGCTACTACTCACATCGTTAACTCTGCTGACTGCTTCATTCCATGCGATTCGAATTTCGATGCTGCAATTCACTTAATCGAGATGGCTGATGATAGACGAAGCAATGAACTCGCAGTTGCGCGTGGAGATGCAGAATTCAAAACCAAAGACTGCAATGGTGAAGAATAAAGAATCGTTCTACGAAACGCTTTACTCGCACTGAATTTCAAGACAAGTCTATTTTCTGACCGAGTAGCCGTTGATGCACGAGCCATGGTACTGTTCAACAAATAATGTTCTGAGCTGAGAACTGGAGGATCCATCATCAAATTTGTGGAGAAAGGACCATTGTGCTATCTTCCTGTCAACTTCTGCTCAAAGTGTGAAGTTACAAGATGTCTGTCTCAATGGCATCTATTGGTCGCATGAATTACGAGGACTTACTGAAATAGTCCGGCAGCCAGAACGAGTTTTGGCAGGAACGAGGCCGAAAATGAGACTTTCATAGAATGATGTACACCCTATGCCTACCACAAATCTGAACGTCTGCCGAGTTTCACTAAAACTCGGCAGACGCACCGATTCGTAGTAGGCAATGATACACGAATTCCTCATGCAACAGAACCATTGCAAAGAGTACATTCAGACTTATGCGGTCCAATCGATCCAATTGCTCGCGGTGGCTACAAGTGCATAATGAACTTTGTTCACGAATATTCGAGTATGGTATTCCTCTACTTCTTACGGTCCAATTGACAGTGACAATGGCCAAGAATATGTCAATTAAGAATTTCAAAGTGTCCTACAAGACAATAGAATAAAGCAGACGACTACGGTCCCCTACTCGTCCTACGAAAATTGAAAATCTGAGCACATGTGCCGAACACTCATTGCCTCATTGCTGAAGCCAACATTCCAAAATTCCTCTGGTGCTATGCAGCAAGACATACTCAATATCTTCGAAATAGAAGCTACCAGGGAAGAACGAAGAAAACTGCCTATGAACTCTTTACCTGTATTAAACCCGACATATAAGCGGTTCATGCATTTGGTTCTTCTTGCTCGATTTATAAAGAAGGCCAGAAAGGCAAGCTCGATCGTGGATGAGAAGATGGTATTTATCTTGGTATAGAGCCCAACACTCAAGCCTTTCACATCCTAAAACGATTGACTAACCAAATTGTATCCTCAAGAAGCGTGCAAGTATTTGATCAAGTTCCTTAGTCTATGGTTTATGAAGATATTCCCAGGAGTCGAGAAAATCAAACAGCTACAGATGAATTAAAAAAATCGGACTTTATTCAAGAAGCTGATTCCGCCGAGAGAAGGTATCCGGTAAGGGAACGAAGGCGTCCTGAATACCTGTACTATGATTGATTTACGACAATGAACTACGCTTATTCGGCAGCTGCAAGTCTTCCTATTACACATGAAGATGCGATCAACAATGAGAACTCGGATAAATGGAAAGCAGCCATGGATTCGGAAAGGCCGAATAACGAGAAAAATGAAACTTGGAAGCTCGTTAAGATGACAGCAGACAAGATTTTGATACAAGGTAGATGTGTCTATATAATCAAGCAAGGAAATGGTGAAGATGAAGCTGCGTACAAAGCTGGATATGTTGCGGAAGGGTATAGTCATAATTATGGTACAGAATTCGACGAAACCTGCAGTCCTACAACCCGATTTACAACTATTCGCATTCTTCTTCAAAAAAGCAGCAAATGAGAAGTTAATTCTACACCAGATGGACGTCAAAGCAGCCTATCTCAATGCACCTATTGACAAGGAACTCTACATGGCCCTAACTAGTGGAAATGGTCAATCGGGACCAAATGGTGAGAAACTCGTCAGTCGTCTCAAGAAATCGATACATGGACTCAAGCAAAGTGGTCGGAATTAGTATTGCACTCTTACTGAATTCCTCGAATCTGTGGGTTTTGTACACAACAATGTGGATCCATGCGTGTATTCCACGGAAGACGAAAGTGGCAAATGCGTAATGCTCATCTGGGTGGACGACATCATTCTTGTATGTCCGGACCTGTCTCAAGTCATCGAAGTAAAAGCCTTGCTCAATACGCGGTTCAAAATGGACGATCGAGGTGAGCTGCGATGGTTCCTCGGCATAGACTTCAAGCGACTTGGCGATGGTAGTTATCAAATGAACCAAGATCGTTACGTGGATAAAATTTTTCAACGATTCGTGATGGAGAATTCGAAACCTGTGAAGACGCCTGCTGATCCTGCTATCAAATTAGAAAAGGCAACTACAGAAGATATAGAAGAATTCGGCAAATATCAATTCAACTACAGACAAGTAGTTGGTAGTCTGATGTGCATCACTAGTGGTGTGCGCGACCAGACATATGCTGCATAGTTTCCCGACTATCTCAATTCCTGAACCAACCTGGTTACACACGTTTGGTTGCCTGCAAGCGCGTGCTACGTTATTTCAAGGGCACGATGGGTCAACGCCAGCGGATCTTTTCAACCTCAAACGGATATTTGAGTGGATACTCAGACTCTGAATGGAGCAACGATCCTGACGACAGGAAGTCTACAACTGGATTTATCTTCTGCCTGGGGTCTTCACTAGTGAGATGGAAGACAAAGAAACAGCAATCTGTTGCGCTTTCCTCCTGTGAGGCGGAGTATGTGGCGATGGCGGAGGCCGCGAAAGAGGCTGTATATCTACGACACCTCATTCAATCTCTTGGATTTGTGTGCGACCCACCCACTAACAACGTCTGTAAAAATCAAGGTGCATTGAAGTTACAAGCCAATAGTGGTAAGAAGCATAGCCGATTCAAGCACATTGACATCAAATATCATTTTTTGTGCGATTTAACTGACATTACTTTTTCATATGTAGAATCTGAAAGCAACGTTTCTGATTTCTTAAACATACCTTTAGGTATTTTTAAATTTTCTGATGTAATGAGCAAACTTCGGATTGAAGGGGTGTTGAGTTATCAATCCTTGTTTCGTGTATTTTATTTCATGTTCATGCCAAGAGATGTATTTGATGACTATAATTTAATTTTCATTATCTTCATGTCATTAAGTTAATTTCAAGTAGAATATTTGCAAGAGACATTCATCATCCTTTGTTCATTTAGTCATTATTGCTTAATCGATCACCATGATATCAGACTAGGGTCACTGTCCTGTACTAGCTTATTTTGTGGTCACGGTTTTGCTACGTTTCTTGTGTTGACATGTACTCTCATATAAATGACTTGTTCATCCATGACATGTTCTATAGCTGGTGTAATGCAGCACAACTGCGTACGAACGAGACGACTTCTTCATGATGAAAACCTCAATAGAACCTGAGGGGCATCAGAGGAAGCTAGGAATCCGACAAACGAAACTATCCGAGCTCCTGTAGAATCTTAGAGGTCGCTCCTCGAAATAAAAAAGGTGCTGTTGGGAGCTGCTAAGGGATCGCCATAGGACTCCTAAGAGAAGCCGATGAAGGCTATGGGGCGTCCAGGAGGGTGACAGGGCAAGCTGCGTAGGCGCCCATTAAGTCAAGAATGCATCAATGGAAAGTAACGCAGCGCTTGCAACTTCAGTTGACGGTGGAATCTTGGAGTTCCCAACGAAACTAAGAACACATCACTGGGAGCCAATCGGCTTCTGTAAAACTATATGGGCAACAGTGGCTAGAAGGGATCAATCAAAGTTTAGGCATCGCCATTGAAACTAACGGCCGGCTGCAGAACCTTGGTGGGCAACGTTGGAAGCAAAGGGGGCAAGCATCCTACACCCACTCTTTACGGAGGATCCGTATCCATGATAGTTACATTGCCTGACTTCACAAGAGCCTCAACTGATTCCTTGAGACAAACCTTGTTCCTTTGTTGACTGGTCACGGGGGACATTAGGCAACTCCAATTAAAATTTCATGAGCGGTTCTGGTGCCACTGCTGTGATGATTTTATCTTGTCTTCGTAGAACATTTATTTTCCGATTGTATCTACGTTTTCTTTGGTCAGTTCCTTTCGAGTCCATCAAGATGCGACGAAGAGATCCTTTGATATCTTCCAATATTGCAGTGAAGATACGCGATGACTGGATGCTCCGTCTGACAGTACGTGAAGGATTCCACTTACCACTAAGTTGAAGGAGTCTCTGAGGAACCATAATCTGGTCTCTGGTATTGGATTCTTCGTCGTCTGTGGCAGCTTCATAAATATTTGCAATCCGTAGTCGTCAATAAAGATCAGCAACTATGAAGTACTTTCACAAATCATCCAGAATTGTTAATGTGCCAGTGTCATCCTCTTAAAATAAAGATTTTATTATTATTATTATTATTATTATTACAGGTAGTGAAAAACAATTACAGTCTGAAAGACTCTCAACATGACAGGAAGTATCAAAACACTATATAAAAATTTCATTCTCTGCTGCATTAAACTAATGAAAGAGCGCATTCTTCATGAAAAAATGAAATGAAAGACAATCATTTGACTAGCGTAGGAAGTCCATCGTTTCCAAAGTGTGTGCAAGAAGTACAGTGAAGTAGAGCATAGTGAAGACGCACCATCATAAGAGATGTTCGGCTTAATGGGCCGCAATCTCGCTGACGGATAGCACTCATCAGCTGATGACTCAGGTTCTGTGTGCAACAAATAGCTGTTTCATATACCGGTATCTGATAAATTCTGAACGAGCTTTAGTGTACTTAGGGACGCAACACACTAACGTGACTCGACTTCGCAAAAGTTTATGAAAATGCAATGAAATAGCTTTACCCCACATCACGCATCTGCGGTTTGTTAAACTCTAAAAGAAATTATCAATCAAAATACAAAATAGATTATTGCAGTCTGTTTTTTGGAAAACCTCAGACAACCATCCGACCACTAAAATCGTTTGCTGGCACAAAGTAAAGTCGAATCTTGTCAGTTTCGTTGGTTATTCGATAAAACGGTGAAACTCTTACAACACTACGTTCTCGGCAAGGGCAAAATTCCAAGAAATTACGAAATCTTAAACATTATGAACAGTTGCTTTGTTTACTTTATATAGTATTTAAAATATAGTTTGTCAATTTAGCATAAGAGTGCTTACTTATCCATGGACATGCTTTGAAAGTCGGAGCGCACGGAAGTTCCCTACTGTAGGGGCCACAAAGTTCTGGAGTGTATTAAGTTCGATTTATGTCTGGACTTCATTTACGATCTTTCGATTCAGTTCGATGACAGCAGGTAAATTAGCTTAAATGGAAATTAAGAAATCTGTGTAATAACCTGGTAGTAACTTTCATAGCGCATGACCTCTTTCACAGAATTGACCATCCGTTCATTACTTTCCATGCAAGAAATTGATTCACCGCCTCGCGGAACATATCAAGCTGTGGACATATAGTTGCTTGCTAGTATATAGTGGATGTACACCGGTATATAGTAGGTGAGAAGTATCGACCGACTCAAAAAAGTATCTGCATGCAGTGAAAATTTTATATCAAAAGATTCAGTTTTCGCGGGGATTACAAATCTTTGAGAGATTACCATAGACATCGGATAACTTCATTAGTCCTAATAATGTAATCCGATGTCTATGGAGATTACGTTCCTGCGGTCCAAAAAACTGTTTGAGCAGTTTTCAAAAAGCTAAATGTTTGCAAATTAATACACTACCGACATGAAGACACGGACGACATTTTTTGGACCACGGGAGCTCAATCTCCGCAAGAAACTGAATCTTCTGATATAAAAATTTTCACTGTATACAGAAACTTTTTTGAGTCGACCTATATATCCCTACTCTATCGGCACATCTTACATCATAGACATCGAACAACAACAGCTAGGTCCTTAATCCTTAATGATTAATGTTCGATGTCTGTAGATCACATTATAGGAGCTAATAATGTAATCCGATGTCTATGTCTTACATATTTCAAATTTAATTGTGATAAATGTCTGTGATAATTTTATTTTGCTATGCCAGTTGCAAGTTGTTGCGTTATGTTCAAGCATATCTTTGGTTCAAGCTGAACAAAATCCTCATGCGGTTGAGCATGAAAGTAATCGCAGCTCATCGAATTGCAACTTGAATAGACATTAAAGCTACCATAGACATCGAACATCAGTCATCAATCATCGATGTCTATGAAAGCTACATAGGCTGTGCTGACACGGAGGATTTGTGAAATACTATCATTCTTTCTATATTGCTATCATGATCATTCAATTTCGCTGGAAGTTCTTCAAAACCATAGAGTTCAAAACTATATAAAATTGCACATCTCACATTTGGTAACAGTTCCAAATGTTTTCAACTCGAGATCATTAAATGAAATCGGGCATTTGATAAGTGCTCAGTTGCTTGTCTACCTATAACTCTACTGTATGCTTGTGGACACAAAAGGGCTTCGTGTGTCAATTCCGGACTGTTGAAGAGCACGACAACATGCATCACTAATAAATAACAGTAAATTAATGCTATACTTCTTGTGCAAAAATACATGAACTTTGTGGCACTGATTCTAAATTTCGCAAGATCGGTTTAGATTTTAGTGAAAGAGCCGTTACTAAATTATTCTTGCTTGCAACCAATTTCACTTTTAAATCATCAGTTTCTGCTGGAATGATTCAATATTTTGAGGTGTTTCGTATTATTATAATGTAATATGTATTAATATTTTCTTATTAGCTGAATCAGATGATAAGCAATTTTTGGAAAGAGCCGGATCTAACTGCATCAGATGTGATTATTGGTGTCAGCGTTCGAAATTTGAACCAGCGTTAGGACATCGGTTTTAAGGATAGAGCGCAATATTAATTTACTATCATGCAAATGAAAATATGTGGTGCGGGGGTGATGTATCATGTGCAATATAATTCCTGTTGAGATTTGTGATGTTTTAACGGCCAGGCTGTATGCACATAGCTGCTTGTCTATTTGCACATCATTAAGCGTCGGAAAAGGCACTCCGAATTTTTACATGAATTGGATTTACTTGAAATATGAATTGAAATTGTAGCCTCTGATATTTTATACAAAATTCTTCGAAATGTACAGAATTCATTCTTCAATTAGTGGCCTAACTGCTGCATCAGCCAGGATGTCAAAGAACTGAATGCTATAGATTAACATAAGTAATGAAGGTTTTGACATAGGTTGTGTTCCTTCTGAGCTATGTATGAAGTGTAGATATGGAGTCTTTCTATTGGTTGTTTGGATTATAAATGGTTGGCATCAGGAGATACAAATTTCCAGAGGTTATCTAAAACATATTGAAAATAATTTTTCTAATTGTGTTTTTCTTAAATCTTGCTTGAATTGTCGGATTGAAATAATCGGATCCATACTGTACTGACGAGATCATGACTTTTTCCGATCAATTTAATACATGATTTCTCTTTAAATTGGGTGTATATTTAGGCCTAATGTTTTGCATTCTATGTGAAATCTACCTTTATTGCTTGGTTTTAATGTGCGTCTCTGATTCAATGGCGTTCTACAATATATTTCAGGGTGTCCGCACATATCCGAATTTCGGGTAGCCTATACACCGAGTTTTGAAAAATTCGGTAAATATACCTTAATTTTGCCCGAATTTTGAAATTATCGGTAAATGTGCTTGAAACATGTCATGTTAAATTGCGTAGGCTTATCTTGCAGAGTATCGATTTTATTTTTAAAAATAGTTTTATTTCGGTTTTAGCAATTTGTGATTTGAGAAAATGATGATTTTCATGATTTGATAATCTATGTTTCTCATGAAATTCTCGTTAGACTATTTCTGTTTATCGCACAGCCTTCATTTTTCGTCATATTTCTTGATATTACATATCAGCATTGATGAGCGAGTGAAAAATTGTCAGTGACTTGCACCAGTGCTAGTTAATTCAATCGTGATTAATCGATTGACGATTTTTGTGATACATGCAACAAATCAACATTGCACGTTACCGGTACTTAACAACTTACTAATACAACTACTAAGTGCAAATTTTTCAAGGAACCTTCACGTCTAAGAAGGTAGCGGTTTGTGTAATATGCCATCAATTTAGATTCAATCCCTGCTTGGCAATCTATGGCACCAAAAATATACCCGAATTCTTTTTCGGAGCCGTGCGGCCACCATGATATCATTCAAGGGCGGCTTTTAGTCAGAGAAATCTGATACAGCAATAAATTGTACTTCAGATTTTCAAGTGAAGATTTATTTTAATTCCTCGTACTCAAGTTGAAAACCGTTCTCTTCATTCCTGCTCGAATTATGCAGCTGTTTTATGAAAAAATATCTGAATTTGAAGCCTTAAAAGTTTATATATTTACCTTCCTTTAACCACACTGATGAGAAAGACAACTTTTCATTGATAATTTCCAGTCAATCTGATGACGATGGAATTTTTTGATAAAAGATCCCTATTAATAGACTATCTTTTAAGGGAAATTTGTTTCAATTTGAAGTACAGAAGCTATGCTAACTATTATCAAAGAATAGCAGCTGCGTCCAGGCTACCTCGGAGAACCGATTACGCAATCCAATGCCTCTGCCTTTCACGTGGTCGAAAAGATACTTCTATGCGCCCTGTTGCTGACACCATCATAATGGCTTCCCAGCTGGAAATCGAACCCAGTCCTCGAAATACTAGCACGGCATGAAGATCAGCAAGACTAGCGAAGCACACCTTCCACGGCCGTGTCACCAACAGGAGTAGCTCTAGGCGCGCGTTATGACATCATCCTCCTGGTTTTTTCTTCAAACAAGAGCAGCTGCATCCACTCGACTTCGAAGAATCGATTACGCAATTCAGTGCCTCAGGCTTTTCACGAGGTCGAAAAGATATTTCTATAAAATATCTAGAAATATTGACCTCGTGAAAAGCCAGAGCAGTGGTTGGATTCATGCACGAATGCACAAAATTTCAGATGGATGCACGAATTTTATGTATGAGAATGCACGAATTCTTACCCAGTGAAATTCCTATTTTTGCCAGAAGGAAGCCGCAAACTGGGCTAGAGTACCTAAAATCATATCAATAAAACTTATGTTTACCAGCATGGAATTATGGATGACTAACAACTGGACTGCGGGAAGCATTCCTTTACAAGTGCTCTGAAAGATAATGGAATTGGTTGTCTCTGCCATGGCAAAGATACACTGAATAAATTAACATTGTTTAACTCATGCATAATTAAGCATCAGATACTGTAATTTGTACCTATGCCGGTAATCTAGTCATTATGAACAGTAATATTAATTGATCACTATGTGCACGCGAAATATTATTGAACAATATATATATATATATATATATATATATAATAAATCAAAAGAATTAATTAGGTAACTTCGAGTATACTAAAAGTTTCATGTTTATACAATCTTCAAAGCGTAGAAAAGGATAAGTTATTCAAAAGATGGTAGAGGACACGAATTACAAAAAATGACCGTGATATTTGATGACGGTATAGTTATGATGTAATGTTTAATGTGTATGTTGAGATATCATTTCACACTTGATAACAGGAATTTACGTCTATGTCTACATGTTGATATCAATTCACTTTTTTTGTTCAGCAGGTCTTTTTCTTTATAGGTAAGGATGTAGTATTTCTCTAAGAGACATATATTACATCGTCTTGTTCCACATTTGTATGGTGTCGTTTGGTCCAGTATTTCCCATTTCACTTCGTATTTTTTGTTGTTGTTATTTAGCGACGATATTAGTTTGGATAATGCTGTTTCGTTCTCATAATTCAAGTTGGTAAAAGACGTCTTGTGATTTCTGTATCGTGTTTTAAAGTCATTTTCTGTTTGCCCAATATACAGGGTGCGAGAAAAGTCTTTGCGGATTTTTGATAACTTTATATTTAGTTATTGTATGGTGAATTGTTTTACTGTATTTTCATTTTTCTTTGAACAAACCTATCTAGAAATAAAAACTAAACATTCCATGTACTCATTGACATTTTTATTCTTCAAATAGCTCACCGTCATGCTCAATGCACTTCAGAAAATTTTTTTCAGTTTCTGAAAATTCCTCAACGAATCACGATAGTAAGAGAGAGCAATGTTGTTCATTTGTCGCTCAATCTCTTCCCGCAAGTCCTGAATGTTCCTGTGAATAAAACCTGGAGGATAAACCAATTGCCGCAGGTGACTCCAGAACCAAAAGTCGCAGGGTGTCAAGTCCGGCGATCTTGCTGGCCATTCAATAGGTCCTCTCTTGCCGATCCAGCGATTGGACAAATGAGTCTCTAGAATTTGACGCGCTGAAAGAGAGTAATGGGGAGGCGCTCCGTCTTGCTGGAACAGAAGGGTTCTTCCAGTGCCACAAGAGAAATAAGGAACGACTTGGTTCAACAGAAGATCAGAATATCTCTTTCCATTCATGGTTTCTGAACTGATATCGTAGAGAAGAAGTCCGGAATAGCCTACAGTTATGGCCAATGATTTCCGACCACTAGTGATACGGCCATTGATTTCCGACCACTATTATTTTCATTCTGACAACCTTATTTTATTTCTACAAACATACGTTATATTAGTTATAATTGGTTGATTTACCTATCAGGCACCAGCCAACCACCATTGAGTATGTATAAATCGGTGGAATTCTCAGAATTACACGAATTCCAAGAATTGTTTGCCAAAGTTAATTTGTGCGTCTCATTGTAATTATGCCTACAAGTCCTGCTGCTCGCGCTAATATCAAACTTTTATTTGATGATGGATGGAGTGAACGTCAGATCGCAGTAAGATTAAATTTGTCAAAGACAACAGTCCATGATATTATCCAAGTTATCAAGCAGACTGGATCCACAGTTCCCAGAAAACAACCAGGCAAAACAAGAATCACCAGCCGTCAAACTGATAACATGATTCGCCGTGCTGCTGTGAGGAATCCATCTATATCCAGTTCTGAAATCAGAGCGCAATTACCTGAAAATGTGGTAGTCAGCACTCGAACCATCAGACGGCGCCTCCTTATCGATGCAGGTCTTCGCTCTTACCGTCCAGCTGTAAAACCTCGACTATCTCGAAAGAATATCAAAGATCGCCTTATCTTCTGCAGAACTCACAAAGACTGGACAGTTGACCAATGGCGGAGAGTACTCTTCAGCGACGAAACACAAATAAAGCAGTTTCAACCACACAGGGCCTTGGTTCGACGTCCTTCAAATCAGCGTTTCAATCCAAGGTTTACTGTACCAGCGGTGAAAAAATGCCCGTCAATCATGATATGGGGTTCGATATCTGGATTTGGTCGCGGAGGTATTTACTTTGTACAGCAAGGGAAGACGGTCAATTCGGCTGAATATTTGAAAATCATTGCAGAAAAGGTGCCACTGTGGATGGAACTTCATAGTTGCGATGTGTTCCAACATGACGGTGCACCATGCCACCAGTCCCGTGCCGTAAAATCTTTGCTTCATTGTAATAATATTGAAGTACTCAGCCCGTGGCCAGGATCGTCACCAGACTTAAACCCGATAGAAAATTGTTGGGAAAAGCTGAAGTTAGAAGTGTCGAAATCCAATCCATCCTCACTGATAGAACTCAAAGGTGCTATTCTTCATGCCTGGACCCATGAAATAGCTCCTGAGTATTGCCAATCTCTTGTAGATTCAATGCCACGTCGAATCAACGCTGTTCTGGCGGCTCATGGTACTGCTACTAAATATTAATTGTTTTATGAAACATTGAGATTTTGCAATTTAATTGACCAAAGACATTTAAATGTAAGTTCAATTGTTCCCATGTGTTAATTACACATGTTTTTGTTTATAACTTAAATACTACTTGCTAACTAATACTCTGAACTCGTTTTATCTTAGAAATATATGGGTGGTCGGAAATCATTGGCCATAACTGTATACAGGCCCACACGGTGAGGCTAGGAGTCTTGCCTGGGTTGGTCATTCTAATATTCGGGTTCGTCGTAGTCCAGAATTGCACATTGTGCTTGTTGATGTTGTCTGTCAACGACATGACACACTCGTCCGAAAATGTTAGCTTTCGGAGGAAAGCAGGATCTTCTCTCGATTTTCTCCTCATTTCTTCACAAAATTGTAAGCGGCGGTCTTCGTCCCCATCACAAAGAAATTGAGAATATAGCGGCTTGTATGGATGATAATGCTCGGCTTTTAGAACTTTTCGGACAGTGAAATCAGAGATCCCGACATCCCCCGATATCGCTCTTGTCGAAGTTGAAGGATTTTCAGTGACAGCTTCAATTACCTTTTGCCTGTTTTCATCTCCAGATGCTGTTATGGGTCTGCCACTTCTGGGTCGGTCGTGGGACAGGCTGCCGGTTTCAAGAAGTTTGTTCTTCCAATACAAGATTGTTCTCGACGATGGGGGTTCCTTGTTAAATTTCTCTCTGAATTGACGAGCACTTTCTTCACAGTTGAAAGAAATGGCCCACGATGTGCAATAAACTTTTTCTATTGTCGAGAATTCCATCAAAATATCAAATTACTCACATCCATCAGTGTATCAAGTTTATAAACACAGTGTATAAAATGTATTGATTAAAATTAAAAATCTCGTAGTAAGATTCAATTGTGAAATCTATGCTGGTCAGCAAAAATAAGTGGCATAGCTTTTCAAGGCATAACATTTATTAAGGTTAATCATCCATGGTTTAGTCCGTCATTTAATGATCGATCCTCGAAGTTAGATTTAAATTTGAAATCTATGGAGCTCAGCAAAACGAGTGGCATAGCTATTTGAAGCACAACTTTGTTGATTTGATTAAAATGAGATCAAATCTCGTAGCTAGATTCAAATGTGAAATCCATGGAGCTCAGGAAAAACAGGTGGCATAGCTTTTTAAAGCATCGAAAATAGCACAATGAAATACCGAGTTTACAAAACGTATGGAAAGTAATCAATTTAAATTTTGTTGATTGAATAGCATAAAGCTCACTATGTGTTAAATCTGAAGACTTGGCATGCATAATAGTCGAGTGACAGAGTTATCTACAAACGCATTGCCACATATTGGTCACTGAAGAAATGACATTTGATCATTGAATAGCAAAATATAAAGTTGACAAAAATCCGCAAGGACTTTTCTCGCACCCTGTATACCATTTTTTCATTGTCATCTGTAGTTACTGTTGCTTTATAAACTACGCACCTTGTTAGGCATTTGTTTTGTAGTGGACATTGACAATGAAAAAATGGTATATATTGGGCAAACAGAAAATGACTTTAAAACACGATACAGAAATCACAAGACGTCTTTTACCAACTTGAATTATGAGAACGAAACAGCATTATCCAAACTAATATGGTCGCTAAATAACAACAACAAAAAATACGAAGTGAAATGGGAAATACTGGACCAAACGACACCATACAAATGTGGAAAAAGACGATGTAATCTATGTCTCTTAGTGAAATACTACATCCTTACCTATAAAGAAAAAGACCTGCTGAACAAAAAAAGGGAATTGATATCAACATGTAGACATAGACGTAAATTCCTGTTATCAAGTGTGAAATGATATCTCAACATACACATTAAACATTACATCATAACTATACCGTCATCAAATATCACGGTCATTTTTTGTAATTCGTATCCTCTACCATCTTTTGAATAACTTATCCTTTTCTACGCTTTGAAGATTGTATTAACATGAAACTTTTAGTATACTCGAAGTTGCGTAATTAATTCTTTTGATTTATTATAAATAGCTCTGTATTTTGCATTGAGCACTTTACGATACTATAGCTCATATCGAGCGAGTCTATATACATACATACATACATATATATATATAGTGTTTTGTCGCATGGAATGTTTTCTAAGCCCCACCTTACTAGTATAGTCGTGGTACAACGATAACATATAGAAATGTAAAAATTGTAACAGCTTTGGTACCTAAAACGTCCGCGCAAGGACGATGACGATGAATACCCGTTTTTTTGGCATGAACGAGTATACGAATAAACAACATCGATGGCGAGGGATCTGCTTATAGATAATTTGAAAACAAGTACAGGTAATCGTTTTGATTCCTGCACCTGTATTTGGGCATTCGCATGCATTACTTTTATACCATGAGTAAAATGATGAAATCGCTATGTCATTCAACATGCAATGAAGATCGCAGCACGACTGCTCTGGATGTGAATATTTTTCCATTGAAATTGCTAGGCCTACATGCATCTAAAGGGCGACAAAAAGCATTCATCCTTCGTGTTCGTGCATTTGATACCTCGTGGAAATATATGCAATTTTTTGTGCATTGGTTGAGTGAATAATCAAAATTATTTTCTGAAACAATACAGGTTTCGATCTGTTGTGTCGAGATGAATACTTCGTATTACCTATTATACTAATAATATTCGTAGATAACGTCTGTCTGGATAACGTCTATATGGTCAGTTAATGGATGATATCCAGAATACGCCAGTGTAAGGGGCTAGGGATGACTACATTTTTTCCAGCCGTACAAATGGAGGCCCCAAAAATGGATCACATTTTTCATTCTAAGAATTTATCCCTGAAATTGACATACCGCATACATGTATGCATGTACATGAGAGTATTTAATTCAGATGGGTAGGTTGAAAATGATTGAATAATGCATTATTGACATCCGGAGAAATTATGCACAAAAATTTTCATGATGTACGAATTTTTCAAAATTTAAGAATCCGACCACTGAGCCAGAGGCATTTTTGAATGAATGGCAGTCATTGAAGTCAGTTTGATAAAATAGTTTTCATCCAAAGTTATAATACATGTTAGACTCGAAATCGTCTGCCATCTCCGTCTGTCAACCTGCCCACGTGCTTCTTGTTGAGCTTGTATTGCTAATTGAACAAACAGTAGGCAGTATTCTACGGCCAATATCTTGGACTGGAAATTTGTGCAGAGTAGCGGATCTCAAGCAGTGCTTCCGTGCAATACCACTTTTACTGAGTTAGGTGGGATGGTGTGACCTCACCCCTACTCAATATACTGTACATTCGATCATTGAAAGTGCATCACACTGCTTTCTATCGCAACATAGACATGCCACGACACAGGTCTTTGTGCGCGCGTAGGTGTGTGTTTACGATTCCATTATAATGGTGGAATCCTGTAGTGCCACAGTATATATTTTGTATCTAAATGCATGCCTTTGCGTCAGATCCGAATTCCGAACTTCAATCGAGCCTGGATAATGAAAATCAGCAATAAAAGCGAACACAGTGCTCCGAGTGATTGATTGTCAAAGTAATGGATAAAAGACCGTTCCAGGACACCATAAAATCAAAAAAATTAGTACTTTTAAAAACGACATAAATTTATGAATTTAGTCCCTTTTTCAGGTTTTTAAGACCTAAATTCATGAATTTAGTCCATTCAAAAAGTACCATTTTTTCAAAAAATGGCATTTTTAAAAACGACATAAATTCATGAATTTGAACCCTTTTTCAGGTTATGAAGACCTAAATTCATAAATCGGCTAAAGCCAGAGGAGCTTCGCTCCGATTTGGGCGTTTTTAAAAAAACCCAGTTTTTCAAATTTTTCAAAATCTCAAATTTGTGATTATGACATTTTTCATTGCTTAAATCATGACCGTTCCAGGACACCGAAAAAATCATAAAAGTTAAGAATCTCAAAATTTGAGAATTACAATCGGGCGAAGCCCTAGAACCTTCGGTTCGATTTTCATTGCTTAAATCATGACCGTTCAAGGACACCAAAAATCATAAAAGTTGAGAATTTCAAATTCATGAATTTTATCCATTTTTCAGGTTTTTAAAATATGTCATGTGACTAAAAATATTTGAAGGAATTGACATATTCTTAACAATAAGTTTAGGTACTTTTACAATTGTCATTCAAGGGTAGAGAACATCTGCTTCCCGCATTTATGAATAAAATGCATTTCAGTGTAAGGAGCTGTGTCCTCCAACTCAAACATTTGAAAGGAAACAATGTATGAAAGAACAAACAGCTGCTACACCCACTTATTCATTTGTAAAGACGTGGCATATAATTGCAGCATGTAGGAAGTAAGACTTCATTTACAATTCCATTAATCATAACTAGTGACTGTTTTCTTTCCTTATTGCAAAATGCCAAAACGTACTGCCGCAGAAGCTTTTTCGTTTTACATGGCGATTTTACTAAACTTAATTAAAGAAGAGCACAAGGAAACTGCGAATAAATACTTTGAAGAGTGGAAGTTAGAAATTCAATCGAGAAAGAAGAACAAATTGGACTCTCAAAAACAAGTGGAGGATATTACAGTAAAAATAGAACAGTATCTTAACACTACTACAATTCCTCAGTTCAATGTTACAAAAGAACATTTCATTACCATCGAAGATAGTGCTACTATGATTTCAAAACTGATTGCAAGTGATAAAGTGCACCATGGGTCGTTGCTGAGAAGTGCTGCTTATCAAGGTTATGGATTTAAAAAGAATTCTGGAATTGAGTGACAATAAAAAAAACAGATTTGTGGCAAACTTGGAACTATTTAGAATTTCCTATAACGTAAGTTATTGTTATTTCTTGATGAACTTATCAGATCTAATTCTACCACACGTATTATTTTTAAATTCATCAATGCCCATTAGTTTTGTTAGAAAACATTTTAAAGAAATCAAAATTTATATAGAAAAATTGAATCAACCGACAACTATAGAAGAAATGAGGTTTGGTTCCCAAGATGAATGAACATTAACTGTGTTGTTTCACTTTTTAAGATATGTGCAATGTACATACATATTTGATGTATACATATTTATGAAGACTTCTTTATAAGTAGTAACGCATTTTGGATTATTTTGAAATGTAATTAAATTTCCTTTTGTTCTCCAGTCTCATGGTAGAAGACTGCTATTGTATAGATCTATATTTCAGTATGTAACATAATCTTTGATATTTAAGAATGATTCATGGAACTTAGTAGTATTGCATTTTGGATTATTTTGAAATGTAATTAAATTTTCTTTTGTTCTCCAGTCTAATGGTAGTAGACTGACATTGTACAATTGTATGATAAGATTGATTGTTGTATTATTATATTTGATATTTAAGAATGATTCATGGAACTTAGTAGTATTGCATTTTGGATTATTTTGAAATGTAATTAAATTTTCTTTTGTTCTCCAGTCTCATGGTAGAAGACTGCTATTGTATAGATCTATATTTCAGTATGTAACATAATCTTTGATATTTAAGAATGATTCATGGAACTTAGTAGTATTGCATTTTGGATTATTTTGAAATGTAATTAAATTTTCTTTTGTTCTCCAGTCTAATGGTAGTAGACTGACATTGTACAATTGTATGATAAGATTAATTGTTGTATTATTATATTTGATATTTAAGAATGATTCATGGAACTTAGTAGTATTGCATTTTGGATTATTTTGAAATGTAATTAAATTTTCTTTTGTTATCCAGTCTACAGATAGTAGACTGACATTGTACAATTGTGTGATAAGATTAATTGTTGTATTATTATATTTGATATTTAAGAATGATTCATGGAACTTAGTAGTATTGCATTTTGGATTATTTTGAAATGTAATTAAATTTTCTTTTGTTCTCCAGTCTAATGGTAGTAGACTGACATTGTACAATTGTGTGATAAGATTAATTGTTGTATTATTATATTTGATATTTAAGAATGATTCATGGAACTTAGTAGTATTGCATTTTGGATTATTTTGAAATGTAATTAAATTTTCTTTTGTTCTCCAGTCTAATGGTAGTAGACTGACATTGTACAATTGTGTGATAAGATTAATTGTTGTATTATTATATTTGATGCAAAATACACTGCCGTTGTTTTCATTTTCCTGTACAAGAAGTAGACATTATTACAGTTATTGGAATTTATTTCATTTAAAATGAATGATGAAAATCCGACAGTTATACTGAGTAATATAGGTGATATATTACCTCAGGTTAATAACATGACTGAGTTCTTAGAAATATACGACAAACAAACAACTACGTATTTCGATTTAAATAGCATTTCAGAAGATTGTTTTCAAAATATTTATTCAAAATATTTCTTTAAAAATGGAAGAAACAAAAATGGAAGAAACCGCAAGAATATATCCTTCGTTATCATATGAACGTAGTTCTACTTTAATGGACATTGAAAAGATTAACATTGAAAAAATGAATAAAGAAAAACACAAAGATAGAGTTAGGTATATGAAAGATAAGGAATCTCAATTATTATTAAGATTAGAGCATTATAAAAAATTAAGAAAGAGATGGACTAAAGTTAAGAATGTAACACAAGGAATAGGCATATTCTTAACAATAAGTTTGGGTGCTTTAACAATTGTTATATCTTCAGGTGTTTTAGTAATTCCAGTAGTTGCTACAGCTTTAACAGGTACGGGTGTTTTTGCAACTTCACTTGTTACAATGTTAGATAAATCTTTAATAACTAAGAAACGAAAATCATTAAAAACTAAGCATTTACATATTAAAGAAGTCTATGATAAACTACATTACTACTTTCAAAGAGTATGTGATGATAATGTTATTACGTTAGATGAGATTGAAAAATTTGATCAAATAGCTAATGAAGTAAATCAAATATCATTTCAATTACAGTCAGAAAAAGTTGATGATAAGAATAAACAGGATGGCAAAATTTCGAGTGATGGTAAAATTTCTAATGAAGAAAATGACAAATTTTTTTTAGAAGAGCTAAAAACTTTAAGCGAAAATTTAAGCAAAACTTTATTAAACAAAACTTTATTAAACAAAACTTAAAACGAGAAAACTTTAACCGAGAAAACTTAAAACGAAAAGATGTCAAACAACAAAGCAATAAAAAAATAATTTGTTCAGTAAAATGTTTTTGCTGTATTCCAATGTTACCACAAAATTCAAATATTATATTTTAAAAATGGATAAAATTAGAGCTGATAATTTTAAAAGAATAAAACAATTAGAAGAGTTAATAAAACAAAGAAATATTATGAAAGAAAATCATCTTCAACATAGAATGATAAAAGCTGGTATTCAATCTGATATGTTTGAAAAAATGCAGCAAACCGAGCAAGTAAAAACTGATTTTGAAAAAACTATGGAACCATTTAAAACTCTTGAAAAAGAAAGTACAAATAATGATAAACAAATTGATATAACAGATCCAGAGCACAAAACTATATTAGATGACTATGGATTACTAGAATCAAACATTAATAAGAAATTACCAAAATCTATGCAATTTGAACATTCTATTTCATTTATAGATGGAAAAACAATACCTAGATTTTATCTCGGACAAAAAGAAATATTTCCACAACCTTTTCGAGGTTTAATTTTTTCACCAGATAAATCTCCTTTTAATTTAGATAGAAATTTTGTTAATCTTTTAAGAGGAGCAGATTTAAATAATTATGCTGTAGAAGATCTCATAAAATATAAAGCTATGTTAGACAGAGTTGGTGCAGTAAAATCTCTTAGACGTTATAAACAATTAGAAAATTTATTATCAACGGGAGTTAAAGTAGGGAAAGGTTTATCTGAAAAACAGAAAACTGAAACAACCATATTTTTACCAGATGATCCACAAGAATTACTAAATAGATTAAATATTTTAATATCTGCAATAAAAGAAGGACATAATTCTAGTTTCAATGAAATTCATGCTATATTGAAAAGACTGTTAGAAAAGAAGATTCTAAATGAAGAGGATTATAAAAGTATAACCGGACATCTCTGATGTCCTCCAGGGCTTCGCCCGTAGCTGAAATATGTTGTTTCTAATTTTTTTTTAAAAAAATATTTATTTAAAATTTTAACTAAAAAATGTGTTCAGCAGATTTAGACAAAATTAATAATCATTTAGAAAATTTGACAGAGATTTTGGGTTCATCAAAATTTAGTACGACGTTAAAAATTATAACAACTACTTCATCACACACTTGTAATTTAGAACCCATTCTACATTTAGAACAAAATAAAAATTATCAAATTGCATTGACTAGTTTCTCTACATTTAACACTATACAAAACGTTATCAAAGATGCGAATGATCAATTTAGATATTCTACTGATAAAGGTAAAACATGGAAAATACTAACTTTTCTTCCTGGTTCTTACGAAGTTGAATCAATATCAAATGAAATTAAGAGACATTTAGGTATACCATTTAAAGATAAGAAACAATTACATTTTGCAGTTGAACCGGCAGTTAATAAATTTTCTCTTACTTTAGACGAAAATCATCAAGTTGATTTTAATCATGATAGATCATTGTCAAAGCTATTAGGATTTAATAAACAAACTTATAGTCAAGGTTATCATTTAGGTGAGAAGATTCCAAAAATAACTGAAATAAATTCAATTGTTGTACATTGTGACATTATTGAAGGAGGATATATAAATGGTAAATTATCAAATTTAATATTCAGTTTTCCAGCTTTTACTGTACCCATTGGTTATAGATTAAATGTATTTCCACAAACATTAATATATTTTCCTATTACAAGAAAAACTATTAACAACATTAACATTAGAATCACTGATGAAAAAGGACAAGAAATAAATTTTGGAGGTGAAGAGATTATGATAGATCTTTTGGTTCGAGAGGTATAAACTCCTACGCGAAGCTAGAGAAGTTTAATTTTCTTCTTCTTTAGAAACAAAAAATAAAAAAAATAAAAATAAATTTTTTTATTAAAAAATGAGTGAACTACCTCCATTAAATAAAAAAAAACTTAAATTTAATCATCATCCAAATTTATCTAATAAAGTTTTGTCAGTTATTTGTGGAAGATCAGGATGTGGAAAAACGTATCTATTATTTAAAATTTTAACGACTCCAAATTTTTTGGATTATAACAATCTTATAATTTATACAACAACGGCAGCACAACCCGTCTATCAGTTTTTAAAATATGGATTTGAAAATAATCTTAAAAAAACAGCAATTGCTTCATTATTCAAAGAATATGAAAAATCTGAAGATGAAGAAGAAATAAGTTCGTGGTGTGAAGAAGCAACAAAAAATAATCAGTTAGTAGAATCTAATAAAAATAACCATATAAAGATACAATTAATAGATGATAGTGGTAATATGCAAGATCCTAGTAAACTAGATAAAACAATGAAACATTGTGTAATTTTTGATGATTGTGTTAATGATAGAAATCAGTCAGTTCAGAGAAATTATTTCACAAGAGGTAGACATAATAACTGTAGTGTATTTTATTTAACACAAAGTATGTATTCATTAGACGGAAGTGTTATTAGAAAGAATGCAAATATATTTATACTATTTGAAATAAATGCAAGAAACTTAAGTGATTTGTTAAGAGATTTATGCGTAAGAAATAAAGATGAATTTAAACAATCGTGTAATAATGCTTGGTCAAAAGATTATGGATTTATTACAATTAATATTGATAAAAAAATTCATGAAAGAGTTATAGAAAATATTTTCGAGGAGTGATCGAACGGAGTGATCGAACGGAGTGACCGAATAATTTTTTCTTATAAATTTTTTGTTAATAAAAATAAAAAAAATATGTTGAATGATTATAAGATAGAGCATGTACCAGTTTTAAAAGATTATCGCCATCCTACAAATCCTGTAAATTCGAAGAAAGAAGTTAGATTTTATTATCATCATAAATACGTAGCGCTCGTTACAGATTATAAAACAAAACATGGTATTAAACCGTGTGTTAAAACAAAAGACTTTCCACTTTGTTTAAGAAGTTTCCGAGTATTTTTGGCGTATAATAATTTATGGTGGTTCGTTAAGAAAGAACATTTAACAGCACATGAATTAGAAACATTACATCAATTACATATTCCTGTGTATATGTAAAAACGGAACCGAGGTTCTATGTAAAAATTCATTTTTTCTTTTAAAAAATATGAATCGTGAAATGTCTCTCGGACAAACGTCTAGGATTGATGAATTAATCAAGAAACAAATTGCTGAGTTTGATGCGCAAATTAAACATAGTAAACGTAGTAAACGTATTAAAAAACAGAAACGTACTAGGCGTAGTATTAGACGTAATACTAAAAAACAGAAACGTGGAACAAAAGAAATATTAGAAACTCCTATTACTGATATCTTTATTGATGATAGAATTAAGGATGAGCTTGGTGATGATTTATGTAATTTATTTAATCCAAATGAAATTAAATATGAAAATGTATCTTTTATTAATGTAGTAAATGATATGCGGAAACTTTTAGCAAATGGTAAAATTATTAATTTACTTGGAAAAGTTATTAAAGATCAGGAAAATATAATTCAAAATTTTTACGTAACCTTCTATAATAAAAAATCATTTGAAACATGGTTTTCGAATCTGGATGAGAAATCCGATGCTAACGAATGGATTTTTACAGGTAATATTAAATATGAAGATTTTGGAATGAAGTTAGTACAAAGATCGCATAGAGGGGCAGGGATTAATATGAAATATAGAATCAAAGAATATTTCGGTGAATATTGTTATATTCCTTCTGAAGATTTTTGTTTTATTAAATGTTATAATGTTTTACGAGGTTTTAATGAACAACAAGGAGAAATGATGAAAGAAATGTTTAATAATTTTTTATATAAAGAGAAAGCCACATCTAGAACAGGAGTAATGTCAAACTGCAAATTTTCTCAATTCAATAAATATTTTGGAGAATGCGTTCAATATTATAGTCCTGCTAATCGTCATTTAAATCCTAGAGGAATTGAAACGTTTCATAATTATGTTTATTACAATTATTTTCACGCAGGTTCAACAATTGGTCACTATTGTTTAATTAATAAATCTCATAAATTAAAAGCTATTAGAGAAATTGAAAATAATTTCAAACCCATATATAAAACAGTTACTGATGAAAATCTAACAACGCGTCCATATAAAATCATAACAAAGAAAAAAATTGACTATGGTTCAACATATATTTGGGATCTCGAAACTTTTCCCGATCCTAACTGTTCAACAGCTCATCCTATTCCTTATGCTGTAGGAGCTATTAATTTTAATAAATTTATATGTTGTTTACCGAAACAAAGATTGAAAGAATTAGAAACACGTTTGCTAAGTGATATGATTAAAATTAAACGATCAAAAGATGAAGATGAAATTAAAAAAACTTAAAAAACAGATTAATGAGTATAATAATTTAACTGAATTAGAATTTAATAAACTTCAAAATTGTGTGAAAATATTTACGAGAACTGAGGATGATGAATGTTCGATCGGGGGAAACCCAGAGGACGTATGTCCGATCCATCAATTTTTTAAAACTCTTGGAAAATTTAATTATTCTAGAGTAACTTTAATAGCTCACAATTCATCAGGTTTTGATTCCTATTTTCCGATAAAAGCTAATTTTAAATTATCTAAACCGCCTCTTAAAACTTCAAGAGGAATATTGACTGCTTCATTACAAAATCCTTATACAACTGAATGTGTTAGTAGATACATTCAAAAATCTTTTAGATTTAAAAACAATATGAAAAAAGATTCACCTTCAGGTAAATTAGCACTTCAAACTATTATAATGAAATGTAGTTATCAACATGTAAAAACAAGTCTTTCTAAATGGTGTGAGAATTTTAAAATTCCTACGAATGTGTGTAAATTAAATTATGAAATTGGAGACATAACACATGAAAATTATAAAGAAAAAGAAAATGAATGGAGACCATATTTAGTTAACGATATTCTTTCTTTAGCTTTTTGTATCTACAAATATAATAATGTTATGCGAGATTTAGTTGGTGAAGATATAACTACTAATTTAACATCCTCTGCTTTAACATTTAACGGTTGGATGAAAAGCGTACAAAATGACAATACAAATATTCATTCTCATATAGATTTATGGGCTAGAAATTATATTAGAAAATCTGTTAAAGGTGGAAGAGTTTCAGCAAATATAAGAAAATACATATCGCCATTTTGTAGCATCTTGTTACCAATATTAAAACAGTATTTACCTGGTCGCTGCGCTGGGGGGACTTTGTCCCTTGGTCGCTACGCTGGTGGGGCTTTGTCCCCTGGAAGTAATTTAATAGATTTAATGAAACAGTATCGAGATTTAGGAGATAAAACTGAAATTTGTAAGAAAATTTCAAATCAACTACTTGAACAAAAAAATGAATTTCTAATGGCTTTTGATGCAACATCTTTATATCCATCAGCTATGTATGATGAAAATTCAGAATACCCTAAAGCTGAATCAGCTAGAAAATTTCGTCAAGAAGAAGAGCGGGAAATAGTATATAAATTTAATACTCAAACATTTAGACCTAAAACTGGAATATTCTCTGTTGTGTTTCAATATCCGAATGATATGTTTTTCCAACCAGTTCCTATAAAAGATAAAGTTAAAAATCAAAATAATAATTCTCATGTAAAAGTAATCAGGTTTAGAAATGGTATATGTTATGATGTATTAACTTCTGTAGACATACAAGAAATTGTTAGATGTGGGGGAAAAATCTTACATATTACTGATGGTATAATTTATGAAAAAAATTATCAAGTTTCACCATTTCGAAATTATATTGAAAAACTTTTTAATTTGAGAAAAAGATATAAAACAGAAGGAAATACTGTAGGTGATGAGTTAATTAAATTATTGATGAATTCGCTATATGGCAAAACTGTGCAAAAAGATATAACCGCTAAATATCATTTATGGAATGAGAATACATTGAGAAAAAATTTCACTCAAGAAGTAAAAGATTATGAAAAATTAAATGATGAACAATATTTAGCGAAAGTAGAAATGGAAGATGATGAATTTCTCAAAACTAATATTGTAAAAGATGGGAAGACGTCATTCATGCCATCACACTTAGGTTCTTTCATTCTTTCTCACTCTAGAAGAATCATGAATAACTTTATTTTAGAAATTAATGGTTTCAAAGAAAAATACATTCATTATACAGATACTGATTCAATATATATTTCCAATGAGCTCTTTAATAAATTAGACGCTGCTGGATATGTTGGAGGAGAATTGTGTCAAGGGAAAAATGATTATGGAAATGGTGGAATTATTTTTGCAATGTTTATTGCACCTAAAGTAAAATACTGTATTACTGTAGATGAACAAGGGAGACTTAGTGAAAAGAAAACATTCAAAGGTTATTCACAAAACAAAGTAAAAGTAGAAGATTTTCTAAAATTATATTCGGGGAAAACATTATCGACTACAGTTAATAAACCGTGGAAAAGATCTTTAGAAACTGGAATTAGTATTCCTGATAAAAATAATAATACTGAAGAAAAAAAATTTTCTGGTCAAATAAATATTCTTAAACGTCAAGCACCTGATGAAAATGAAATTATGTTACCTTATAACGGAGAAGATATTCAAGCTGAAATATTTCAAACAATCATCTGTGAGAGTAATTTAAGTGATGATGATGACACGTTGGAATAATAATTTTTTTATTACATCTAAAATTTTATAACATCTAAAAATTTTATAACATCCAAAAATTTTATAACATCTAAAAATTTTATAACATCCAAAAATTTTATAACATCCAAAAATTTTATTACATCTAAAAACTTATTACATCTAAAAATTTTATTACATATGAAAATATATTTATCGAATATTTTGGTATTTTCTATTAAGTTTTATCATATTAAGTTTCATCATATAATGTTTTATCAAAAGATAATTTAAATTTTTTTTCACTAACTATTGATTCATCATCATCATCACAAATTGTTTCTTCATCATCATCATAAATTGTTTCTTCATCATCATAAATTACACTTTTTGGTATAGGATGCCCTCCCATGATAGGATACCATTCTCTTATTGGAATATCTAATTCTAAATTACATCTTTTATCTGTTAATAATATAATAGAGAAAAATATTGGTCTTTGATCTCTTTTGGAAAATTTAATAACACCACTATAATCTGAATCACTTTTAGTTTTTATTAAAGATGATAAAATTTTAAATTGATTAGATGTAAATCCTAATTTAAATTTTGTAGACCCGACACATAGTTGTCTAACAGTATCTTCAACTATACCATCATTATTATTTTCAATTGTAAGAAAATGAAATTTAGATAAATTTTTATAATTACTAATATTTTTATAATCTTTTTTACCATTTACACCTTTTTCAGATGTTACAGAATCATCATTATTATCATAAGATTCTTTAAGATCGGGCAAAGCCCTAGAACCTTCGGTTCGTTTATTATGATTATGGTCATTGTTAATAGTATAAGGTGTTGACCACATATAAATTTTCTCTTGTTGAGCTAAACCATTTATATAAGATTTTAATAAATTAATATTTAAGTTGGAATATAATCCTATGTACGTATCATCATCATATCTTTGCGGCATTTCTAATGTTTCTTGTTTATAAATTGTGTCTCTATAATAAACTTGACATAATAATTCTTCATTATGTTTTTTACTCTCTATATGAATGTTATATTGATTTTGATCGTCAACAAATAATCTAATTTTTTCTTTCGAAAAAGATTTTAATTTTTTAACTAATTCTTTAATATTGATATAATTAATAATTTTAGTTTCTATCCAATCAGTATTACTAATTGGTAACACTGCTCTAATAAATCCATAAACATTATTATGACCTATTATAACCATATTTTCTTTATTTAATTCAACATAAGCTACATCATTATATTTACTTACAATCTCCATAAATTTAATAAATGGATCCCCCGGAAATAAACAATAATTAGTTTCTATAGAAGGTAAACCTTTAGTCTGTTCTCTAAATATTTCGGCTTGTAATTCAAACAAAAGATTAACATCTATACATGGATTATTATTATTATTATCAAAACATTTATTTTCAAATCCCATTGATCTCGTCGAATAAGAAGAACAGGATGATGCGGGCGAATATAATTTTTTTAAATTTGGATTTTCCATTTTTTTATTTTTATTAGAAAAAATTTTATTTTTATTAGAAAAAATTTTATTTTTTTATTTTTATTAGAAAAAATTTTATTTTTTTATTGTTAAAAAATGATGTTACCAAATGTTGGTGGAGGTGCATATATCCCGAATAATCGTGAATTAGAAATAGAGATAGAAAATTATATCATGAAAACTGGAGACGTTTTATCTGGTCCATTGCATCTTTCTATTCTTCCACAACAAAATACAGAGTTAACAAATAAACAATATGTTGATACACAAATCAATGATTTAAAGGAAAAATATATAAACGATGTTTTGGTTCCACTGATGAATGAATTAAAGTTGCTAAAACTTAATGACAAATCATTAAACGAAAAATTATTAAAACTTGATAAAAAGGATAGACAGCTAGAAGCAGATATAGCAAAACTTTTTAAAAAGATTTCAGAACAATCAAAAATTTTAATATTACTTTCTATAAAGTTAAAATCTGCTGTAATTAAAAATAAACATCAGATCAAAATGTTAGAAGAACAATTAGAAGATGAAATAGAAAAACTTCCTGAAAGAATTAAAAAAAATTTAAAGCAGTTACAAACTACATTCCAAAAAAGTGTTGATGAATTAAGTTCTAAAATTACTCAACAAATGAAAAAGACGAATAGAATAATAAATGAAGTAAACTCACTTAATGAAAAAGTTGATAAAATGAAAAATCTTAAAATCAATTTAGAAAATGAATTAAAGAAAAATTTACAAGAAAACTCTAAAGAAAATAAAGAACAGTTAGATTCTGTTAAAAGACAATTAGATGTTCTTAAAATTAAGTTAAATGCTCTTAAAACGGCGTTGAAGATTAATCAGCAGAAAATACAAGTTAATAGAAAAGAAATTAAAGTACATCACACGCTGCTTGACGCAATAGATAAAGTGCAACAGTCAATTAATAAAGTTATCTCGAAGTTGTTGTCCATTCACAAACGTAAATCTTAGCGTAAATATTAACGTAAATATTTTTTCCTTAAAGTCAAATTTAATCCTAAAAAATGCCTATAATTTATAAACACAATCTTAAACAATTTGCTTCAAATCAAAAAATTGCTCATGAACCACGTATGAATCCGGTTTACCATTATGATAATAGAGAAACAGTCGGAACAGAAAAGTTCCTAGGCACCGCAGGTGCCGTCCAAAAAGAAGGGGATGGAATCTTTTCTGGTATTGGAAGTATCGTTAACTTAATTAAAAATAATAAAGATTTGATTACATCTGCTGCAAAAGGAGCAGCTGCTATAGGTAGTACAGCTAGTGCAATATCAAATGCTGTCAAGTCTCAAAACGAATTAAAACAACTAGAAGCTATTCGTAAACTTAGGAATGATTCCGAAGAACTAAAAAAATTAAAAAAACTTTCAGATGAAACAAAGAACAAAATTGCTAACATTGCTGTTGGGGGTGAAACCTTGAGGAGCGGAGCTCCGTCTGATAGTAAACATAATGAAAATAAAAATAATAAAAAAACAATTGAAGAAATAAGAGGTAATGGTCTAGCAAAATTCTAAAAATTATATTTTAGTAAAATTTTTTAGTAAGTTTTTTAGTAAATTTTTTTTCTGTGTGTGAGAAAAACAAAAAGTCAAATTATTTTTTATAAAAATGTCTTCTCTTATCGAAAATAAATTTAGATTAGACGATCCTCCGTTCGTCAGTTACAATCAAAAAAAGAATGACTATATAAGAATTGCTATGAATCCCGGATCTTCCAGTAGAGTAAATACTGGGGGAGATTTAATCTTTGAAGTTGATAATCAGCAGAGTTATTTATATTTACCTGATTCATTTTTACACTGTGAATATTCTTTATATAGTGATGCTAATTTTACAACACCATTACCAGATACCGATAATATTACACTAGAGAATAATTTTTTCCCAAGTTTATTTACACAAATGCGTTTAGATGTTGCAACTCAAAATATAGAAACAATAAGTGATTCTCCAGGTGTAATTGATACAATGCTTAGATTTATAACAATTGGTGAAAATAATAAAAAGTATGAAATCGAAGGTTGGTTTCCTGATACTAATGATGGTATAATTGTTGATGATTTAACTCACGCTGGAACAGATGCAGCAGGAATTGCGAAAGATGTAGAAAATATTGCAAAACATTTAAATAAAACAAATAATGAAGCATATAAAGAAAGACGTGAATTTAACAAGAAAAGTAAACAGACAGTTAATTGGTCATTGTCTCCATTATTCGGATATTTAGATTATGATAAAATATCATATCAATTAAAATTTAAATTAATAATTCATCGTACAGCAAATAATGAATTAATCTTTTTTGGTAAGACTGGAAAAAAAGCATATTTAAAAATTGATAGACTTGAATGGTGGATTAAGCATATTACTCCTAGTTTAGAAATTGAATCAGCTATTGCAAAAAGATTAAATACTAACAAACCAATTCCAGTTAATTTTCTAAAGAGAACTGCTAGTTCAGTAACTTTTTCCGAACAAAGATTTAACTGGCATTTTACTAGAACTGCGAATACTCCAAGATATTTATTACTAACATTTCAAAGAAATAATTCTCCAAGTTTTGATAAGAACAATAATATTTTTCATATTAATACAATTCGAAGTTTACAAGTTTCATTAAATCAAACTCGATATCCAATTGATCCATTAAGATTCGATGATACCAATAATCAATTTATGGAAGGATATGATTCTTATAGAAATCTTTGTATAGAATTTGGAGTTGAACCACAATTAACTCCTGGAGATTGGAGACATTTATATCCAATTTTCTGTTTCGATTTAAGTGCACAATCTGAAGATATTATTAAAAATGGTTGTGATGTAACAATTAATATTGAAAAGAAAGATTCCACAACTTCATTGATGGCTTATGGTTTATTGCTAGAAGATGTAAAATATTCTATTGAAATTCTTAATGGAAAGATGACTAGGATTAATTAATTTTTTTCATAACTAGAATAGATTAAAATTTTTGTTAACTTAAAAATTCTCAACTAAAAATTTTTCATAACTAGAATAGATTTAAATTTTTTGATAACTTTAAATTCTTAACTTAAAATTTTTTATTAAAAATGTCGCAAGCGAAAAGTAATATTAATAATAAAACTGTTGAATTAAAATTACGTAATATTGTTGACAAAAATACCCCTAAAACTATTACGATTAACAAAAAAAAGTATTACATAAGTAAACCAATGATAGAGAATATTCAATTACAAGAAGAAAAGAATGGCGGGATTCTCCCATTAATTCCCCTAATAATAGGTGGCATAGCAGCTGCAGGAAGTGTTGCAGGTGGGACAGCTGGTATTGTCCAAGCAGTAAATAAAAATAAATCAGAGAAGGCAGCATTAGAAGAACAAAAACGTCATAATAGAGAGTTAGAGAAAGTTGCTAGGGGTGAAGGAGTAGTAGATAATTTTATTAGTAAATTAAAATTAGTTGATGAAGGAAAACGAGTTCTTAAAAATATTCTCCACAATGTTGATGATTTAATTGAAATTAAAGAAACTAAAGATGGTTCTGGAATATATCTAAGTCCTAGTATGATAAGGTAATAACCTCAGAACCTTTGGTTCTTTTCGGTAAAACTTTTATTTTATCTTTTAAAAGTTTTTTATCTTTAAAAATGGATACCGCAAATTCCACAAATTCAGAAAATTTAATTAAATTAAAAATTGCTAATTTAGATTTATTAAATTATCTATTAAACAAAAATAAAAACTCAAACTGTCAGCATATTGGAGGTGACAAGAACAAAGTTCCATACCACTTCGGTGGTGATATACAAAAAACATTAGAAAACTTTCCAGGTTTTATTTGGAGTAAATATTCGAAAGAAAAACATCTTCCTGGTCATTCATATACTGGGCCAGGAACTCGATTAGATATAAGACTAGATGAGAATAATAATCCGAAACCAGGTGAAGAACCAATAAATAGAGTAGATGCCGCCGCTTACAGGCATGATTTAGCTTATCGAAATCATGATCTAAGTTCTCGTCATGCAGCTGATAAGAAGATGATTCAAGAATTAGATAGTATTCAGAATCCTACATTTAGAGAAAAAATTGAAAGAATGTTTGTTAAGAAAGCTTTACAAGCTAAAATATTATTCGGTCAGGGTTTAAATGAAACGACAGCAAAGCTGTCTGAGAGCAACGCTCGAACCTACGCGTCTGAAATTCATAAAGAATACAGAAGGCCTAAATATTTATTGAAAGTAAAAGTATTTAATAAAGATGATATTTGGAGTGCTGATCTTATTCATATGCCGAATGAAAGGGACTACAAATACGCATTGACCGTTATAGATTTATATACACGATATGCTTGGGTAAAGCCTTTAAAAAATAAAAGTGGTCTTTCAGTTAAATATGCGTTTGAAGAAATCTTTAAAGAAAGTAATAGAAAGCCAAGGAAATTGTTTGTTGATAAAGGGTCGAAATTTTATAACCGAAACGTTCAGCCACTATTTGAAATTGTTTATTCAACTGAAAATGCAGGGAAGGCCGTAGTGATAGAAAGATTCAATCGGACGTTGAAAAATATAATTTTCAAAAAATTTACTCAGCAAGGAAATCAGAAATGGTTGAAGATATTACCAGGAGTTGTAGAAGAGTACAATAATAAAGTTCATTCTGGTATTGAAGAAACCCCAAAGAATGCTTCTGACGACCCTGATTTGATACGAAAGAAAATATTCGAGAATAATAATTTGAATGAGAGTAATCCGAATTTGCAGAAACTTAAGCCGAAATTTAAAATTGGAGATAGAGTTAGAATATTTAAATATAAGAATAAACTTGAAAAAGGCTTTGTTGGTTATTGGACTAAAGAAATATTTGAAATTTCTAAAATAAATCAAAGTTATCCGATTACTTACGAAATCAAAGATTTAGATGATGAAGATATCAGAGGCCGTTTTATCAAAATGAATTACAACGAACTGATTTTTAATTATCATTATTATTATTATTGGAACTAACGTTTCGGGAATGAAATTCCCTTGTTAGGCGTAGCCATAGAACCTACGGTTCGTTCAATTCTAACATTATATCTAGAAATGGTACTCCTTTTTGTAATTTGTACAAAACGTATAAACATAATTGTCCACAATAGGTAGTGCCTGGTGTTTGAATTTGAAACGTATTGTATGTTCCCGTTCCAAGTAATTCTGTTACTTCATTTGTAGGGGGCAAACCGTATGAATCGAACCAATAGTTCTCAGCCTCCGGGCGATCAAAATAATAGTTCTGCTGATGATTTTTAACGCCTGCTGACCAATGTACGCCTTTTTGGTCTGAAGTGTGAAGATTGGTTACGAAATTTACAGTTATTGATGGAACTTTGTTCCGGGAACTGAAGGCTCCTGTTGGCTTATTTTTTAGGAATTGTAATTCGTCTCTCATTAGAACATGAAAATTCTTTATTCCTAATTCATTTGCGATTTTCTTTAGGTCGAAATTTGTCGTAGTTTGCGTTCCATATAATTTTAAAAACTCATTTATGTTGTTCATTTTATAATAAAAAAATTTCTTAAGGGACCCCTAGAAGTCAGAAGGGACCCCTAGAAGTTAGAAGGGAGGGGGTAGTAGAACTACGTTCATATGATATTGAAGGATATATTCTTGCGGCTTCTTCCATTTCTGAAGTTCCTTCCACTTTTGTTTCTTCCACTTTTAAAGAAATATTATTAGTCACATGATATATTTTAAAAACCTGAAAGATGGATAAAATTCATGAATTTGAAATTCTCAACTTTTATGATTTTTGGTGTCCTTGAACGGTCATGATTTAAGCAATGAAAATCGAACCGAAGGTTCTAGGGCTTCGCCCGATTGTAATTCTCAAATTTTGAGATTCTTAACTTTTATGATTTTTTCGGTGTCCTGGAACGGTCATGATTTAAGCAATGAAAAATGTCATAATCACAAATTTGAGATTTTGAAAAATTTGAAAAACTGGGTTTTTTTAAAAACGCCCAAATCGGAGCGAAGCTCCTCTGGCTTTAGCCGATTTATGAATTTAGGTCTTCATAACCTGAAAAAGGGTTCAAATTCATGAATTTATGTCGTTTTTAAAAATGCCATTTTTTGAAAAAATGGTACTTTTTGAATGGACTAAATTCATGAATTTAGGTCTTAAAAACCTGAAAAAGGGACTAAATTCATAAATTTATGTCGTTTTTAAAAGTACTAATTTTTTTGATTTTATGGTGTCCTGGAACGGTCTTTTATCCATTACTTGTCAATTCGGTAATTTCCCGAAATTTTGAAATTCAGTCCCGAATTCGGGAATTTTTCATGAATTCCCGAAAATTTGGACTAAATGCTCCCGGACTTTCGAAATCGATAATTTGTGAGAAATTTTCTTTTGTGATGATTATTGAAATGGTTCCATCTTTTTCTTGATTGATTTTTATGTGATCAGAAACAAACTGATACTTAAGTTTTTTTAACAAAAGTCTTCATTGCTTGCATTGTTTAATTCTGGCGGACTTGAATGATATACACGCTCAGAGCTGTCTCATATGAAAAAATGACATCTTTTCTTTATCATGTAAGATTATTATATTCTACTTTTAAAGAAGGGGAATCTGTTTCTTTAGTCTGTATATTGGCTATTATTATATCTCGTCGTTTGGTCTAGGATATAAATGACTAAATATGCTTGATTTTTCAATGAATCTTTTCGGTGACATATTAATGTGCCTGCTATGTTGCGGGTTATGATGAAAAATTAGTGAAAGTGGTGTTGAGGTCAACTAGCTGTTGCGAAAGGTAGGCTCTTCAAAAATGAACATGAAAAAATTCTGTGCGACTTGAATTCAAAGTAAAGAAATTTCATTTATTTTAATTCTTCGATCGAACGACATGTGCATTGTACATGCATGTCATATATGCCTATGTTTCGCCACAAAATTGTTTCTAAAGAAAGTTCATTCATATAGCCATAGTTACTACTGCAATGAAAAGGCGGAAGGACATAAGTCCATTTTCAAAATTTTGAAGAGATTATGTGTATTAAATTTATAAAACAACGTCCTATTTACTTGATTGAAATGCTGGGTAAAGGGGTATATAATAGTTTATCTTACCAGTGGATTGAATTACCACTGGATGGGGAAAGTCATTTGTCATCGATTTTATGTACGATCCGCTTCTTTGCCCTAATTTTTCAATAAAAGTAAGCGCAACCGTCCATGTCATGTAAGCGATGCCCACATTTTGTTAAATGAAAGTAGAAAAGTTACTAAGATACAAGTCGAGCTAGAAGCAAGTTACATGCATAGTTGTACACCTAAAGGACACCTACATTTTTCTCTATGTTCATGTTGCATGAGGCACATCATCTCTCATGCTCAAACATAGGATGAATCGATATTAACCATTTCTTAGTCCACATTTCTGTCAAGCAACATCTTGGTTTCGTTATAACCGGCAATAGATGTTACTGGATGTAGTAGTTTTCACTTGACCCTGATTTCTTATGCAATGAGGTTTTCTTGGTCAAAGCTGGGGTTTTAAAGCAAAAACGGGCCTCGCAGCGTTACTATTTTTCCTTTTTGTTTGGAATTTGCCGTACTTCATTGGTGCCGAGTGAGAGATTGGTACATATGCCACTGATGAAGCCCATACGAAGTAGGCAAATATACAGATGCCTACAAATATCAAACACATTTTTGATCATGCAGTCTCTACATTGGGACTTAATTGGGCACAGTAAGAGACGTGTCGGTCATCTAATGGTCGACGCTTTCTTTTTCGTACTTCTGCTTTTCGGAATTGATCAGAGTTGCTGTGTTTCGTTGGGGCCAAGTGAGAGATAAATTTTCGTATTATTGTGCGACGTTTTCTTTTCCCCGATCCTAGTTCTTTTGTGGTAATGAAAGTAACCAATTTATTCTATCTGGGAAGAGAGTGAGACTTGACTTGATCACTAGGTGGTCGACATTTCCTTTTCCCCATTCCTACTATTTGGGTATGAATCTCTTCAGAATGAGAGACTTACTTCGATCGATCATAGCAGATCGACATTTTCCTTTTCCGTTCTTATAAAATATGTTCTCCACTTTATTTTATATCGATTCTGAGCAGTATGAGAGACTTGTCTCGATCGTTAAATACCGTTTTCTTTTTTCCTGCTCCTTTTTGTATAGTATGAATCTTAATTTTTTCCAGCTGGGTAGAGTGAGAGACTTGAGAGAACCATCAGAAATCTAAATAAGTTTAGTTTTCTTTTACCAGCATATATCTGGCAATTTCTCCACATAGGTCCATCTGGATTCTGAACAGCATGAGAGATTTGTCTCGTTCGCTAAATGATCAACGTTTTCTTTTTCCCTCTCCTATTTTCAGCTTCATTGTCATCTTTTTGGCCCATTTTTCACTATTAAGTTTATCTTCGTATTTCTGCATGCTTGATTGCTGTGAGGCCTGAGCATTTCTTTAAAGTGGAAGAATAAACGTGCGAATGATAAGTCTAGATTATGAAAAATTATCTTGAGTTTTTATTGGGTGAGTCAGAAATAAAGGGAATGTTCATGTATTGTAGGTGTTTAATTTTTCTTCTCCAACGATTTTCATCCTACAAATTGGGTGGGTAGTCATTTAGTTGTAGGATGCTGCTGAATACAGATGGGCATTATTTTCTGCGCTGCCCGTCAGAACTTTTTTTAATCTTTTATGTTTTCGATTATATCGATGTGAAAGGTGAGAACTCTATAAAAACTGACGTTTTCATCTTTCTTTGACTTATGAATTTTTTGGTGTAATCCTTTCTCTGTAGACTGTCATTAAAGCGAAAAATATCAGTTTTCTCTCCCGAGTAAAAAACTACGTAATGTTTTGAAGAAAAAATGCAGAAAAAGTAGACAATGATTGTAGAATATGCAACAAGCTATCCCAAAATCATAACTGTGAGACATCGTGTGTTGTTTATCAATTCTCTTATAGAAAGTGTGGTGATAAGTATATAGGTAAAACTGCCAGACCATTCTACATTAGATACAACGAATACAGTCTCAGTATTCGTAATAAAAATGATCTAAGTGCTTTGTCTGAACACAGTAAGACCTGTCCTGTTAATGGTTCCATTGATGATTTTGATGTTGAATTTCCTCGCTGCTTAAATGATCCTGTTGAAACAGGTGTGGTGTGGAATCTCGATTAATCAATAAGTGCCATCGTGAAATAAACAGACGTCATGAAACAACCAGAGCTATACGTCATACATAGATAACATGTCTCAGCTGCAAGGTTTTCTGATGCTTACTGTTATCAACTAAAAATGCTGATTTAAGTCAATTATGAATTAGCATCAAGTTGGCCTATAATCGTTGAGGCTGTTTCAGTAACTGTCTCACTCAAACATGGGCCAAGAGTAAATGACTCTCAGTGAATCTTGGCATGGTTTTTATAAATGTTGAGATTTACCAGACTGTGAGAAAGTTGTGGTTGTATGTTTGTGCAGTGCAACCCCGATGACAGGTGGAGGAGTAGCACCTTACCCCAGGTCTGGGTCCGTTGGCACCGGAACACATCCCGCTGGTAGTCCTGGTCTCCACTCCTGTCATTGTAGTGCTGGTGCCAAGCAAACCGGCGGCGTATGCGGCGATGGCTGGCGTCGTTGAGAGGAGAAAGAGTTGAAAATCGGGTAGGCTGAGCTCGGTAGCCGTGGTGAAGGCAGTCAGCCTAGGAGATGGACACTTCGATAACAAATGTTCCGCAGACAACTCATGTCTTAAAATCGAGGTTGAGGGTAAGCAAGGGCATGCTCCTCGTAGAAAATAAAGCACCAACAAAACCTTATGAATTGCACAGAGAAAAGGATGGCCCCCAGTTCCCGGCAGCCCTTCAATGGGCAGGGGGTGCGAAGAATCTCCGGGTCGAAAGACAAAAGATTTGGAAGTTGGAATGTCGGTAGCTTCTGTGGAAGAGGAACTGAAGTCTGCCAAGAGATAAGGAAACGGACTGTAGACGTTTGCTGTCTACAGGAAGTACGGTGGAGAGGTCAGGGAGCTCGTTTTGTAGGCGCCAAAGGACAAAGATACAAGCTGTGGTGGTCCGGAAATGACGCTGGAAATTCAAGGGTTGGAGTGTTAGTAAAGGAGGAATTATGTGAGAAAATGGTGGAAGTTCGAAGAAAGAGCGACAGGTTGATAGTGGTGGTGATGCCTTTCGAGGATGACGTGCTGCGCGTGATCTGTGGATATGGACCGCAAAGTGGATAGCCAGAAGCAGAAAAAGATATTTTCTATGATGAAATGGCAAATGAGTGGGAATTACAGACTAAAGAAGAGCTGGTGTTGGGTTTTGGTGATTTTAACGGCCATCTTGGAAAGGAAATCGATGGGTTTGATGGTGTGCATGGAGGGAATGGTATCGGCGTGAGAAATTTAGAAGGGAAGCGATTACTAGAGCTTCGTGATGAAAAGGAGCTGTGTGTGGCGAACACATGGTTCCGGAAGAAAGATAAGAGGAAGGTGACTTACAGTGCGGGAGGGAATGAGACGGAGATCGACTTTGTGATAATTGGACAGGAAAATCGAAGGCACCTTAAGGACGTGAAGACAATCCCTGGTGAATTGCAGCACAGATTGTTGATTGCTGACTTAGACAAAACAAGAGAAAGGAAGAGTGTGAAAATGAAGCGCTTTTCAAGAAGGAAAATCTGGAAGCTGGATGATAGTGCAACGAGGCTTCAATTCCAAGAAAGAGTACAGGACCTCGTGGATGTTGCAGCAGCAGATGTCTGGAGTTCATTCAGGAATGGTGTGTTGCAGGCATGTGACGAAATTTGTGGAAGAAAGAATGGAAGATCTGATCGAGGGGACACGTGGTGGTGGAACGATGAAGTAAAAACTGCCATAATCAAGAAAAAGGAAGCTTATAAAGCACTGTGTATGGATGGTACAGAGGAAAACAAGATCAACTACAGAAGCAAGAAAAAGCAAGCGAAGCCAGAGTCATGAAACAAGAGGCCATGCAGGAGATGGAAAAATTGAGCGAAAATCCTAACAACATCTTCAAAAGTGTAAAACTCATGAAGCGGGAAGGAAGGGACGTCGAAGGCGGCCGATGTATGAGAGGAAAGATGGACGACTGGGTTTCACAGAAAAGGAGAGAGGGCAAATATGGAGTAACACATGGAAGTGATTATGAATGAAGAGAATGATTGGGATCAAATGACTAACGCTGATAAGATAGAAGGGCCAGAGCAAAACGTGTCCAGAGATGAAGTGATTACTGCAATGAAATATATGAAGTCAGGGAAAGCTCCTGTGTTGTCAGAAGTTTGCACTGAAATGATACATGCTAGTGGAGAAGTCGGAATTACTGTGATGACGGAGCTTTGTCAACGCGTCATAGATGGGAAGGGAATGCCGGAGGAATGGAGAACAAGTGTAATGGTGCCACTGTACAAAGGAAAGGTTGATGTTATGAACTATGGATCATACAGAAGTGTAAAACTTTGGAACATAGCATGAAGATCATCGAGAGAGTTTTGGAGAAGAGAATTCGGAAAGTGGTTACTTTTGACGAGTCGCAGTGTGGTTTCATGCCTGGGAAGGGCACGACGGATGCCATTTTCATTTCGAAAAGAATGCAAGAGGAGTACCTTGACAAGGGAAAGAAGTTATTCATGTGTTTTTTTGGATATGGAGAGGGCGTTTGACCGCGTCCCCAGGAGAGTTATGGAGTGGGCGATGAGGAAGAAAGGACTAACAGAAGTAATGGTGAGAGGGGTAATGAGTTTGTACGATGAGGCGAAGACACGAGTCAGGGTTGGATCAGAATTGTCGAATGAATTTTGTGTGAAAGTTGGAGTTCATCAAGGATCCGTCTTATCACCTGTGCTGTTCGCAATGGTAGTAGATGCATTAACCGAAAACGTAAGGGAAGGACCATTGTCTGAAATTGTGTACGCAGATGACATCGTTTTGACGAGTGATGCAATGGAAGGTCTAAGAGACAAGTTCGAAAAATGGAGAGAAGCGCTGGAAGCAAAGGGAATGAAGGTAAACGTCAGTGAAACGAAGGTAATGGTGAGTGGTTCGGAAGGCGATAGACTGAAATCTAAGAAAGATCCCTGTGGTGTATGTGGGAAAAGGGTCATGGCTAATTCGGTGTTGTGCACAAAGTGCGGAAAGTGGATTCACAGGCGATGCACGAAGATGAAGAGAGTGACTCAAAACGGGGCGCGGAATTTCATTTGCGAGAGATGTGTTAAAGCGGTAAGAGACGATGTGGTGAAAATTGAGGAGCTGGGCGAAGGTATCGAGACAGTAGACGAATTCTGCTACTGGGGGAGTAGAATGAATGCCAGGGGTGGATGCGAAGCGGCAGTTACAGCGAGAGCACGGCTTGGATGGATGAAATTTCGAGAGATAGGTGAACTGTTACTTGGACGTAGATTCTCATTGAAAATGAAAGGGATGGTATATCGTAGTTACGTAAGGCCAGTGATACTACATGGTAAGGAGAGTTGGTGCTTGCGAGAGTTTGAAATTAGTATTTTGAGGAGGACGGAGAGGGCGATGATCAGAGCAATGTGTGGGACGAAACTCATGGAGAGAAAGAATAGCAACATTTTGATGAGAATGCTTGGATTGAAAGAGGAAATCGGGCAGTTGGCGAAATCGAATGCAGTCCGCTGGTACGCTCACGTTTTGAGGAAGGAAGAGGGCAACATTCTCTAGAGGGCACTTAACTTTGAAGTTCAGGGACAGCGGAAGCGGGGCCGGCCAAGGCGCATGTGGCGAAAACAAGTCGAGGAAGAGGTGAAGAAGATCGGTTTTAAAAAAGAAGATGTCCAGAACAGGACAAAATGGAGAGAAGGTGTGAGAAGGGCTTCTGTGCAATGAGGTACATCCGGTCACCCTCGCTTGTCGGGGACAAAACCGGATTTAAACTGGTTTGATGATGATGATTCTACTTATAACACTGAATATCTTGTTGAAAATTAACTTGATCTCCTGACGCATTTTTATCTTGAAATCAATCGATGTCGATTTGATTTTCATATAATTTGAAATTCCTTGCCACTTGGTTGAAATATTCAGTGCAGCCCTACTCATAATTACAGCGACAGCGAATAAAACAAGTAAATAATTTATATGAGTTACCCTAATTACTTAGACCAAGTAGATTGTCAAACTTTTGCGGAACACAATCAAAATTGCGATAAAAATCCCCGCGCTTCATTCAATCTTGCCATAGGAGCTAGATTTTTTGTTTTTCATTCTAGTCACGGTTAGAAAGCAAAAAAATACTCTACTCACACGGTACCACCCCATTTCAAAATAAATTAGGAGCAACTCGGTAGGGTAATTAATTTCCTAGTCGTTAGCAATTTTTCATTTTTTGCAATGCAGGAAGATGCAGATATTTAACATTTTGATTACTATCACCTATTTCAAAATTGCAGAAAGCATGGATGATGCAGAGAAACAGTTTGATGAAAAGCTAACGATTGAAGAAAATGAAGGTAAAGGAAGTGAAGAAGTCCAAAAAACAAATAAGAAAAAGAAGAAGAAAAAGAAGCAGGCTGTGAATGGTAAGTCTGTTGCGAACTTTGTTAAGTACTGGTATTTACTCATGTTTTTCAATGGTGGAGCGTGACTAACTGGTTTTAATGCAGTTTTGACGTGAAATTAAAGTAATGAAATAATCGCCACTATACTTGTGGTCAGTTACTATTATGGACTAAAAACAATAGAGAAAATATTAAATGTTGCTTCTTATGCAATTGTCAGACGAGTTTGTATGATTTTGGGGTATGACTGACCGTGCGGATTGGCCTATTTGTGATTAGAAAATTCACTCATTACTTCGTTCCATCGTTTATGTTTGTGGAAGATTAGACACGCTGTTTTTGATCTGTTTAAAACATGTTATTTAAGACGTGACTTTTTGCTTAACGGCCCAGTGTGATGCTATTTCATATTTGGGAATGCTATATATGATTTTGTAATTAAGTACTCAATCGTTTAGTCATGTTGCATGATGGAAGGCCACATTAAGTTCCATTGACACCTAAGTGCGACGCGAAATCCCTTTCACATTAATTCTTGATCACATGACTGCTTTGTGACAAATTTAATGAGTTTTTTTTCACTTAAAATGTTTTTCTTTTCAAATAGTGAATGTCAAATAGTGACCACGTTAACTTGGTCATCGTGTTTTGTGAGCATCGTTTTGAGTGCACTGTAATGCCGACTACTTGCGTGTAATCACTTATTTAATTAAAATCTTGTGCTATCATAATATTGGGATAAAAATGTCCTGATCCGTAAGTTAATTTTACTTGTTAATGAAATTAGAAAAATATTGAAATTGTTTCTGTAAAATTTAATATTGGAGATTGTTTTTCGTCTTTTGGATTTTTAAAGGAATGTTTTTTGGCATGTGGAAGCAGGAAGGCTAAATTCGTTCGAGCCAATTTAATCTAAATTTCACACTATCACAGTTTGAAATCAACACTCAGAGAAATCACAGGCGAGTGATACAGTTGGAAGATACTTAATATTCTGCAAAATATCACAAAACAGTTGCAAATAAATGAAAATGGCAGTTTGATATAAAAATGGAATTATAGACTATGTACGATGTGCGGTTAATCCTAGTGATACATGCAAGAAATTCAATATCAACAAAAAATCTGTTGCTGCGATAGCATCTGAAGTTTTGTCTGCAATAGATGGATTCGTGGCATTAGAAAAGTTGAGAGATTCGCGATTTAGAAGCCAAATCGAGGATAAAGATCTAAAAGTAGGAAAGAGCATTGAGCTACCTGCATAAAAGCAGTTCTTTTTATCAGAACGATTAAAGCTATTTGATCAGTTAAACCAGTGTAAAATATCGCATAGAGATTTGTATGTTTTGCTGGATATCCTGATGTTTATTGCTTTCAGGATGTGGCTAAAACTCGATACTGATATATTCCATTGTTTTCAGGTCATGCTGATGGTGATGCGGAAGGAGCTGCAGCATCTAATGAAGCAAAATGTAAGCATTATGTGATAAAAATGAATGATTTTCTTCTATGATTGTCATTGTTTTTTTATTAGATAAGTACAATATGCATATCGTATGAGGGGCGGCACATGCGCCCACATGTGGAGCTGAAGCCCCTATCAAAGCGACCATGTTATTTTAGTCGTTCAAACATGTTAGTTTTCAAGGGGCCGCTAGGACGCGTTCTGATCCTTCAAGGCGACGAGAATGCGTCGATAGGTGTTTTGAAGGAAGTGTGTGACTTGTGTGATAATTTGACGAGATTGCAGTCTATGGATTTACGTACAGTGTTCACTTATCTATGTAGGCCATACACGCAACTACTCGTTTTATTTCAATTAATCGGAGCTTGACCTTCAGTTACAACAAAAATAGTAAGCGACAAAGAATATTAATCATTTTTGCGTCTTTCGTGCTTCTATGACAAATGAAATATCATAATTAGCAACAATCTCTGTTGAGAATGCACATGATCTTAAGAATCAAATAAATGCATCAGCTTTGATTTCGTTTCGTTTAGGTCCAATATCCAGAGTTGGAAAAGTCGGAATTGGAATTAATTCCGATCCGGAATTAATTCCATTTTTCGTCGGAATTGGAATTGACGATATTTAAATCTACTGGAATTGGAATTGACCTTGATAAACTTGATTCCACTTTTTCGATAGACCTGTGATAAATCTATTTGTACAAAAATTGAAATCACAGTACTCGGCCGTTGTGTTGACTGCACGCAGAGATAAGAGAGAGAGATAGATCGACAGAGGTAGCTTTATTCAATTGTTGAATGAAGGGTGTTAATTGTGACTTCGATGGGCCTATAGCCCCGGACAATGTTATTTCAGCGATTAGGCAGACAATGAAAAGACAATCATCTTTGTTCAATCTGTTATTTAGTTATTTATCAAGCAAGATAAAGCCATTGTTGAATTTAGTTCTTGATAGGATATGCACAAAAATTGGATATTACCTTAATTGTTGTACACACGAAAAACAATTGGTTTGGAAAGAGGAAAATTAACGCTGCATCAAAGGGCAGCAATCCTGTCAGTTCAAATTAATAATATAGACAGTGTCAACAAATTATTCTAATAATTAATTATTCAATTACATGAACTATTATTCAACTTCCAATCACAACAATTAACAATATCAGTTTTTAAGACTATAGTTATATAGATAAGATGCGCAACGATAAAAGAAAAACTTTACACTTACAGTTCACTTCTTAATGTTGAATTCACTTAAATTCGATCGGACCCACTTATACCAAAATAATATCATAAATAACGGTGTCACTTATACCGTCAATCTCGCTGAAATGTGTTGTTGTTCGCTGGCAGTTGTTGTTGTTGTTACTTCCGTAGTTATGTTGCACCGCGAGATCCCGAAGTTCTTCTAACAGCTACTGAAGATGTCGTATGTGTTGTTGTTGTGTCAATTTCTCATCGTTTCTAATTTATACAAATTTTTGAGACTTGACGATAAAACCACTTTCCTTTGAATATTGAAAGAGTTTCCTTTAATCTTTGCTCGTTAGCTTTCGACCCGATCACATTTCGTTCTCATCACGGAATTTTTGATCTCCTTTTTTAACATGGACCATTAATCAGATTTCATGATATCATTTTTTATCGTCATTTTTTCTTTCATCAACAATCACGTTATTCGCACACTGAATTTCTTTCTTCTGTCAGTTTATTAATAGATTTATTCGCATCTCATCTCTCTCTCTCTCAGCGTTTGATTCTTTGCTGACCGTTAACTTTCTTTTCTTTTTTTCACGAGATATTGAATATCTCGTTTACGAAACGAAAATGGCGCAGGCTGACCGGTGACATATATACATGTACACAAGAAATATGAACTGTAAACATGAAAACGCACATAGGAACGACGCAGGGAACGGCACACAGGAACAATGTGGAAAGGATAAGGGCATATGGGTTAGATTGAAACGAACAAACGTTAGATACATTATCATAAGACACTATACGCGACATGCAATTATCGGAATTGAATCTTATTATGGAATTGGAATTGAATTGATATGTTTCAACTGGAATTGGAATTGGATTTGGAATTGAAATTTCTGCTCCGGAATTGGAATTAAAAAATTTCAGTGGAATTTTTCCAGCTCTGCCAATATCATGCGGATTTTAAAATTTTCTTCGATGGAAGTATGAAAAAATTATATTACGGTTTCCTTCATTTTGTCCAGCCGATGAAAATGTGTTATTATGTATTATTCAAAGGCA